>JAKKPZ010000090.1:0-241169 GCA_022814885.1 Ditylenchus destructor
TACTGAATTAATTTGGTCTACCTGTTTTATTTTACTAGTTTATTCTAATCTGTATCAGAGATATAAACGACATCTTGCAAAATAATTGCTCTACAACGACTAAATTTATGCTAAATAAAAAATTTTCACATAAACAATATTTCCAATGATATGTAAAGCCTTTATATAATGCCCACATAACTTAATCGTCGCAAAACAAGAAAACTTACTAAATGAGTATTTCGAGCAGGTCCAAAAAGGCGGCCACAACGCTTTTATTCAATTTATTCAGCTGATCCTTCCATTTTCCCTTTTCATACAATTGTTGAATTCCCAAATCGGACAGCGACTGCAGCAAAGGCTAAAATGGAATGATTCATATTATACGTAAAACAATAGACTCATATGTCAAACCCCTTCAAGATCGTACTCCTCTTTGAACACTGTGAATTTTGTAGGCACAGGTGGAGGTGGCAGAGCTAAGCCAGCCCTAATCGCGTCGTCAGAGTAATGTTCCGCGTATTCAGGCGGGGCTGGAAAAGGGCTCACAGTTTGGTGTTGCTGAGGTTGAATGCCGCTGGGACCGGGCTGTTGCTGGGACATTGCTGAAAATTACTGATTTTATTTCCTTGGTTTTAAATATTTACAGAGTTTGTTCCAAAAATCCAATTGTTTTTATGATTTTACAAGCGCCTACGGCGCTTGTAAAAGTGCGTAAATGGGGAAGCCTATTAGCTAGCAAAAGCACCGCCGCTATCGCGGCGTTTCGCGACGAAAAAAAATTTTTGTCTAAAAAATGGTCTAAAAAATTTTGTCTAAATTTTTTGAAAATCTGTATCAGCACATCCGTACGAACATTTTAAGCTATCACTTGCCCGGAAATGAGCAGTGGAAGGGGTCTAAACGTCAGTGGACTGACGCAGGGACGCAGGGACAGACGCACAACGGTTTCTTAGTAAAGTAACATTTCCTTCTATTTTTAGAACATAGAACGCAAAGTAAAAATGCTGTGATATAATCAAACACATTTCTAGTGGCGAACGAGAAAATAGCACGTCACAAAAATGGCGGGATTTTGAATCAAAATTTTCGTTTGTAGTCTTAGTTGCGCGTGTTGAAATAAACACCGGTACAGATCGACTTGAAATAAATATTTCGTATCGAGACCCTCTAGAGCACTAAAAGAAATTGAACATTAACAAAAATTTAAGTTTGAAATGTAAAAGGGATTACAATCGTTTGCTTTGCTAAAACGAAAGTGAAGTTGTATTTTTTATAATAACTTTTGCCCAATCACATTTTACGGAATTTTGACGAGGTTCACATGTGAGTATGTAACCAAATTATAGCAAAGACGGAGGACAATTTTACTCTCTACCATGCAAAAAACTACCTATGCTATGAAAAACGTCAGTATGAATACAGAACTTAGAAATTGTGCTTTTAAAAATAAATTAGTCAAACAATGTAGTAATCTGGAAATTCATACTTTATGCCCAAAATCAAGGAACATTTAAAATATTTTAGCTTTAGACAGAAATTCACATTTTTAAGAGAGAGAAATGAAGCTCATTTTTGATATAAAAATGAAGCACTCTGGAATTTCAGTTTTTCTGTCGCGTTTATATCAGACCTTTATTCTTCCGTCTGTTTTCAAGGCTAAACTCAAGTATACACGTGCTTCCGGCACTTATGCTCTCATGAAGCCGATCAGAAATAGAACCTTTCGATTATTTTTAACTCTAAACACCCACTCGGATGCTCGGCACTAGTCCATAATTCAATCGGCACACCCGCTATGAATTTTCATGACAAATCCCAGAGTCGCACTTCACACCTCAACAACGATAACACATTTTGTTCTTTCGTTTTCCCAACCGCTCCTCTTTCCGAAAACTCATTTGGGCGAATGCCAATATGAACATTAAAAGGCAGTGAGGATGGCCAAAATAATGTGACTGGCCCGATGGCACATTATAGGCCCTGGGGCCATTCCCAGCCACATAATGGACCAAAAGGAAGCCGGAGAGGGTGTGAAAATTGAGTTATTTGGTTAGTGCTGAAGCGGCAGAGGAGAGGTATTCCATTTCGTATTGGAGAAACAGAGATCAAATTCCAATTTGGTATGAAAGTTAGAGACGGGGCGTTCCAGATTTTCGTGTTTTATTGGATTAGTTGGCTTTGTTGCCATATTTTTCGGATGTTGTTTCTTTCTGTCAGAATCGTTATATTGATCAAAGAAATTGTCAATAAAAATGTTCCTATAAAATATTTGAAAAGATGACAAAAGAATTATTTTTCCGAACGAGGAGGAGCTTGAAAAAGGACCAAATTTTGCTGTTACAGTAGAGCAAATAAATTGGCATTGCCATAAATCATTTCTATTTTAGGTAGCGTTCACGTAAAAATAGTGACCTAAAGTCGGAAAAAAAGCCAATCATTCGGACAATTTCCTTTTGCACATAACCCAATCCGCATTCGAAAATGTCCTTCCTCCCTCCGGATGTGCGCCGCTTGATTTAATAACTGGCCTAATATTTGCTCTCATAAAATGTGCTTTATTACGATTTTCATGATTTAATTTACGGAACTCCATTTGAAGGAATGTCAAAAGCGCGTTTCCAGGAAAACCCGGAACTCTATAACTTTACTTTTTGATGACAGCCCGCAAATGACGTTCCAACTAAAGTTCAACTTTCGCCATTACACAAAACTCGTGGGATTTGCACTCCTTTATAGAAAAACTTAAGTTCCTTTTCGAGGTTCAGATTTTCGGCCCGTCTTTGAGCTTACGAAAGAATGTTCCGTTTTGGTCTGAGCATTTTTGGTCCGACCCGGAAACTCTTTTGCACTATGAATCATTAGGACCTTAAAGGGGATTATAATTTATCAACTCCATGTTATCGATTCTCGAGTGCCTTTTCGGGGATTGGCTGCGTTTTGGCACTTTTGAACCTATCCTCTGAGCATTTGAATCCGTTCCCTCTTAGTACCTCTTACACGCCCTCTGGCTCGGCTCATTTTCGCCCATCGGCGCTAAACATCTTCCCGCACATATTCCCCTGGGATAACGCTTTGGATGCGCTTCCTTTTTGCTTAAATTCACCGAAAATCCGAGTTGCATCGACTCATTTACAAATCGTTTATTTGCCATCGCAGAGGTCTGCGCCGGAACTTCTTTAAGCGGAAAAGACTTTCTATTAAGATATTTCTGATACATTGGAATGATCCTTAAATTTTAATGTGACTTTTCTAATTCTTTTGATTTTGCTGCATCTACAGTAGTTCGAGAATTCTGTCTATTCAACACAATGTCTTGTGTAAAAGAATTAATTATGCTCTATAAAATGCGTCGTCAGGCAGAAAATCTGCCGCTGTTTTGGTACTTCTATTATAGTTTTACAAAAAATTCAATTTTATGTTTACACAAATGTAATTTGCATTCACAATATCAAAATTGTTTGTTTGCGAAGGCGGAAATTTATTTGAAGTGTACTCGACAAATTTATGTTGACCGTCAATGCAATCTTTTGTTTATAAAGGGCATACTATGCAAATTATTTAATTTGGATTATTATTATTAGACTATTTGTTCCTAAATTAAGTTATGTCCGTTTATAAACGTAGAGAAGAATTTATTTTAACTGTAACTTTATTATTACTTTTTGTTTAAGCTCACATAAAATTTGTTTTAGTGAACGCAGTTGTATTTGTGAATATTTTGAACCAAAAGTGTTGATATTTTCTCTTTCGTCTTGTCCCATTTTACAGTCTCCGCGACCTTTCGCGAAAAAATATATGGCATTCAGTATTTTTCTATTTTATGCCGTCTATTTGTTAGTCATCCATTATTGAGGCCTAATTATGTTCGAAGTTTCGCGAAATGATTTTTTAAATTTACTTTCGAATTCATTTTTCTAAAATCACTTTAATATTCCAATTTTCTTTCTTTTCTGTCCCCTGTGCTTGTGCAAGCACAAGCACTTTCTCTCAAAAACTTAAAAATTCAACACAAAAATGCGCAAAAACGCATCTCTATTTGCTTATTCCAAGTAAATTCTAGCATGCCGTCATAAGCTGTTTCATTCCAAGCTAATAACTTGGACATCCCAGAAACAGGCCCCACACACCCATAAACCATCGCGTGATGAGCTAAAGTATCAATTTTGTAAGAGCAAAAAACTGCCTCGGTCACATGCGGGAGTAGCTTCCGAGTGCCGTATAGAACGTTTATGTCGTTAGTTCTGTCAGAATATGTTTAATGGCATAATTGGTTTTTATTATAATCCTTATTTTTTTCCAGACATCGTTATCAACGTCGAATTTATTTTGGTGTACTTTATTGTTACATCTCTACTTCTGATCAAAATGATGGCTGGTGCGGCTGCCCACCTGCATTACAACAAGCGAAAAGCTCCGGTTTCGTCTGCGGCTCGCAAAAAGACACAGAAAAGCCCGGTAAATTTCCAACATCACATGAAATTGTTTTTGGCTTTTCACAACTTCTTTTCAGCAAACTGTAAGAAAACGTCCCACGCCTGCCACAAGCCATCGTCATAGCAGCGTTCTGTCACTTCTGCCCTTACCGATGGCGCCCAGGGCTGCATCTTTATCGGCGGGAAGCGGCGCAAACTCAGGACCCGAGGCAATTTCTTTGCTTTTGCAAAACAGATCAATTAGTCCATCGCCGTATTTAATCGGTCTGTTCGGTCACAATTCCGGAGTGACTGGGCCAATGACAGCGGAGCAGGCAGCTCAAGCGTTACTGGAGGCCAGAAAAAGGTCTGGATCTGTGCCGGGAGTCAAGTTCACATTGGTAAGCTCTATAGTACGCATACTTTAAATTACTGAATCGAACAGTCTCGAATGAGAAGTCTGGAATGAATAAACCTATTTTCAAGTTTTTATTTTTTCCACTGAAAAACCTTTATTGTAAAAATTAAATATTCTCTTAAACTCTTCTTTTAATATTCTGTGTTAAAAAATTATCTTTCATCCGCTGACGTTGAATATATTAACTGTAAAAGAAGCCATCTGAAATCATTATTGCTGCATTAAAACTGCGCCAGCAAATTCGCCTTTCTAATCAGACCCTCTGCTTAGAGGAAAGAATTAGTCATCAGCAAAATCAGTCCACAGAGGCTGACTAGCTTAAAATTTGTTGACGCAAATTTAGTGCCGAATAATTATTTTTGAAGGTAAATTTACAGTCAATTTAAAGACCATTCTCTCATATTTTAAGCTAGTTTTTTCTCAAATGGCAAAATTTATCATTTGAGAATGCAGAAAACTGTTTCAGTCCGTTGCCTGGCATCTAAAAGCGGATCACGTTCGAGCCTTAAAAGTCACCTGGAGTCGTCTTTGTGATACACCGAGAGCGAATTGCCGTGGAATCCTCGGTATAATGGAACGCGTGTTCGAGAAATTTGAAGCTGTAGGTGTTTTTATCGTAAATTTTTAAAAGCGCTGTTTCGATTTTAGAAAGACAAAACCCTAAAAGACGTCTTTTACCGGTCAGCTTTCGTCGAAGGAATGGCTGATTGCACGGAAGTGGCGAAAAGGCACCCACAGCGGAGAAACGCTCGGAGGCATTCTGATATTGGGCTCTCAACTATGTGTTCGGAATACAGAGAAAATAAGCAGCTGAACAAAGAATGCGTGGCAAATCCGAACTCGATAGCTACTTTGAGGGACCACATCCATTTCTTTGTGTCTCTCATAAGCCAGGTGGTACAATCGCTGGAAAAGTCGCCGCAGGAAATATTCGATCATATCGACAGAATTGGTGAGAATTCATTTAATATGTTTATTTTTTATAGTGTGCTAGCGAAAATTAATATTTGTTTATGAGAATGTTAGTTATTGGTTGCCAAAATATTCAGAATCATGGATTCTCTAGAGTGTTCCGGCATATCTTCGATTATTATATAAGATTGTATGTGATACAAATCAGTATCGCTAATATAGTCCAGAATACTCTAAAGAAGCTAGAACCATTTCAGAAAAGAAGGACAAATTAAAGAATAATTATTTTGATTTAACATTACACCTACCAAATATTTGATCTTCACTAAAACAGCAAATTTTTAAGTAAAGAAGTTCCAAAATCACATTGCATTATCAATTTTTAATACATACAAACCATTAGTTATTGACGATTAATGCCTCGCCGCTTTGTCTCATCGCATACACACTAAGATCTCGTATTATAATGATAATGTAAGCAGCAATGATGTACTTTAAATTTATCCTCACTACATTTTAGGCTGCTATCACGCCCATTTAAAGCGCTATGGTTTCCGAGCTAACATGTGGGACAAGTTGGGGGTTTGTCTCATCGATGGAATCGTCGTACAGGTATGAAATTAATTACAGAAATTTTTATAGTTTAGAGCGATTTTAAAGTAATCAATTGCGCAGTATTTAAATTATTATTACTTTTCAGGATTGCCTCAGGGGTTTTCCAGACGCTTGTAGGGCTTGGACCATAATGGTCGCTGCATTAATAGATCGCTTGCGTTCAGCGCCTCGGAATTTCATGCCTCTGCCATTGCTCAATTTTCGTCACCGTGGCTCTAGACCAATGCTATTACCACCTGTACCTGCAGAAGGCAATCTCGCTCGATTGGTCTGTCCAAATGGTCGCCGTGAAAGTCAAATGAGTAGGTCTCAGGTACTTTTCACACTTCAATCCGAGGATTGTCCCGACGATGACGCACAGGATTTAACTTTAAATGGTCCGCCGCAGAACGGGGGAAAAGGTCAAGAAAATTCTGTCTCTGGCGCTGAGTCACATCACAGATATTCGCTCGGAGTGGCAGAAATGCCGGTAAGAGAATTATGCGAATAAAATAAAATAGGATGATTGCAAATTTGTCGTAAACTGGATTGCTAATGTTTCCTAAGTCACAACGGCGCCAGGCGTCTCAAATTGCGTGAAAACGTCTCCCCGGATTTCCTTGTCGTTACCAACACCCCTAAATCGACCCCGGGGAGTTCAAATCCGGGCTCAGATTTTGCCTGGTCCCGCCACGAAAGTTGGGAAAATCGCATTTTTGGTACAAAATGGCCCAAAAATGACCATTTTTGACGCGTTACGTTAAAAATAATTGCAGATTCGGACTCAGCGCATCAAAATACCCCTAAAAATACATTTTGCTGACATTCCGAAAAAATTTCATTTTTTGACCATTTTTGACCATAGGGAAAAAAAATGTATTTTTTGAAAATATGGAAAATTTTTCTGGAATAAGTGTTTTTAGGAGTAATTCGATGCGCTGATTCCGAATCTGCAATTATTTTTTTCATATCACGTCAAAAATGGCCATTTTCGGACGATCAGTTGGGGGTTTTTCGTCTCAAGTTCGAACCCCGGGTCCGTCAATCAATTTTTTTCTCGCGAAAATACCGAATTTTGTTAAAAATAACCACGAATGCTTGTTTGCCGGACCACAATTGATTAAAAATTTGGAACTGCACAATGAAATACCATCAATACTAATTTTCTGGCACCATTTTGTGACAATTTTCGCCCAAAAACGTCAGAAAACGCATTTTTCCCAATTTTCGTGGCGGGACCACCCCCGATCTGAGGTCAAATTCGGATTCGCCGTATCCGAAATAGGGTAACTACCAGAAATCCGAGTCGATTTCAGACGCACCAACTCGCATTTTCTCCAAAATACGCGAAAATGGCCATTTTTGGCAAAAAAATCTAAAAAATTGAAAAAATGAAAAATTTTCAAAAATATTTTGAAATTTTATGAAAAAGTAAAATTTGAGGTGTTGCTTGATAATACTGTACAAGTGAAATATTCATCTCTATTGTTATTATTTCTAAATCGGGTCTCAAAGTTGACTCATTTAACACTGAAAAATGCAAAGTATACCAACTTTGAAGCCCAAAATCTCAATAATAACAATACGGACATATATTTCACCTACCAGGTATGATAGAGCAACACCTGAACTTGCGTCCTGGCAAAAAACATTCACAAATTTTTGAAATTTGATTTTTGCCTGTATTTCTGGTTTCACACTTTTTGAGCCGCTTATAAGGGAGTGGCGCCGTCGTGAAGTGTATCTATTATAAAGTTGATATATGTTCCACTAAATTAACAAAGGCATTTTCTCCCTTAATATTTGTCTTAAAAGATATTAAAAATATTCATGTGAGTGTTTCTACTGAGCATTTGTTTTAGAGAAAAACCTGAAAATATCACGAAATGGTCAGTTTCTAATATGGGATTTCATAAAACACAACTAAAAACGATAATGGCAAGGTCAATTTTAAATCAAGTTCATGTTCAAAGATTTATTAACATTATTCCCTTCAGCGATCATTGACGCAACACATTTTAAGTAAAATCAGAGTTAAGCGCAGAAAATTATCCTTATAAATGTTTTAAAAAATACAAATAAATGCCAATTCTCTACTCACTCGAGATATTTTGTAACTAATGAGTGCATTGTCAAAATTAAATGTGACTCTCTCGAACGTATTTGTCACTAGCCATTACCTTCACTACTGAACAAAAATTTTAGCCTCCAACGACAATGTCAGCGGCATTGGCCGCTCTTGGCCGGCAGCACCAGAAAAGACTCTCGGATGCAAATTCAGCCTGTAACCAGCGCTCGCAATCGCACCAACGTTTCCAATGTTTGGACCAACTCGCACATCTTACTCTTGATAGCAAAAATAGTGATGGAAAGAATTACTCAAATGGCAAAATCAGCGGTGCTGCACATTTTAGACTTGCAGTCAATCAGAACTCTATTTCGCAACAGAATTTCACGCACCAAACAACATTTGTATAATTCTTATATTAAGATTCATTTTTCTGTCATAATGTATAAGAGAAAATATTGAAAATAAAAGTATATTTATGTGCGAAAATACTTCACTATTATTTATTTGAGCGACCATTTTGTGAAATGCAATTTTTGTGCACTATACATACGCCCAAGTGAACAGTTATAGCTTTAGTGAAACATTTTTTCACACGTTCCATATAATTTTAAAATACGAGGAAACATAATCTTAAATGTTGCCAAAATGTTAGATTGGCAACAAAGTAGAGAAGTTATGACTTTAAAATTCACCTTCGAGATGAAAATCAATTTTTTATTTATCCCCTCTACTAAACTAATTAGATTTATTGTCATATTTAGCAGTACCCTTGATAATGTAATTTTTCAACTGATTGCTGAAACTCATAAGAATTGACCTCCTGGGGCCTGTACCACTAACGTGAAATCTTGACATTTTGACATGAAATCGTGAAATATCTCTAAGCGAAAATGTCTCGCTCTTCTTCTTTCCATTGTGCGTCTTTGTGTGTCTTTGTCTGCCTACTTCACTTCAAAGAGAGAGACGCAGAGGAACGCCACACACTAGCACCGAATTGATATGCATTTTCCAATGCATATGCAGTGGGTAATCAAACCAACGTCTCTCTTCTTTTATTACTAGCGCGCTAACGCGCGCTAGCGCGCGGGGAGTCTATATCAGTATGCCTTTTCTATATCAGTATGCCTTTTCTATATCAGTATGCCTTTTCTATATCAGTATGCCTTTTCTATATCAGTATGCCTTTTCTATATCAGTATGCCTTTTCTATATCAGTATGCCTTTTCTATATCAGTATGCCTTTTCTATATCAGTATGCCTTTTCTTTATCAGTATGCCTTTTCTATATCAGTATGCCTTTTCTATATCAGTATGCCTTTTCTATATCAGTATGCCTTTTCTATATCAGTATGCCTTTTCTATATCAGTATGCCTTTTCTATATCAGTATGCCTTTTCTATATCAGTATGCCTTTTCTATATCAGTATGCCTTTTCTATATCAGTATGCCTTTTCTATACAGTTGCTTCATACTTCATCCCTTTTCTATCAGTATCCTTTTCTGTTTAACTCACTCAATTCGGGGGGAAGGTCGGGCGCCCCGCGCCCGACCACAGGATTGGCTCGCCACCTGCGGTGGCTCTCAAACTCAGACATAGTCTGAGTTTGGCTCAGTCTGGGTTTCGTTCAGTCTGGGTTTAGCTCAGTCTAAGTTTGGCTCAGTCTGAGTTTGGCTCAGTCTAAGTTTGGCTCAGTCTGAGTTTGGCTCAGTGGCCTTGCAGAAAAACCGTGACAAAACGTTACATACGAAAATTTTCTCTGGCACTCTCTCCTAATGGTGTAGTCTTTTCCACTGAAAAAACCGTGACAAAACGTTACATACGATAACAGACACCCCTGAAAATGCCTTGCAGAAAAACCGTGACAAAACGTTACATACGATAACAGACACCCCTGAAAATGCCTTGCAGAAAAACCGTGACAAAACGTTACATACGAAAATTTTCTCTGGCACTCTCACCTAATGGTGTAGTCTTTTCCACTGAAAAAGGAAGAAATCTCAGATAAGATAAGAAATAAGCACCCCTAAGAATGCACTCCAAAAACATGCAATGGAGGGACGGAGGATCATCACTAACTTATTATAAGGATGATTGGGAAATCTCTTGGGAGGCCAATCTTTAAGCAATCGATAATTGCTGACTTTCTGATTCCCACAGCGCTTGGCGCTTTGGCCGCATCTTTGTCGGAAATTCAAACGATATTTTTGCAAAAAGAGCAAATCTTTGGTAGAGGCAATGGTTCCTTCTCTGCGCTCTGTCTGTCCCTGCAGTCTTTTCTGTGCGCCGCACAATAGCACCAAATCGACCCACAACCAACACAAAGCGCTGTCCTCAGCCAACGTCTTCGGTTTAATTACCCGACTTCCAGAGTAGGGCAACCTTTTTCGATTTTATGTTTAAAATTATCATTCAAATTCGCGCCTTTGCCTGATTCAAAATGGCGGCCAGTCCGCAATTATCGATTGCTTAAAGATTGGCCTCCCAAGAGATTTCCCAAGCATATTGAAATTTTGATAGCAGAGGCGACGGGCTTCAAAATGTCAAGAATTAATTCTAAAAAATTAATATAATTTTTGGATATGATGGCTATAAATGTGACGTGATATCTAGATTCAACTTTTCATGAGGATTCCGACACATTTTTCAGATTTTTTTATGCTTGGATTTTATGCTTTAAAAGTCGAAAATTTCAATATGTCAAGATTTCATTTCAAAATTTCAAAGGGCAGAGAATTTTAACGCAGACAAAGAGAGATGCACAAAGACGCACAATGCAATGGCGAAGAGCCAGACATTTTCGCTTAGAGAGAAATGTCAATATGTCAAGATTTCATGTTAGTGGTACAGGCCCTGCTTTCAGCGTTTCAATATCCTATAATTATGAAAAATATAAGTGACAAGCACAAGCCTGAAAAGGTCAATACAACTGTCGAAATATATTTATTCGTAATCTTTTTAACCAGGACTGCATATGCGCGAAAATACTGGTGCTAGAGGCGTATTTTTAACTAATTAAGGGTTAAAAGAGCGGACGACGGAATAAGTGTCGGGATTGCAAATATCGAAAAGCAAAGATCGGAGAATTCTAATTCAATTATTGAATTGACAATTGCAGTTCTCAGCTATCGATGCGCAGAAATGCATGGTTACAGAAAACTACAACAGCCTTGTGGGCCATTGCATGGCTTTGCATGGCTTTATTTACAGAACAATCCGGTTGGGACCAACAATGCTCAAATGCAAATTTTGAATAGCTTTTTCAGTATTTGAGAGCGTTGAAAGAGAAAGCCGTCCGTTATGGTTTTCAATCATGCTAATCTCGAATCAGAACTTACAATCTCGAAGATTCTTCTAGAACATGCTAGAAACTTATGGAAGAACCTTATGATTTATGAACTTTGATATTGTTATTTACTATGTGAATGAATTTTAACAGATTTATGTCAGCATTCCTAAATGCATTTGCAAGTATATTTTTCTGCTTTTTCACATACAAGTTTAAAAGTAGAGTATACGTATGGATAATTCCAGAATATTATAAACAAATTTATGCAAAAATCAAAACTAAAGTTCGATATTGGCATATTCGAATAGCCATGCAGGCTGATTATCTGATAGTTTCCGTGTAATTTTGAGAGAAATACAGTGTTCTTACATAAGTTTCTAGAATGTTCTAGAAGAATCTTCGAGATTGTAAGTTCTGATTCGAGATTAGCATGATTGAAAACCATAACGGACGGCTTTCTCTTTCAACGCTCTCAAATACGGAAAAAGCTATTCAAAATTTGCATTTGAGCATTGTTGGTCCCAACCGGATTGTTCTGTAAATAAAGCCATGCAATGGCCCACAAGGCTGTTGTAGTTTTCTGTAACCATGCAGAAATGAAAGCGCCGTTTTAACGATCATTTTACAAAGCCTGCCCCAACAATATGGGCTAAGGCATTAATCTGGACAAAAAATCATCCCAATCTCTGCGCGTCACATCTCTCTCGTCACACGATAATAAATGTGAGTGTAGTAAACGAAACTGTTGTCAATCGACAGCACTCTTATAACTAGGGCCAGGATTTTTAGGTCCCAAAAATCGCATTTTAGGATCCTAAAAAGGTCCCAAAAAAGGCCATTTTAGGTCCCTTTTAGGTCCCACCAAAATGGTCATTTTAGGATGAAATTTCCCCAAAATTCAACAAAAAGGTCATTTTAGGACCGTATTTGTGGGAGATTTTGATCAAAATTTGCCAAATTTTTAAAAATTTTTATAAAAATTCAAATATTTTTCGAGAAATTTTTTTCAACAAAATTTTTTTCGGCGCCGCCTTCGGCGGCGCCGGAAAAAAAAATTCCAAAGGGGGGACCCTATTGTTTTGGGACCTAAAATTTCCCAAAAAAGGCCAAAATAGGTCTTTTTAGGTTTTTTAGGTTTTTTTAGGTTCGAACCTAAAAATCCTGGCCCTACTTATAACCCAAATTACGTCATAACATACATGGACAATAAGGAGTCATTGCTACAATAGAATGTTCTTTTGTTTCTTTGCCTCGAGTTAATGGTTTGTAAAATTGCTACATTAAAAGACCGAAAGGTAGCATCTCAGAAATGCAATGTATGCTCTCTTTTACTGTGCAAAAATAGTGAGTGTAGTAAATAAATCGAACTTTAACCCTTCATTGCCTAGTGTATCCAATTGGATACGCAAACTTTGGAGTAATTTTTCGCCAATTTTTTGGTCTCCTAGCTCAAATCTGATATTGCTCTTATATAGCCAACTTTTTGTACTGATTCAGGGTATGTAATTTGTTTAGCCACTTTATCTACGATTTTGGCCTGAAAAATGGCCATTTTCGAGACATACCCCCGAAAATCGAGGAAAATTGACGAATTTTGGGGGTCACCTTAAATTTTCCAATTTCTAAAAACCTTCGTAACTTTCGAAATTTGGCACCTTTTGCGGAAATTAAAAAAAATTTGCCGTGTAAATCGGCTACGTGGAATCCAATTAGCTTGTCAAATTCCGTGCAGGACCTGATTTTTTGGCTAAAATTTGAATTCGCGCTAAATTTTGGGACCCGTGAAAATCGCCATTTTTGGTCGAATTTCGAAAAAATAATATTTTTCCCGTTATCAGGGGCCCAAATGTGCTCTGTATACCAAAAATCAGCAAAATCGTACGGTCCGGCAATAAAGGGTTAATCCGTCTTTTCCGACATAGCTTTGAATACGTAAAATGTAATGCGGAAGAAAGAGAATAAAGAAAGAATAAAGGAATAAAGATCATAAATAGAACTACGCCTCTCTGAAAAATGAATTGTTGGCTGCAGCGTTTTCAATCAACTCCAAACTTGAATGAAAAACGGTATATATTTTCTGTCAATAATCAGTACATTTTTGTAGCTTCCTGTTCTTTCTCGAACTGATCCGAAATTCGATCCTTTTAAAAAGCCAAGAAATTGGCTTTTGTGCTGTTCGCATTGTTTTATGTAAATTAATTGTTTGTTCAGCTTTTTCATAAATGTTTTGGAAAATGATGAAAAAACTTTAGCGATACTTTGTTGAATGGTAACTGATCATTGGTATCTTGTCAAAGATGTTTACTGGATGGATGTTTTTGTGTTTTTTAGCAAAATATTTCATTATATTTATGTTTAAAGACACATTTACTTTGCTCGAAGAAGAAGCTAAAGTCGCTGAAAGAATGCTTTTCCACGAGGATTAGAGTAACCGTTGAAGTGGTGAAAGTAGTGCAAATGGGTTGGAGAAAACGACTTCAGGGACGTCGTGTGAATACGGCGGTCTCGCATATTTGTAACAGACCCAAAATCTGTAAAAATTATAAAATTTACTTTGGTCGAGTCAATTTGCATTTTACGCGTTTCAAATATTTCTGGATTTTTGGTTGAAAACTTAGTTAAAAGTGAATCAAATTTGCAACAAGACATTCAATCAAGATGATGCGAATAAAGGATGCCATCCAACGCCGGAAGCTTATCCAACAGCTCAACGACGAATATGCCGATCTTGACGCGGAGCGCAATCTCGCAAATGCTGAACTCGGTAACATTTTATGCAACATTATTAAGTTTAAGTGATAAATAAATATTTTAGAGAGTTTTTATATGAGTGAATTTGCTGCAAGAAAGGCTTCACTCCAAATATGTGAAAAGTTTACTTGTCAAAAGTCTCATATTTATGCCGGAAAATGTACCGCAAAATTTTTATGTTTTCAACTTACTACGAAATGCAACAATTAAATTTGAAATATTTTTCCCAAAAAATAAATTTGTGCCGTTACAGGGGAAGGAAAAGGTGCGCATGGAGCTGGGGGCGGTATTTGCCCGAAACAAAGTCTTAGCCAGGGGCCATTGGGTGTAACTCAAGCGCAGGCGCTTGTTGATCACCAGCACGCCTACTTGGCTTTATATGAATTCGTCAACGAGCTGAATCAGCGACTAACGGACGGACACGTGAGCTAATATGGAAAATTTTATTGTTCAACATAAACAGTATTTAGAGAAGAGCTTTGCGCATTACCTGGAAAAGACTCTCAGAAGCGCCAAAAACATCCGGTCGCGGCACACTGAAAATTATGGAAAAAGTAAATTTTGTTTGTCAGTTTATGGTACTTTCCTCAATTATTGTGTTTTAAGGTTTTCGCGGAAATAGTAACAAAGAATTCTCAAGTGATGCCCGTATTTTATCGCGCAGCCTTTCTAAAATGTATCGAGGACAGACGCAACGGTTACGGCAAGTATGGCGGAAACGGAACAATTGCTACGGTGCGCGACCACGCGCATTTGTTAATCGATTTGGTATGGACAATTCAGCGTTAATTTTGCTTTTACGTATCATTTTGAGATTGACGGAATTATGTGCGTTATGTTTGATGCACCCTTCGTCAAACCAGTGTGGGATCCAGCCACTATCGGTAAATGCTTTGAAGATTTAAAATATAGAAAGACTTAGAACCTCTCCATCCTGGATAATAATAATTATTGCCCATGATAATTGATCAGATCGTAATGAAGCGTTTCCGTATTACCTATTTTTACTTTTACAATCCGTTATTTCATTATAAACGATCTCATTATGAGCTTATTAAGACAGGAATGAAGTTATGATTATTTTCTTACCTCCTCTTTAGGGCGTGCCCATGCCAGATTAGTACCAATGGGTTTGGAGCGCGAGATGTGGCACCGCTTAGGGGAATGTTTTGCTGAAGTAAGTGTGTCTTGACTTAGGCATTATAAGTTGAATACATAATTCAGGTAATGTTCTCTCAAGAGTGCGTTAGAGCATATCCACATGCTGCCTCAGCTTGGTCTATGTTGTCGGTCGCCATTACAGACAAAATGTTCAGCCACAGCCGAATTGCGGTAAGGTCATTCAATAAAATATGACGTCTGCTAAAAACATGTGTAAAAATTTCCGATCCAGTTATATTTTATGAACATAAAAGATTCCTCAGTAGCTTTCATTCGACGCAAAAGGAGTTACCATGTAATTATCCTCTACATTAATTGGAAAATTGCATTGGATGATCAAATTTGACAATGTCGTTTATTCTTGCTACAGGTTTGAATGAATCAAAAATGTTGTATTTTCAGCTTTATTTTTTTAAGTTTGTAGCATTGATCTATTGTGATATAAATTCTTCCTCGATTTCAGCGAAGTACTGATTTGGCTGTACGAAGCTCAAGGATCGCTGCAGTAGCTTCGACGTTGGCCAGTCGACAGCCCTCGATCGTGAGTCATCAGCCGTCACCTCCAATGCGGCACAGAGGCAGACGCCAAAGTGTACTGCCACCGGGTAAACGAAGCAAATCGAAAGACTCACACCACTCAAGAAGTTCCAATGCATCAAAATCGTTGGCAGCGGTGCAAGCTAGAAGGCGATCCACAGCGTTAAGTCGAGTCGAACAGCTTAGATCGCCAATGAAACCGAGGCCAATATTAGGAAAGCAGAAGACAATGTTTTCGCCGATCAGAAGCAGTAAGGCAATCGGGGTAAGCGAGCTCATTCTTGAACAACTTAATTGTTGAACTTAGTTAAGCCTACTAATGACTAATTAGCCTTATTAACCAATTAACGAAAGAAATTAAAAGTAAAAAAGAAAAATACTATGAATTCCGAATTATAATTAACTTTTAAGCTAGTAGCACAGAAAAACCTAAAAAACAATTTTGGGACTGTGCTATAGTTAACAATTTCCACTGTGGTCAAAAACTCATTTTGAAACTTCATTTAGATTACTTCGCCCTATTCGAGCTTCGACTTTTCTCCACTGCAGTCCCAAATCACCGCAATTTCTCCAATCAAACCCATAAATCCGTCGTATGGACTAATTAGCAGCTCGTCCCTCTATAATAGTTCTTTGACAAACAATGTATCCCAAGGAAGAACTCAGAGCGATAAAAGACGATCGCCAACACCGAGACAGACTCGACGATTGCGCGAGCTGATGGCTGACAGCAGCGGAGGCAGTTCTTCAACGGGCGGGTAGGGATTTTAAAATAAAAATCCAGTTGACACTTATTCAAAAGCATAGATTAAATTTTAAGTCTTATATACGACGATGTTATCAGAATTATAGAACCCATAATATATTTTACAGGTACAGAGCACAATCGTCTTCCTCAATGTCCATTAACAACTCATTAGAGCTGCCGATCATTCCACGAGGGGCAGGCCAAAGACAGTTGCCCTTACGACCCATTATGCGAAAACAAACTCACGTCAGCACAAGCGCGGACTCTACAGATTTGTAACTGGCTTAGCCATAATGGGCAGTAACTTTATATATGTTCTTTAGTATGTCGAGAAATAAGTAAATGAAAGTGTAACATTGTGTGATAAAATAAAAACTGCATTCAACATCATGTATTACCACATGAAATAATATAACAAATTACATTAATCAAATTTGAGGTACGAATTAACAAATAAATACAACTAAAATGTTTCTTTTACTTGTGCTTTGCAGGCACGAAGCCAATCCGTTTTTTGGCGTAGTCGTGAATGTTACAATATTGTCTAAAAGAGTTGCAGTTATGGCTAGAATAATCAGAAAATTAGATTTTGCCTCTTCTGAATTCTGTACAAATTCAGAATTAGACCCTATGAAACGGAACTAAAATTGCTTCATTTGTTCTAACTCAAACACGAATCTAACTGTTTAAGTATCCCATGACAAAACATAATTTTTCATCTATAACAATACTATTCTGATCGTATTTAAGTCTAAATAATTCCATAATTCTGAAACACATATCGCGAGGATTTAGCTAATCAACTGAATTGAGAACTGTTCACATTTGATTAAAATCCATAAACAATTTTTTCACCTTATAAAAGCATCTCCCAGTATCCTAAAATTACAAAATTATTAGCAAAAACAGATAAGATTTTTCACCATTTCGGTCCATGACCATTGCCGTTACCCGTCGGATATATCGCGAAAGCACATTGAGAAGTATCGCCTGTGGTATCGTCCACAAAGCCCATATCGATAATCAGCTGCCAGTACGGAATGGGGTATTCCTTTGAGTCTATTGTGAATACGACGTCGGAGAAAGTTGCGTCACATTTAATCAAATACAGTTTCAGCTGGCCGTCGTACTGAGCTCCGACCTTTTGCGCTATTTTTGACACAACGTTTTGAGGTCCGGCGATAAAAGATGTGCCCTAAAGCATATTCTGGCTAGAAGGAATTTATGGAGCAATACTGAAAACTAACCGTGTCTGAGATGACGTCCACTTTGGTGTTGTCCATCGTTTGGCCGGCTACGGACACGCTGTCCATTTTAAACTGAAATGTAGAACGATGCATATTTGATTCATGTAATAAATTTTAAAGAATTTCTCGTTCAAGAAAATACTAGAACATACTCCACGTAGTTAAATATTAAATATAATTCATTTATATTCTACATAAAATGGTTTAAAATATTTTCTGTACCATTTTGCGAGCAATCTAATTTAGAAGGTCAATTCTGTGCATCCTTTGGAGTATAAAATAAAAGCTATTTCATGTCAACCAAAAGGTTGATTGATTTTTTAGCCTCTAATGTTAAGTTCAAATTCCTCTAGTTGGAGCGAGATATGTCAAAATCTCGAAGCAACCAACAGAGAAAACTATTTGGAGGATTTTGCGTTTTTGGATTTTTAAGCTAACTAACCTACTGACTAAGTAGGAGTTTTACTCCTATTTGAAGTAATCTAAGTAAGTATTTCATTTCGCCCTATCTTTGAGACAATGAAGTTCCTATTTTGTCAGTTATACAGCTGGGCTCTTCAGTCAAACGCTGTATTACTTACTACTACTACTGCATCTAGTATTAATTTGTTTGCATTGACAATTTTTAGAATTTTCGTGAATTAGAGCTTGGATTTTTCAGTGTCTGGAAGTAATAATTTATCCATCATCATTTGCATCATTGCAAAATTCATTAATGACATTTCCCAACTTTAAGTGAGCTCAACTTAAATCTCGCAAACCTGAAAATATGTCACGGCACTCAAATCCACATAGTGTATACCGGCGCTCGTGTCACAATTGTCAGTATCCACACCGCCATAGGTAAAAACCCCAGCTGGCACATTTTCTGATGCACCGCGACGAGCCAAATATACCTAAAAATTGAGTATCTTTTTCTGTTTAAAGTAGAGAAATTAACTGTGAGAATAGGCTCGTCCAAAAGCCCTTGATCAATAGCGTTGAGTAGCGGAGGCTTGACATGGTCATCGGCGATACTTTCAAAGGCAAGTCCGAGAATCCCGTCAACATGGATGTGCTCGAAAAACGGCGCGATTTCTGTGGCCAAACCAAATGTGGTATTCAGAATTGTGAGCTGAGGTCCAGAAACGTCTCCTAACTAAATAAAATAGCGAATTAATCAACTTATCTTTTGCTCCCATATATTTTGGGTACCATATTTCCCTACCAATAGTGCAGATATCAGATATAGTCACCCATTTCCCAACCTCTCTCCGAAATTCCTGGATGAAGTCAGAAGTTTCATAATTGTGAAACCTCTAAGGCTTTCCCAAAATCTTGCTGGAAAATGCAAATGGCATAACGTTAAAATTCCCTCACCCTGAGCTCATCTCTGCCAAGATATCCTCGAGCAGAGCCTGTGCCATATGCGATATAAAAATCTCTGCCATCTTCGGAATAAGTGCTTGATTGACTGCTGAGGAACTAAATGGAAACAATTAACTATGCAAACACATTTCAAAGTTTGCAGACCAATTGTTTGATGTTGCATGCATTTTTTGGTGGCGGACTGGCATTACCACAGCAGCTTTTGTGACAGAAAAAGTCGCACATATCTAAAAATTCAAAATAATGATTCAAAAATCGTTGTAACCGACAAATTTACCATCGTATCCGCAAATTGTTTCGCATTCGACTAATGAGGGACAGCTTTCGTCAGGGATCCATAAATTCGCTGAGCCGGTGTCCAGCACGACCCGAAAGGGCTGCGGCGGGTTTCCTGTAAATATTGCGCAAAATGTTTGTTTTCGTAAATCCAACCTATGGTAATGTTGCCGACGTATTCCAGATCGTTGTAGTCATTGACTGGGTGAGAAAACACGACCTTGCTTCGATGTTGCTGATTGTATTGCTTTCCATATTTGGAATCGTGAGTGTCTTTATGCCAAACGGGAAGGCGATATTTCTTCATTTCCCTCTGGAAGTCGAGCCAGGTGCCTAAAAACGAGAAGAATCACATTTGTTTATAATTATTTATCCAGGTTAAAATTAAAACTATAAAAATATCCTACCTGCGGTTTCATTAAAATGTACAAGCATTTCGGCTATTTTAGCTTTAAGTAACATTAAAAAATTGAGTATGTGTTTATTTTTGACACCAATTGCGTTTTTCGGCAAAATAAGTTCTCACTTTGAAAATAGTTCGCATTGGAAACTAAAATATGATTCATGTACTTTTTGAGTTCATTGTCATAATTAATTTAAAAACTAATAGACTAATTTTCATTGAAAATAAAAATATGCTTTATATCGACTAGTTTATTTGAACCCTACCATTTCTGATGAGCCTCTTCCTGAGACTTTCCGTTCTGATCAGCGACATTTTATGCACTTTTCCATCACAATATGAGATCAAATCGAAGAATAGCGGAATGAATAACACCAATGCATTCAAAAATGTATGCACAGTATACAACATTTTTAACTCGTTACCCGTAATTTTATTGAGAGTACAAAAATTTGATCCTTAAAAGTTTAGGGAATTTGCCGTCGTTTCATAGCATTTTGGAGTGTTCCGTCATAAACTGACAATATGTGCATCCGGTCGCCCAAAAAAGTGGCCACTCCCAAAAGTAGGCGATCATTATCGGTACTAAAGGGCGTTTATCAGAATTCCCTCGCTTTATAATTCCAAATGTTTTCCTTCACTGTTCGGGAATTTCAATAATTCTGCTAAGAAGAATAACGGACATGTATGTGTCATCCTGTTTCTGTTCATTTAACTGACATCAGAATTATTGTGTCAACATATGATATTTATTTTCATAAGTTATTAAATTAATATTTGCATGTTTAAACTTTTCAGCTATATGCACGAAAGTCTCCTTTCCACAAAAGGGGATGTTTCTCTCGAGCTATTAAAAATATGAAAAAATTCGATGGTCAGAATTGCGCAGAATAATTTATTAATTTTTCCTAGAATATTGCAAGTCTATGATGTTCAAAATAATTCCTAGACTACTCAAAAATATCAAATAAAATTGAAAGCGACGATTCACTTTTGATTAGTTATCCCATTGTTTACTCAACAGGAAATATGTATTAAGTTAAGTTATAAATTCTTTTCGGAAATTTTTCTACTTCAAAATCTAGCCCTCAAAACATCAATCCTATCTAATGTCCCATTTCAAAATTACTACAAATTACTTAAGACAACGCCAATAACAGTGAACTTTTATATGTAATACGTAATCAATGGCAACAATAAGTTTATTCAACAATAACATGGAAAGATGAAAATGAATACCATGCAACAATTAAGACTCGTTCTCACTTTCTTCATCCTCATCTTGATTGATCTGGAAGTAGCGAAGTTCGTAGGTGTCCTTGGTGCTCGCCACAACACGCAGCCAATCACGGAGGCTGTTGCGCTTGAGATACTTCTTGGTCAAATACTGAAAATGACTTTCTATAATATGTTGACAATGCTCTATGCTACCAAAGATTACGGTAATACGTATTATTATGCGCTAGGAATTTATTGTTAGCTTATTAAATATACTTAAAATATAGTGTCGTTTCGTAATCCTAGATGGCTATTTTTTTATCATTGTAAGGAAGGACCATCCTCAGTGGCATGCTTATAGCTAATTTTATTCCTATCAAATTTTTGCATGTACTATAATCGTATAAGAACTTTCTGAAAACAAAGTATTTTGCAATACGTATTTTTGTTAGAGATGTAAAACATAATCAGGTAACCTTCACTGACAAAGAAATTTTTTTGAGAAATTCTAGAAACGAGAATTTTATAAAATAATTATACTATATTTGTGAAACTTAATTTGAGTCAAGAATTTATAATCCCAGAATCTCATGGGAGCCTAAAAGTCTAATTGAATTTAATTATGGCACATCAGTTATAATGAAAACGACTAATTATAATAATTTTCATTTTTGCAAAATGAAAATGAGAACAAAAGTTAACCTTAAGATAACGCTTCGAGAGTGGTTGACTTTCCGACGCGACGGTTATCTTTGTTTTGGTAGCATCAACGGTAATCCCATTCAGAGCCAATTGTTTCGTCTTGCCGTTGACTTTTATTGCCTCGTTCAAAAACGTCTCCTATAAAACGGGACTTATTAGGGAATTATAACCCTAAGCCCGTTCTAAACAGAAACCAGCGGATAAATTAGCTGTCTCTGAACGAAAGGAAACTTGCTTTTGTGCAACTATCCAAAATATTTATGTCAAGTAACTGATAAATTCTTATTAGACGATAAAGGGAATTTAATGTAAATTGTAATTCAATGCAAGTTTGAACGTGAAAAGCTTACGGTTAAAAGAAGTTCAACGTAATTCAAATTTTTCACGAATTCTCGATGTTTGTTCGCTTATTCCAACAATTTATTGTACTATTCGGTTTTAAAAATTGAGAAAAAGTCAATGTTCTCAGAATTTATGACAAATTTCAAAAAATTCATAGCTAGATATTTGAGTAAGAATATAAACAACTTACAAAGCTGCTTGTCTTCAGAATGCCATCTTCCACCGGATTCTAAAAATAAACACTAAAACAAATACTATGGCCAAAACAAAATGACTAACTTTGCACTCAATGTGAAAAGCGAGAGCCTGCTTCTTCTTTTTCTTACCACCAACAACAGTCTTCTTGCCAACGGTCTTCTTGCCAACAGTCTTTTTGCCAACAGTCTTCTTGACAATAGTCTTCTTGCCAGTAATCATCTTCTTCGTAGCCTAATTATATGCTATTAGACTTATAACTATTACATATAAAAATATATTTAATAGAAAATCATTCAAATGTCTGAACAATGCACTAAGACTATCACCGGAGTCATTTTTATTAATTTTATGAAGCGTTTTTAACGCTGTATAATGTAAAAATGTAGTAATACTAACATAGTTGTTTTTGAGTAGTAAAAATATATTTTTGATACTAGACATGATATTCTCTAACAATTGTCGTTTCGTCGCTGAGCTTACACGACTATTATACAAAGTTGCAAGTTGCGACACATCAGTAGGATGCTTGCAACTTTGTTTTTTTACTAATAGTTTTACTACTGTTATTTCTATAGATGTAAAACACATATATCCAGATTTTGTTATAAGAGTTACCTTATTGCTAGTCCCGCTCGAAATGGGCTTAGAGTCCGAAGAGCTTTTCGTCGTAGCTTTGCTGTCCGAAGAGGGTTTCGTCGTAGCTTTGCTGTCCTTCACAGGTTTCGCGTCGACTGCTTTACTTTCTTTCTTCGGCGCCGGCATGTTTCGCAAAGAGTATAGTAATAAACGAGCAGAATGGAATCGTCAGCCTAAAGTATAAGTAAAGTTTTATGTCGGTGTATCAAATGTGAAATATACAAGTGGAATATACATATTCATAAGATAGAGTGGGAATTCACAAATGTGGAATCTAGTATGCTTATTATAATGCCTGTTTAGAAAAATACCCAAGACTAAGAATATATAATACAACTATTACATATAAAAAATATATTTAATAGAAAATCCTTCACATGTCTGAACAAAGCACTAAGATATCACCGGAGTTATGTTTTGGATGCAAAATTTGGGACTGGGAAAATTGGAAGGAAGACAGTATGCCGTAAATGATTCTCAAAAATTTGCGCGAATTTAAATGCTATTTTATTGGTCAATTAAACCAACGAAGTAATGAAATTTCACCATTGAAATACAAATATAGCAGGAATGTTAGACCTCTATTTTGGGAATTTCAAATATATTGACACCAAAAAGAATAATAATAATTTTTGGGAGAACTGCGAAGCAAGAAATTATAATTATGTCAGGTTTTATTCATTGTTTTCAATATTTCTCATATCTATTTACCTTTGTAGTGATTATGAATAATTTACAGTGGAATTTGTGGATTGTAAGTTTTATTTAAAAATAAACTTATACACATAGATACATGATACATATAGATAAAACACAAGCACCCGCTGTAATCGATAAGAGCAAGAATATTATCATAAGTAAAAGACAACTGGTAAAAAATATTTCTACTTAGAAATAATATTTACTTTTTTCTATATTTTGGAGTCCATAGACCATATAGAGAAGGAAGACGTCGCGCACTATGACTATAATTATCAGGAAATTAAACAATATCACGTGATACAATTCAATATGGCAACTAATCCAAACAGGAATGATTTTCGGTTAAAGAGTGAGGCTCAGAAGGAACAAATCTATGACGAAAATAAGGATGATTCCACCGACGAAGTCCACTTTTGCCATCAAACGCATTTGGCTGTTACCCCACTGGAAAGGACCTGTGGATCTTGATTTTGGAGCGGCGTTGCTAAATACAATAATTAGGAAACAGAAAGTTAGAATGTCAATTATTCCGTTTTCTTCCATTAAGCGCAGCCATCAATGAAAATTATTGAAAACTCCGATTTTTCATTAGACGTTTCACTTCTAAACGCTTCTCATCTTTACGATAAAAATTCTCGTCAATTCTAAGCGTGATATCAGCAAAACCTTTCGTAATCCAAACTATTGGTTTCCTTATGCTTGCTGATTGCTACATTTAGTTGCTTTTGCTACCAGTTGAAAAAACATGGTAAAAGTTTTTTCTCAAAAAATCTGAAAATGGCGCTATCTTACCCACAAAATTACGGGGAACTTGGATATGCCGTTATTTTTGGCACTTTCATAGACAAAAACGGCCTCTGAAGTCGGATTTTCTCGCATTTTCCTTGTAAAAATCCAACTTTCCGGATAAAGATAACTTTTTTCGTAACGTATTTGGAAAAAAGATTGGCATCGTTTGCATGCCCACAAGGTGGGCTAAATTCCTATGTATCACGTTTCACCAGGTGAGCGTTCCTTGTCAGTCAATTTGTTAAAAGTGTCGAAAATTGGGATATTAATAGAAAAAGACCGAAAAACCCATAGAAAAGGTGAAAAGATTTTTCAATGAAATTTAGGAACATTTTGAATTTATCAAATGTAAAGTATGTATAAACTTACAATGTACAAAAACACATATAGAAAATCTCTGTTGTTTGCCTATGAATATTTCTCGAAACTGCAATGACTCACCAAATGCACTTTGTGTTTTGTTCCACAATTTGGCCAAGCAATGCCATACAGAAATGAGCTCCATTTTTGGAATTGTGTCTTATAAGCGGAGATTGGCCTGGCTCAACCAAAGCGGCGGCGCAGCGAAAATCGCAACATCTGTTGAAAACTGCGCAATCTCGACGTTCCGACTAAAATCAGACATTCCATTGAGCGTTCTGAAGTTTTGCCTATTTATTGAGAAAATATTTACCTGTTCTAGGCAATTATTCGTGATTTTTGCCTGAAACTGTTCTGCGGCGCTTGCGCCTCCCATACCAAGTCCGCAGGTGCATTGAAAGTTTAGTTGAATCACATGGATGAAAACGGATAGTCGTAATAGAAAAGAACTAGATGTTCTGGAATGCATGAGACGTAATTGAGCGATTCATAAGAGCTGAAAATTTACTTTATAGTATCAAGAAATTGTGAAATGATGATTCATAAAGCAGAAATTTCGGAAGAAGAATGTACCTTAAAATTTCCCAATTGCCCAAAATGTACTACAGTCGAAACCGTAAAAGTAAAAATATTCATGAAATAAATCAGATTTTTGGAAATAACGCTGAAAATATCCTGATTTCTGATATCGATACTTTATGATGCAAAAACGTTTACAAAAATTTGCTTTGCATTGCCTGTTTAAATGAAGAAAATCTCCTACTAATTTTTTTAAGTTTAGCAATCTGAAATTTGAACCTTCACATGGCACCATTCCCGAGACATATTCACTTAATTTGGAATTTCTTCGTTAAGGAGAATTTTGGGGACAGGCACATATAATTCTAGACCTTAAAACAGTCTCTTTGACCCAATGTTCACAATTAAATCAGATGATATTAGCGCAAAAGAGCTGAGTTTGTGCTTTCGGCACAAAAGATGAGCAGCTGAGTAATCTCGAAAGCTGAAAGGGTCAATTAACAGAAATGAGAGACATATATCGAGTTGAGGATACGGCACAGACCACACCCAATGGATTGACCCACCCTCCTGTATTCTGCCTGCCAATATCACAGATAGACCCAAAGGGGCTGGGCAGATGGCCCTTCGCTCTGAACCAAAACTCAAGAGCGATAAGGAAAATGAATCGATAAAAATGCTGTTGTGCCCTAAGCAAAAAACAGTCTTTCTTTTTTTGCTAATCAGTTGTTTTGTTGCGTTGTATTTTTGATAAAACATTCGTTAAAATATAGGTGCTTTTCACAAAATTGTATAAAAAACATAAAATTATTCATCTAAAACTAAATAGTTAAAAATTTGGGTGATAAATAAAGTAACAATCCCTCAACACAAATTGCCGTTACGTATGCAAATGAAGTGTTTCAAAGGGGTAGTTCGCCAAATTTACATTCCTATGCAAATAAAGGATGGAACATTCATCAGCAGGAATCTACTTTATTCACTTAAAGGAGCAGAACTATATCCACGAAAATTACATAACGTGACAGAAATGAAGGACAACGTCGAGAGCGCGATTGTATAGTTTAAATTAAAGTGAAACGGGAGTATGTAAGATCAAGCGAGCTTGATCGTATTTTATGTTTGGCGAATACTTGACTACGCGCTTTTTTTGAAAAACTGAGTATATGTTTACCAAGTACAGGGGCGGTTCTTATCTAATGCCCATATGCCGATAGGCCTAATGGGCATTTCAGCCGTTTTTGAGAAAACTCAGATTTTTTTGTTTTCCATTCTACATCTTAAAAGCCATAGAATATCAAATAAAACTAAACCGAATCAATAACTATCCCTCGAGATAAACTAAAAATGAAAAAATAAAATTATCGGCAAAATCTGCCGATATCGGCATGGAGAAAACAAAAAAATTCTTTTTTTTTTTCTCAAAAAATGGCCGAATTGCCCATTATGGCATATGGGAATTTGATAAGAATCTCCTCTGGTAAACTTTTACGACGATGTGTGTTCAAAATTCAAGCTTTTGATTTATATATCCTGAAAATTGTTGAACGCTTTAAACAATTCTTAATTTATGACCAAAAATTCAGTACATGCTTAAAATATCTGAAACATTATCCTCTTTTCTCAAATATAAGTGAGTAGCGCGCAAACCGTAAACATTGTAGATAATTGGGTATAATTTCGCACTGTTATAAATTTTGGGGCAATAGGCTGAACTTGACATGATGCTGGTCGCGCTGGCAGGCAGCGGCAGCACAGCTGACCTTGAAATGTATTGGGAGGGTGCAAAGGAGCAGAGGGCTGCAAATGGACCGTTGCATGGCGCACAAAAGAAAGCGCCGCTATTGTATAAGACTAGGGCGGTTGGTTGGGAGGACAGCTGTCGCCATCGCTACCAAAGACCAACTTATTTCACGCTTCAGTTATGTGGTCAACTTTATAGGCTAGCCATACGGGAATTGGATACACTTCGCTAAAACTATTGTATATCCATCATAGACGGAAATCAGAATACAATAAAATTGTGCGTAAATGTATAAACTTGGAATTTTTATTAAAATTTGGCCAATTCCTTTCCGAAATTGAAGATTTAAATCTGTTTCTTTGCAAAGCTATTAAAGAGCCAAAAAAGTTGGGCACATAATACGTAAATTTGATTGTCCCGAATATTTTGGTGCTTGAAATCTCTTACGAGTTCGGTTCGGTTATGAATCAGAAGGATCTTTATCGATTAAAACAAAACCACATGTTGAAAGAAATTCCATTTGAAATTTTTGGATACTTTTAAAGGTAAAACGATTCGGATTAATAAAAATATCATTTTTGGTCCATAACCTTGCGAATTTTTAAAGCCAGAGAATATTCGTACATTCCTGAAAAATGAGCGTTGCTCTTCCACAAAATTTTGCAGGTGGAACTGTTTGTGTTCCAGCAATTGCCTTTGTTGTTCGTCTTGCACCTAATGCTGATCGATAAAGTAATGACGAAGACGTAAAAATTGAGAAGCGCAGGTTAAGAGGCGGCAGCCAAAAGTGAAAGGGGACGCAAAGGTATTGCCTCATCCTTGTTCCACAAATATGCGGTACAGCTGATGAGAAAGAAAAAGGAACTAGTTCTTTGTTTGACATTTGGACATACGGAAAAGACGCAAAGTCAACTCCATAGAGATCACGGCAATGGAGAATGGCTTCATTATCATTTGAGGCTATACCTCCAAGCATCTCAGACAAAAAAGTTTTACAGACACATTGTGTGAATAGTATAGATATGCATGTGAACCTGAAACGGCGTATAAACAAAGTATTCATATCCATATGCAATTTTAAATATCAATGGTAATGATTGTAACGGTCATAAAACCTAGCATTAACAAAATTGTAACTTCTTGGTTCTTCGAATGCATCATTTAGAAAGACAAAATTCGTCTGAGTGTATTTTAGAGATGCAATTTTGTTTTTCTCTGTAAAAATATCCGGCCCATATGATAATGACTCCGTTGGTTCGACGTTCTCCTGATGCGCTAGACGGATACTGAATATCAAACGGTTTTCTTTATATATCGGATCGTAAAAGTTAATTGAAGGGATGATGCATGACATTTGTACTTTTGAAAATGTTTGAAAAAGAACTCGCGCATTTACCTATTACCGCTACATATCACCTAGCTTCAAGAAAAAAGTCTTCAGGCTTTAGTAGGAAAACCATTTCTAAGCCTCGGCAACCAAATTAAATTTATATGCATACCATTCACATTTGGAAGGAAGAGAAGGTTTTTACGTGAATTCGCGTAAGCGTAAGCGTATTCACTTCAAACATCCTGCGTCTCGCCACGAAAGCATTTATGCAGATTTTAAACTTCGGACCAGAAATTTTATCCGTTTCGCATACAAGCTTCTATCACAGGGTTTCCATCTGTCCTTATTTCTAAGATTTGTCCTTATTTTGAGGGTCAAAATCTTAGAAAAATAAAATGTCCTTATTTCTAAGATTTGTCCTTATTTTCGGCCAATGTTCTTATTTTGTCCTTATTTTACGCAATATCCAATTTCAACTGGGAATTTTTGAAATAAAAGCAACTTTTCCTAAAAATTTTCGCCTGCGGCGCTATTTGGATGCCATTTTTTCTCCAAGTATTTAAAAATAGTGCAAATTTTTATGAATATCGCCTAAAATTGAAAAATTTTCGCCTGCGGCGCTATTTTTTCATTCATGCAGAATAAAATATTGGCATTATAGTTTCGGCGCGAATTTTAAAAATTTGAAAAAATGCACCCCTAAGAATGCACTTGGAAAAAATTTTTGCTAAAAAACCATAGGGGGAACCCTATGGTTTGAAAAAATTATAAAAATGTCCTTATTTTTGACCCCGAAATCTTAGTTTTTGGGGCAAATGTCCTTATTTTTGGAGCCGAGTCGATGGAAACCCTGATTATACCTATCCCGGTCTTATTAAATTAGCGGGACGGCGTAAATAATTTGGTTATGTTTAAAAGTATCCTAATGATAGGCTGAAAGCTAAATTCCTAATAGGCTGAAAGCTAAATGATAGGCTGAATTCCAAGAAATCGCATGTAAGACTTTTCAACCATAGGGGGGACCCTATGGTTTGAAAAATTATAAAAATGTTCTTATTTTTGACCCCGAAATCTTAGTTTTTGGGGCAAATGTTCTTATTTTTGGAGCCGAGTCTATGAAAACCCTGTTCTATCATAATTCTCGTTTATTTGGAAGTCATGCCAAATAAAACTATGGTGCTACCCAATAAATTGCCTTGATGTGTATTGACCTTAAATTATTATTAATTAAATTTATCTCAAGATCACTAATTTCTCAATGACAAATCGTGACAAATTTATGACCAAATTCTTCTGGCAACTCAATCGCTAAGTTTTATAGAGCGATCCAACATGCCTCTTGACTCGCTGTGCAATTATACGATGCCTTCCAGCAGTTCTATGCCATCTACAAGCGGGATTTCTACGTCAAATATGGAAAAACAAACAGTGGACAGAGTGTCAACTGAAATTATGACGGAGTATTTGCGAAATCAAGAAAACCTCGACTGTATTGTTTCAATATATCACGCCAAAGTTGCACAAAAATCATATGCGAAAGAAAAAAGGTACGTCTTCGATTTTTAGTCCCAGGAAAAACCTGACGACACAAAATTTTTACTTCAAAATTTTTTAATCATCTCCCAAACAAGAAAGTTCAAAGCCCTAAGCGACGGCGAATGTGCGGATGTATGGAACCACCCAGTTCTCGCGATCCAGCCGTTAGCTGGAGGCGAGTGATAGCGCAATCGATAGCCCTCGAAAAGTTAGGGTGGGGAAACCAAAAAGTTTCAAAAATTTGAAAATTTGAATTCGCGCCAAAACGCAAAAACGTGTTTTTAGGCTAGACGGCCAAAGGCCGACGGTTAACTAGCACCGCAGGTGCTAGTTAATTGAGATAATTAGACTTTATGTTAATGGTTTGGTGTCATATTAACATCTGATAATTTCTCTTTCCTGGAAGCTCTTTAATCCTTCCCAAAAGTCAGTTGAAGCCCATTTTTAAGAGGCGAAAAAGTGCTCCGCTGTGCAATAAATCGACGAATAATGATTTTGGGAGCTGATAATTAAACAATTTTTTAGGTTCTTTTGCCCACCTCCGTGCATTTATCGAAAAGGAACAAAAGGTTGGCAGCTAAGGAAGTCGAGATTGCAGACATCATTCCAGAAGAGCAATGGAATGATGAATCACAATGCAAACAGCTCTCCTAATGATCAATTTGATCTGCTTGAATTATGTTGTACCGTCGGAATCACCGCTCCGGGCGATTGCCTCGAAAAACAGAAACTGGCCGTTGAACAGGAAAAGGTTATTGTCGATTTTAGGGGAAAGGTAGGTATAACTTTTTCTGGCTTTTTGTGGCTTAGGCAGTTTGAACAAATATTAGTAAATTATGTCGTTGAGCATTGCGCAAACGTTTTTTACAGTGTTTAACTCGTGTTCTTTCATATATTGGAAAATGTTTATAATTCAAGTTCTTGAGGCGTTAAGTGTATTTTCTAACAAGATGTGGGTTTTTCCACAAATTATTTTAGGTGCAAACTTTCTCGTTTCTAACGAAAGTTAGTCGTTTTAAGGACCAAAATGACACTCCGACAAAATGAGTTTATCTCACATATTATTTTTTTCTTTATTCAGGAATACATACAAGTCATTTGCGTATAGTTATTTTAGAATATTTAGGATTTCTGCAAGGTTACTTTGTACATAAGCGACTCGGACAAGCGCAAGTACTTCACTTTGGATGCGGATTTTTTCTACAACCACACTCCGACAAACAATGTTAGTGTCTTGGGCAGTTTCTCGTCTCAGCGAATCAAAGTCATATCGAAACCTCCAAAGAAGAAGCATTCTATAATAAATAAGACCAACGATTGTAAATATTTATGCATACCAAGTGGAACCAAGGTAAGTATTAAATAGCTCATATGCAAGATTAACATATTATATGTTTAGGTTGCATTGTTTAACCGGAGGGCATCCCAAGCGTCATTAACCAAGTTTTTGCATGTGGAAAACGAGAACTTCAATGCAAATTCGGATAAATGGAGCGCGTTTACAATTTATCTAGGCAAGGCATTTTAATTTTTAAAGAACATCGCATTTGAAATATAATTTTAATTTCTGTTTATCCAACCTTTTAAAGCCAGAAAATTTTGCTCTATCAAAAACTGAATATTTGGTAATTTGTGGAAAATAAAACATTCATTTAGCCATTTGTCGAAATTATCATAAACACAAGTGAATAGAATTTAAAAACATCGTTAATTAGGAAAAACATATAAGTTTAAGTTTTTGACTAATTAGGAAAAAGGGGTTAAGTCAAAAAGTTAAACTTCAAAGAATTTAGAAAATGTTAAACTTAAAAATACAAAACTTTCATCACATTCAAAAAGTTTTTAATAAAATCATATTGATTAGATTTAACAAACATAGAAAGAAACCAAAACAAAATATATATGAGCACTAAATATAATGTTTGGTATGCAGCAGGGCTGCATCCGGTATCCGGTGTTTTTCGCCATCCGGTTTCCGGATATTAGGGGGGTCCGCCGGATGCACCGGATATTAACAAGCACCCCTAAGAATGCAGTCAGCGCCGCAGGCGAAAATTTTTGAAATTTTCGTAGAATATTCAAAATTTTCAATGTCAATTTTTGTCATACAGCGTAATTTTTCAAAAAAATTTCGCCTGCGGCGCTATTTTTCTTGTATCTTTTCCATTCTATTTCTCTGTTTTACCAAATTAAACTAATTTTATTTCGTTAAAATTCATTCTTTTCTATATCTTTTTCAGTAATACAGTTTTAGCATTTTATAATTTGATGCATTTATACTTCAGATCTTAATTCGAAAGATTTACAACATTTTTCAAAGTCAATTTTTGGCAAACAAGTTTAATATTTCAACAAATTTTCGCCTGCGGCGCTGTTTTCTTCATAGCTTTGTAGTTTGCCTCATTGTTTTTTCAAAATTTTGTGCTGAAAATTTATGAACTTTTCAATAAATATTCAAAAATTTCAATCTTATAAATTAGTTCAATGAGAAATTTTAGTCAATTTTTAAAGAGAAAGCCAATTTTTTCAAAAATTTTGCCTGCGGCGCTTTTTTTAATTTTTCTATATTTCTGGCAAAATACACTAATGTAGGCACAATTCATACACAATCCCCTACTAGTATTTCACTGCTGTCGGGGTGTTCGTTACACATTTTCCAGTGCATTCTTAGGGGTTCCTAGATCTATGGGAAAAGTCGCGGAAAAATTGGCTCTCTCTTTAAAAATTGACTATAGTAAATCATTGAAATAAATTTTTAGATTGAAATTTCTCAATATTTATTGAAAAATTTTTCTCAGGCAACGGCGGAGGCCTGTAAAATTTATTATTAATTAGTATGAATTAATTTTTTAAGCGAAATTTTTGCCAAATAAGCTTACCATTTCAAAAATTTTCACCTGCGGCGCTATTTTCACATAATTTTTGCACATTGGTAGCAGAAACTTGGTAACCCAATTTTTCACATTTTTCAATAAAAATTGACTCTATTCTTTCCAATTTTCAAAAATAATTATAGTTCCTATATTGGAACCCCAATGAAGTCGTTAAAGTTAACGGGCAAAAAGTGTGAAAACGTTTAATAGTTAACAAATAGTGCAAAAATTGGTTAAAATTTCTCATATATTGTAATAAAATAGCCAAAAAAGTCGCTAAAAGTAGTGAACAAATAGTGGTAAAATTGATTAAAACTGATCATGTATTGCAATAAAATAGCCAAAAAGTAGCTAAAAGTTGTTTAAATACTTGTATTTTTACAACATTTATTCTAATCTTGCACATTTAAAATAAAAGGGAAACAGAAAGCATGCATTTAGGCAAAATTTTTGCAAATTAGCACCAAAATTGGAAAAAAATTTCAAATTTGGCGCCAAAAATTGAAATATCCGGTTATCGGATATCCGGTATCCGGTCAATATCCGGTGTTTTTGCACTATCCGGTATCCGGTCCGGCTTTTTTTTACTATCCGGTATCCGGTCCGGCTTTTCGAAATCCCGGATGCAGCCCTGGTATGCAGTCGCCAATAAATAAAATTTCAGCATTATTTTTATATCGCGAGCCATCGCAAAATCGAAAGCAAGGAAAAATAAACCAATTGCATTGTTTATCTTTTTGTATTTCACGAATGTTATTTTAAAATTTAAAAGCTGTTTTGCATAAAATTTCGATCTACTGATTTAGGTTTCATAAATTTTTTATTAAAACTTTCTGTCATGTTTTATGAAATGGTAGAGGTCGTTATATTAAAATTTTAAGCTTCTGTAATGATCATCTTTATATCTGTTCTGTGTTTAGTAGTAAATATTTTAGTAGACGAAAAAGACGAGCAAACATCGCCTACATCGGAGAGCTATTGTGTCAAGGATGGTTACATCAATTATGGATCCATTGTAAGATTAGTGGACAGCGCTAGCGGTTTGGCACTACCTAATTTGGTTGTGTTTGTTTAAGCATTCAGTGGTTTTGTTAATTAATAATCTTTTAGAGGATCTGTAAAGTGGAAAAGAACGAAGTATTACTGAACATTGAAAACGAGACCGTTAGTCAATTACACAAATGTGCCTTTCAAATGGTTGACCAAAGAATGACATATCTCCATCTATATAACGACGGTGCCTCAACGCTCTCCCAAATTCAACTTATTACGGTAAGCTTTATTTTAATTTACAATAAGCTTAGGATCTTGAATTTCAAGATTATTCAATAGGATCAGCTAATGCTAGTATGGGTCAAAATGTGATATAGGAAAGAGTTGAAAGCCCTGAATTTTAAAAAAGTTGTAAATTGTGAGACGATATTATATTTGATTTCACTGTCATTGAAAACATACACACATTTATGATAATACATTTATATAATTTTGGCTTATATGTCCAATTTTCGTGTTTCATCCCCAAAAGTTTATGAATTAGGTTTGGGTCTTTTTTTGACTGATAAATTCGTAAATCGACTGAAACACGAGAAACTTCAAAATTGACATTATTGTAATAATTCGAAAACAATAAAATTTAACTGATAATCTTTAGGCTAAATCAAGCAATATTAACACAGATACAATTTCCGATGGTGCTATATGGACGATTGTTTCCGCAGACACTGTAGAATACAAGTTTTATGAGGCATTGGGACCTGTGCAAATACCTGTCACTCCTGTACCTGTAATAAACGGACTCAATATGGAAGCTAGTGAAAGTCACTTGGCATATATCGAGATCTCTGGATCCAATTTTCTTGTTGCTCTCACAGTATGGCTTGGCTCTACACCTATTGAAACACATGTTAGGTTAGTTTTGGCACAATTTCAATAATTTCTGGTGATTTGAATAATATTTCATGTACATTTTTCTCATATTTATAGTTAAAATTCATTAGATACAATTTGAATTTATATTTGTCCTTTTAATGTTATAAAGGTATTTTTGGTCATGACTAGTCCTTTTGGAATTGACCTAAAAGTTTGTTATTTACCATTTATCAATAGAATTCGTAAGATTTATGCGAGCTAAAATAACAAAACTTAATATCTTAAAGTTTTATTGGCCAAAAATAGTATATAACGACTTAATTACATTCCTTAGGAATAAAATTCCATAATTTATCTATCAAATAAATGTTCTGTTTAAAATAAAACACTCCTTTAGGTCCAAGGAGCTCATTCGATGTCCATTGCCAGCTCTAAGCAAGCTCAACAGTGAATGGCCGAGTGGTCGTGTTAGTGAAGATGAAATCGAATTCCCGCTATCATTGGTGCGCCATGACGGAGTGATCTACTCTACTTCGTTTACTATAAAGTACTCATTATCCAACTCATCGATGGGTAGACCAGGCGGAGTACCACTCAATGTTGAATTTGAGCAAGCTTGAAAAGGTTTATAAATAGAGTGTCTAATTTATATGGCATATATCTGTTTAATAAAGTGTTTCAGAAAAGTTATTTCGCAGAATTAACCGCACTTTAACTAATTTTATTTGCCTTGATGTATCGGTATTGAGAGCAATACAGGACTATGCAACAATTATACCTTTGTATAAAATGGTTAATGATTCACATCAAAATAACGATGGTTAACAAAGTCCACTGTTATCATCATAAGAAACATTCCAGAAGGGCATTGTTATCCAAACTAATGTTAATATTTTAGATTATTTATCATGTAGCAGAAAATTCGATTGAGTTTGATGAGAGTTTTGGATCGTATTTACAATTACACGTGAAATGTTTTAAATGGCTCCAGGAATACTGGAATAAGTGGCGGAAATTCTCATCCAACTCGACTTTATCCTTTAGGAGCCGTGGTTCACACAGTCACATTTAAATGTAAAGTGGTCTATAAGTATTGAGTATCAAATACTCAACTGGCTTTTTATGCAACAAAACGCTTTTCTGAAATGTACAGAAACAGACAGATTAATTTGGTATACGTCATTTGTTTGTGTTTATTTGTGGATCTGTCATAAGTTTGTTTCACGATAAAAGGATGTGACATTGTGTGTCGCCCGGTCTATTTATGGATTATTTCCGGAAAGTCAAAACTGAGCCAATTTCGATTACGAGAAGTCACTCCTTATCGATATAATTGGCCTTCTTTATTTATTCCGGCACAGAAATCCTCCCACACGGCCAAAGAACAATTTGTGCCTTGCTTGGATTGGCAAGTCTGTAATTCGCAATCGAATTTCAAGCACTTCCTTTTCCGTTCGCAATTTTGTTTTGCTCTATGAAGCAAAATTGTGGGCGTTCATGTTCGAGATTAAATACTATTTTCACTTTCCCGAACGTATTCTTTTTATTTGCAGCTTGAGCCTTATTTGTTTTTTTCAATGTGAATCTCTAATTTCGGAACTTTGACCTTTTTGCGATGAAAAATGTTTTATAATTTAATTTGTTCGTTTGAGGATTGCCAAGTCTGTTTTGAACCAGACTTGCAGAATCCCAAGAGTATATTGTTAGTCTCGACATATCCCACGCGTTTCCGTGAATTGATCTCGAGTCTGGTTTATTTTGACCTTTAAGCCATTATTTCTCTTACATATCGTAAATCTGCAGACACAGTATAATTTAAACGCGTTGCATTCGAGCAATGCTGTCCGAAGAACGTCTTACATTTTTTATTGAATTGATTGCTTAGGCATTTTCATTGCACATTTGCCAACAGCAAGTGCGATTATTCATTTCGTTTCTTCATATCGTCCTGAAAACTGTCGCGCACAGCGAGTGAAACATATAATTATGGCTCAAATTTTATGTTAATTTATTTGATATTCTTTGTGTTTTTGAGTTCAAAATTCTTCTCATAGCTTCTGGCTCTATTTGAAATGGCAGTAGGAAAAAGCCTTAGGAAAATTGGGAGATAAACAATTTGCCGAATGTGTCGGATAGGCAAAATTATGCAACTTAGATTTGTGGGTGAGTCCAGATTTGACTCTCAATCATAAACAGAGGAACCTTCTGTGCAAAACCTTAGGGAAAGGATTAGCCGCATTCAAACATAAGTGTTTTGAGTGCCAAAGTTATCGGCCAGATCTGGGCTGACTATCCCAAATGACTCTTTTCGGTATCAAATTAACAGCCAATTCTGGGCGTACCAAAACACCAATCTCAAAAACTTGAGATCTTTAAAATCCCTAGCTTAAGATCCAAGCCAAACAGTTAGTTTGAATTTGAATCCGTATAAAATGGTGTGACTTCGGTCAAAAAATCAGTTCAACTTATCAGGAAGAATTTCTCAGGAAAGTTCAGCCCTATTAGGCAGTTACCAGCTCAAAGGTTTGAACTAGTTGTATTCAGTCAGTTTCGATTTGGAGCTGAGCGGAATAACGTGCCTTTCTGCTGCTGTCCTTTCGGTCAGTTTTGTTCGGGATCAGTTGGGAATAACGTGCCTTTCCGTTACTTTGCCTGTAGTTAACTTGGTTGGTGGTCAATTGCTCTAGTTAGAGCATTGTTCGGTGTTTCCCTGTCTTTGGCATTTCTTAAGCCCCCTACTGCCGTTAGCTTTGTGTATCGCTTTGCTTTCTGTTGTATTGTGCCTTTTAATTTGCTTTATCGTGTTTGCATTAGTTTTGCGGTTGTCTGGCTGGAATTTGTGAGGAATAAATTTTGTAATAAGTTTGTGTTCTCATTTAAATTCTAGCGATGCTACTGCTAGTTGTGCTGAATTTTGTTAGCTTGATCTGGACAATTCGTCTCAGATCAAGCTTTGGTTTCTAGGTCTTAAAGGTAATACTTTCTGTCCTATAGTTTGCGAGAACAAGATCTATTCATTTGGAGGGCAGATCGGGGTTTTGTGGAGTGACAACTCACATACACAGACCGTCCCTTTGTTCTTCGACAAAAACAATAGCGCAGTGTATAAATTTTAAAAAATCCAACAAATGATTATGATGAGTCACAATGAATGCTAAGTGATTTTTAACACAAAGTATGCCAATGCCGAAACATCTTGAATTAGAGATGATTGGGATCATTTCATGATATTTAATGAAATGTTTTGAATGTGTTCCGAAGATGTTTAGCTATCACACAATTTGTAACTATTGAAGGATGCGGCTTTGTTACACAATTCCTTCCAAAATTTTCCGGTGTATTGACATTTTACAACGAACCAAAATATGCAAGTCTATCTTTTCGTATAATGCTGACGTTGTGATACGATTCGCCGATTTGTCATTTAACTTCTTCTTTTTCTAATTTTTTACCTCTTCTTTTCCACGCATTTCTTATTTTAAGAACCACGAATTCAACTTTTTATGTGTATTTGTCTTATTGAGCGCCCCAAAGTCTGGAGCAGGATTTCCGATTTTTCAGACCTTGAGTTAGAAATTTGGAATTCCTGCAATCACTTTTTATCACTGACAATGTGTTTATTTTTCATTTTAATTTTGTAGATTTGTTTCAGTGAATTGTTTCTGGCCCCGTTTTCTAATAGTGTGTTAATTGCTCTCATCTATTTAACGTTTACAGATTTTTTTTCAACAACTTGCTGGGGTTTTATCGAATTATACCATCTTATGACATTGATCATTCATCGTATTTTGTCTCAATTATCGATCGGTCGCTAAAAATCGAGATGAGTGTTCCGAATGTAAACACAGGCCAGATAAAAGGATATGTTCTTATGACGAGCTTATGATAGAATGGAAAGCGGCACAGAAAACGGATCTTTTGTTTATATATCTCTTAGCAAATTCATTCGGAGCCTTTTCTTCGTCAAAGCCATCGTCATTTATTGCAGACACCGAATATTTATCCAAAACCGAATTTGCACCAATTTTGGCCTCACAAGGGTAAAAAATTTCAGATGCTTGCGGAAAACTGATTCTTCCTAAAATTTATATTGGATTCCTGGCTAATCGATGAATAATATTAATCCCAGCTATCCGAGTCCGTTCGAGACTCATCTGGAAATCGAAGAAAATGGATCGTCGGATAACACGCCGACTGTGGGCAGTCATGGCAGCGTTCAAGTTTTTGTAAGTACTAAATTTGGATAGAATATTCGGATGAACTCGGAGCAAATCGTCAAAATATTTTAAAGTTTCAACCAAGACATTCCAGAGGGATTCCGTTTGCGAACATTTTGCGTCAGATTAAACGTTGTCGCTATTAAAATGCAAAAAACAAGAAATATGCCTTTAAAATTAGTCTCATTTGTATCAATTTCCTCAGTTTCCTTTTGTTGCTCAATATGAACAGGATGTTCACACAAAACTCTAACAAATTAGGAAAATTTTTCATCGCAAAATACGCAACAAAAATGGTTTGCACCGAAGTCGATTTTTATGTCAGTAAATTTAATCAACAATAAAACTTTTTCTTTTTTAGCTGACAAATGTCCAGCGTCGAGTTTGCCTTCGGCGATGTGTGACAAGCCGCCGTTTTCTGTTGTCTTTAGTGATATTCCTCTTCCTATTTGCGTCAGTATCATTTGTGCTTTTGGTAATTGTGACTGTGAAACGGAGCCGACAGGTGGAAGATGCCGCTTTCCTCAACCAGCACATTTCCTGGAGGGATAAGTGTGAAAGAAAGTGTGCTGGCAAGTATGTGATAGGCTTAATACAATAAGGGATTTCAAGTTATATGAAAAATAAGCCATGGGCTACAAAAGTTTTTTTGCTGAATATTAAATTGTTGAAAACACTTAAAGAATGTTCAACGATTCTGGAATATAAAGCTGTAAATTATCTGGTCCAAAACTTCATTTTGAGAAAGATAACTTAGAAAAAAACAGACGGTTCAAACATAGATATCTCTGCGCCAACAAAAATTTTCTACATTGCTTTACGAAAATATTGGAAAATTTATGGATTTCATCTACAAAATATGATTTAGCTTTGATGTGCCACCTTTACTTTTGATCTCAATGGATGGCTTCCGCGCAGATTATTTGAACAGGGAATTGACTCCTGCAGTGTCTCGAATATTAAACTGCGGCAGTAGAGCGGATTACATGGCAAGTTAATTTTAATAAGCTAAAGAATTCAGAAAAGCTTTCAAAACTTTAAAATGCATATGGTTCCATTTTGTCATTTATGTCCAATTTACAGATGCCGAGCTATCCGTCAAAGACATTCCCAAACCACTACTCTATCGTGACAGGATTGTAAGTTAATTTTTATCGAAGATTATTGATGATTTGTATAAATTTACAATGCATATAAAAGGAAAATTGTGAATACTTTTCAGGTTCCCGGAATCTCATGGCATTGTTGACAATTACTTCATGGACACAGAAATGGAAGGGGTACTTTGTTTTACGTAATCCTACATTGCTTGACACATGTACTATTTCAGAAATATTTCTCGAGACAGATGATAAACGGGAATTGGTATAAAGGCGAGCCGGTAAGTTCTTTGAGTTAACACTTTGAATCTAATACGTTTTGGAATTTAAACTTATAGCACAAATTTTATTGTTGATAAGCATTTTCTGGGCGTTAATTTGCATTTTTGTAAAATTTGAACAATTTATAATTTAAAACACAAGATATTCATCGAAATCATAATCCAAATTTTTCAAAGCTTAAAACATTGCGTTATGTGAACGCTGAATAAATATCCAAAATTTAGATTTGGAATACAGTGGCAAAAAATGGAAAAAAATCGGCAACTTTCTTTTGGCCAGGTAGTGAGGTACCTATACAGGGAATCCAGCCCACATATCGCTACACTTTCAACAGTTCCCTGCCTTTTTCCAAACGAGTCGATCAGGTGGGTCAATGAAAGTTTCTATTGTATCGTAAAAGCCGATTACACTTTTATTATATATGAAAAGTAGCAATACGAATTCCATCATTGAGTTCAAAATTTGGATATTTTGACTTTAAATATAAATCAGTTTCATTGTTTTGAATTTTTAAAATATTTATGACCCCTAATTAGTATTAGGGGATAAAAAATATAATAATTTCTATTTGTGACTAGGATGGCAACAACCAAGTTAAAGTTCACAAGCGGTCTTGTTGACCTGATAAAACAAAGGGAAACAATGTGAAACATAAAAGGAGATAATCCGATAAAAAACGTTCAAGGAAATGTTAAATTTCTGAGACTATGTGGAGTTAGTCAAGATGTTTGACATTCAACTTTATGACGTTCAAGTTAATTCTTCCATATATGTATACATATGTGTAGATTACTTCTTTTTAAGATTGTTTTTTTCATATAACATGTTCTTTTCCATGTGCTGCTACACTTAGCATATTGCTTTTCTGTAGATTTACAATTGAACTCTCAAATATTTTCGCTTTGCATATTTTTCTTCCGTCTAATCATACCTCGGCGTTTCTAAGCCTTACTATACCTAACATACATACCTTTAGTAAGTTTAAAATTACAAAGGAACACCAATGAATCATTGGCGGTAGTGACCATGGGAATTAATGATCCATAAAACCCCAATACACAGCAATTAATTATCAACAGACACCCAACTGGGATTTGATATTCCAGCAGCAAAGCTCCACTATCGCTGCTCCCAATGAGCAACAGACCCTGCAGGTTGCCTGCGGATATTATTCTTTCGCCCAACCGCAGTTCACATGCGCGTAATATCCAAAGCGCAGTCATCAGCTGCTATTGGGATTGAAGAACAGAAAATAATTTCCAACCGAAGGTCTTTGGCGGTCGGCGGAGAGTTTCTCTGTAGTGTGGCGCATTTCTGCCGTCGTTGAGGATTACTGCCTTGAATATCTCCCATTCTCATCACTTATCCATTAAATTTCGGATGAAAAGGAAGCAATCGATTTTTATAGTGCATGTTATCGGAATAGCCTTTTTATACTATTGATCCTTCATGCGTTTTTCTTTAAACACCATTTTATGCCTCACTTTCCTAATGACATTTAATTTCTGTGAATTTGAGAAATAACCTTTGTGTATTGAATAGATTGATGACAATTTTTATAGTGAATGTGAGAAACGAAAAAGTTATAATGAGGCAATATCAAAAAACTGATAGGAATGTTTAGAAATGAAATACTCTAACAACGTCCTCCTCTAAAATGCTTTGGTAAATGTTTGTGTTCGTAAGAGACCTGTAGAACTTTCAAGCAAATTTTACCCATTTGAGATATGACTTTAAGATAGACCCAAATTTGGTTGAGAAATGAGCTAAAATTTAAAAATTGGCCTCCTAATACAATGCTCATAATAGTGTCCAATTTAACAAATTCCGAAAACACCATATAACTGTTGAGGCATTTACTGCTTAGTGCTTTTTCATTTTATCGATGGTAACAAAGTATACTAGCCTTTATTATAAGTAACCACTAAGTACATTTTTCAAGATAACGCTAGAATTACATACGTCTATAGATTTATTTATGTCGCATTTGCGTGCATTGGGATCTGTACATGCTAGAATAACTTTCCAAATCTGTTGTTTCAAAACTGAAGTCAAATCTGAAGTTTTTTACATGTTTTCTTTTAATATAGCTGATCCAAAAATAACCACATTATTTTTTTGAATCAGCGGCATTTTAATTCTCCAAATTTTCCAAACTGAGATCAAATAAAAATGTTTATAGTCCAGGGTGTTTAATTACTTTTACAGAATATCCAAAATCGTGCCTCAGAAAATCCGAAAATTTTGCCTAAAATCAGCACACATTATTTACAATGTTCATATCCGATCTCTCATGTAATTACTGATTAAGTTTAGTCTCAGTAAGCATTCTTTCAGAGTTTAGCTTATATTTATACTTGAGCTGCTTTTGGCATTGGACTACAGGCCGAAAGATAAAGCCGGTAGGCGAAAACTGCGCATGTTCGAACGAAGCGAGAAAGGCTTAATCCCTGACCTTTAGGCCAATTAATGCTAAAGCAAATGCATAAGTCCATGACGTACACTGTCGTTTATGAAAAACTAATTAACCCTAAGAGCTTGAAACATTTTCATAACCAATTAGTTAGCTATCACCACTAGGCCATACATCATGCGAAAAAGTTTTGGTTTAAACTTCTTTCTGGATGTAAAGAAAACGGGAGGGAAGAAATTCTTACCTTATAATCGTCACTGTTTAGTACATGTCTTCATTGTTTTCTAAACATAGGTCAAGCGTATTTTATTACTGAATTTTATGCAACATTTTTTTTGTTGTCAGTTAAATTGTACTATGAAACATTTTCAGCTAATTTCTATTATAGTATTATGACCAGCCAATGCTAAAGTCGTCCAGCGAAAGCATTCATCAATTTACCTGTTATTCACCTTCCAATGAATTCGCTTCCGTATTTTAAGAGGCTCAATTATTTTGTTTCATCTCTTATTTGTATATTTGCCTTTAACGTTTATTTCACAATTGCGGCCGATGAAGACAACAGAGCCGAAGTCAATATTCGGGTATCGGGCGCCTGCAGTCCAAGTAAGTCCCGACAATTTTCAGAGTAAAAATTCAAATATTTATAAATTTAAGTTTATTTGTCGAGGCGAGGCATCGAGCTAAGCAAGTACAGACCGCTAATTCGCTTCAATCCTGAGAAGATTCAACTAATCCCGAAAAATCCGGTCATTCCGGGCTGTGTAAAAATCAAAGCTGAGGGCGTGGAAATACTGAAACCTATTCGAAATTTATTGGCTGAAGTGGAAATGCGAATTGGTGGAACGGTAAGTGTGCTTTAAAATTTTTAGGAAAATGTCAGCAATATTACTAAAAGTCTACTACAGTATTCAATATGCCACGAAATATGGACATGCGGCAAATTATTTGTATATAACATTCTTTTACATTGTGCCGTCCTGGTACTTTTCTGAAAATGTAAAAATGAGAAGGAGATGGTTATGGAAAATTTTCATGTGGAGTTCACAGACCATTTGGATTTTATCTTATAGCGGCAAAAATCGTACGTCATTGTACCGCTTAATAAATTCAAGAATATGGTTAAAGATTAATTCGATATAATTCCTTTACATTTTCTCAAAATTTAAACCTATGTGCAGAATGATGTTTAGCCCGACCCAAACAATCCAACGCTTCCGTGCACAAAGAAGATTGACGACAAAGTCAATCAATGCCCTTGCGCAAAATCCGAGGGCTCTTGGTTTGTTTTCATGCTTTTTGGTTTAAGCAACCCTTTATTCATGTTTTAGTGTATTCTGTGACTTTTGCCGACAAATGAAGAGTCAAAGCTCTCGAATATCGATAAGTGAAGCGGCAAAGTCAAGCGGTGCCGGAGGCAGGGAGGAATCGCTTGAGGAAGTATGCAAATGTGAAGTGATGCAGCCCGGATTGTATGATATCGAAACTGAAATGTGCACTCCTGAGTTGGACGACGCCAAACAGTTTATTCCACCGGAAATTCAAAATAATATCCTGGAAAAGACACCGGTATGCAAATTTCATATCTGTAGGATGATGCTTTTATCATTAGTGTCCAGGATATCCAAGATATCTTCGGTATCCCTCTCATTTTTCATCTTTGGATGTCCGAAACATTTTCATTTTAAACCCGGGAGAAAAAATAGATACCATTGCCTTCAAATAATAGGCCCGACATTATGAAACCATACTAAAACAAATTTGCTAGTCCGGCTGACTTATCAGTGAAACTATTATTGTAAATTGTTCACGGACCACAAATATTGGCAAAATCGTGTTTCAGATATCGATGTTCATCACAGTCTACCTGATGGACATGCAACCTCACGCTAACGAGTCCTATCTGTCAGCATTCGGCAAAGCCATTCTTCAAAGGCGCATGGCCCAATCCACGGTTGCATGCTTCCTCATGGGCCTAGATGTGACTCTAGGCGGAGCTATGGCCGCCAATATTGGTCAAGGAGGCGCTGGATCAGCTCTCGGAGGGCAATGAGGATCGCTAAAAGAAGCGATTGGATTTATGCGATAGATTTTTGCCGGGTTTATGCTCGTTTTGTGTTTTTATGTATGATCATAGAACATTCTATTGTGAATAGGGTTGATATGAATGTTTTGTATAATTCGATGTAATAAAGCGTTTGTTGGTCATTTGTTTTCTATACTGTTTAGTATTGAGCTTCCTCTCGCCTCCTTTAAAAATATTCGAAAAGCGTATTACTGCAGTAATATTGCATTAAACGTTTAACTGCGCAAATGCTGCTTTTATATTTAAACTTTTTGATTTCAACGTCCGCTAAAATCCCATGTAAATAATCGGTGTTTTCTTACTTGAACGCATTCCAAAGCTTACAAGAATCAAAATTGTTTTGACATTCAAAATAAAGGCGTTTTTATTTTGTTGTAGACGAATTTGATCATTTTTTCAAAGATATAATTTTATCAAATGCTACGCAAAATAACATATCTATTATATATATATCAATAGCACAGATCATGGCAAAGCTTTGGTTGAACGTAATTTTTCTCAAATTTAGGTAATCGAATGGTTGGAACTCGAAGAAGCAGACCGGCCAGCCTTCTTGGCCATGTACTTCGAGCAGCCAGGTGGGTAATATTGTAGAAGTGCAAATAAAATTGTTATACAAGGATATAGGCAAACGTTGTTGATGATGTCCTTTATGCTTTCATTTAATGAGGATAAAAATATGACAATTCGAATTTCCTGAAATACCATATCACACCTGAAAGGCTGAAAGTTAAAACAGCGACAATTTTTATATATTTTGGATTAGAAATTAAATGTGATACAGCAATTAAAAAGTTTAAAGTTATCGTTTGTTTAACAAACGAGAATCTAAGTTTATATTTATCCGTTTTCTATCCCGTTATGTTTCAGATGCTTCCTGTCACAAAGAAGGCCCTGATTCAGACTTGGTCAATTCCGCTCTAATATATGTGGATGCAATGATAAACTATTTGATGTATCGTCTGGACAGGAAGGGCTATTTGGGCTGCATCAATTTGGTCATACTCTCGGACCATGGTGGTCAAAAACTGCGCGACGATCATTTCATGGCTGTGGAAAATTACTTGGATATCAATGACACGAATATGGAAGTTTTTACCGGCTCTATTGCGCAAATAAATTTCAAAGACAAAAGTATGTTCGTACAATTTTGATTACTCTTCCTTTGTATTTTATCTTTTAAAATATATTTTTAAAATTCTACATATATTTAATATGTGAAATATTCCTGATAAACGTTGTGTATATTTGGAGTGTAAACCAAGCGTATATATTTTGTTTCACAGAGTGATTTTCAGCTGCAGTTAATTTGACTGAGAAAATCATGCCATTTGCGTGTCAGGAAGGACACACATTCCGGGTGTACACCAAGTCGATTATGCCGAAACGCTATCACTATGGCAATAACAGTAATACTTTTTCCATAATTCCAACATCCTATTATATTTGTGCCGTTCATAGACAGGATTGGCGATATCGTAATTGATGCCGCAGCTGGGACCAAAGTTTTCAAGTAAGACTTCTAAATAAATGAGCCTTAAACAGTACTTTCTTCAGGACAAACGCAGAAGCGAACGCAAGCACGGACAAAGGCGATCATGGATATGACAACCGTATGCTATAAGCTACAAACTTTTGATAAACCAAAACTCCACATTTATAATTTTCAGGACTAAAAGAAATGCGCGCCATCTTTGGAGCATATGGGCCAAGTGTGAAACAAAACTACAAGACTTCGCCCTTCCAGAACATTGAACTCTACAATCTGTTCACAGGTTTATTTTTGTGTTCTTTTTATATTATGTCAGGTTTTTAGATTTAATGCAATTACCATATCGGGCACCGAATAATGGAACCAAAGGCACATTATCTCCCATATTAAAGAAACCACCCGAGTTTGATAGGCCAGAAGTTGCTCGCCTCTATGAATGCCTGCATATCAACATGGTTAAATGCGGCGATGGATGCCATTTTGAGGTGGAGTTGAAATTTATTTATTATAGTTTATTTGCGGCACCAATTTTGTTTTCAAACTTTTGGCGAGAGGCTTTAAAAGATTCAATTTTTGATCGATAGTTTCATTTGACAATTATTGAATAAAGAGTGAAACGAACTTTTATATTGGAAAAATATGCCTAATTTCAGCTTCATTATTCTGCGAATGATGGAACGGATTCATCACCAAAGAGTCCGTCTTGCGTACACCACCATCCAGCATCTCTCCAGCCCCCGGCTTGGGCTCTGCATGTTCCAGATCGATTAGTCGAGGACAGTGACCTTTGTGTTGTTCTCTTGTGTAACAGTTCTATGGCCTACAGCCAGCGATTTGGGATACCGCTGCTGGTGGAAAGTAAGGAAACTGTGGACTTGTTATATTATTTGATACATCAACTGTTGATAAAAGAAACTGTATTTTGATGGTATGACAGAAAAAGATTATACAGTAATTACAGAGTTGGAGTAAATGCCAATAAACAATTTTCATCCAAACATAGATATAAAATTTCAGGCGTACTCTCAAGTCCTGTGGCAAATATTGATCATCGAGCAAACTGTACTGCACACTTGGTATTTTCAGAGGATGAGCCGGTAAGCTTTCTGAATTTCAAAACCAAATAATGTCAGAAACAGTGAAATAGTCCTCTTTTTTTATTTTAAAAACTTTCAACTATTGAACAATAAAATGGTTTCACAATCCTAACAAAGAAGGAGAAATAACGTAGGATTAGCGAATATCCTATTATTCGGGTGTAGCAATTATAAGAATATGATGCAAAACAACTAAGCCATAGCTATGATTTTATTATACTTATGTAAATTTATAGTTAGGAGTGTAAGACATTATATGTAATTTTGTATTATTTTGTCGTTATATTTAATTTAAAAAATCAGGTGACAGAGGACATGAGCATGACAACAACTACACCTGCACCAGAAACGACATCTGCAGAGCTTTTGGCTAATCCAGATCTCGTTGGATCTGATGGTCATTCTTCCACAGCAAATGTTTCTGCCTCCACTATAAATCCGTTCACATCGCTGTTTGGTGACAACGATGTAATTTCGCCGAGCAATGATTATACTCGAGAAACTTTTTCTCCAGTTTTAATGACCACAACAGCATCGACGAAATCAGGAGAATGCTCCAGGCCCAGCCCTGCAACCACTCCGAACTCCTCTTGGATCAGTCTCTTTCCTGACAATGGTGAGCTTATTCAATTTTCTTTGAAAAATTAGCCTTTAAAAATGTATTATGTGAAAAAATCTACTCATACAGTGTAATAGCTTCCATTGTATGTAACTAAATGTTTCAGATTACTCGCGATACATCTCTCAAGGCCAAATCCGGGTGCCTTCTGGCTTTTATCATGGTTCGAAATATATACCGAATGCCAAATTACAATGTCATATTTTAGGTCCATGGAAACAAGTTTTGGAGTTGATACATCAATATCAACGGCACTATCGCCGGCTTTTAATGTATACCGGACCCGTTTACGACTATAACAATGATGGATTGGCGGACGACTTGTCCACAATGTATGGTCTGAATGGGACTGAAAAGAGAGCTGACAGGTGAAATTCTCCGAGGAAAATGAAAAAGTAAATGATGTGTAATTTTAGCATGATTCCTCCTCTGCCACCAACGCACATTTTTCTGATACTTCTAAGGTGTGCCGGTCCGAATAAATGGCACCAAAGTCTGAGGTCGTGCGAAGACACATTATTGACCACAACACTTTCCTTCATTTTGCCGATTGTGGAAAAGGATCTCAACTGTTTGGTAGGGAAATATTCGCTAGAGAATTTATAAAACGCAAAATTCCTTATAATGTACTGTTACAAAAACGATTCAATAAAGAAACATTCACATTGCTTGTCTGATAAAATTCAACAATGTAACTAAAATGTACTATGTTCAAGGTTTGCTTGGAAAACTGCCATTTTTCTGAAAAAACCAGGAATTGTAAAACGATCACCGGAACTACTTCATGCTTGCCCAGAAAACACTTAAAACATTGGTACGGCCAAGGAAACCAGAAATCAAATAAGTTTTTAGCTGGAAAGCAGAAAAATATGATGCGGTCTGAAATTTGGTTCAGAATTTTGAAATCACTGGAATTTTGCGGATAAAATTTAGAATTTAATTCAAAAAATCATCTGGTTACCCTCAATCCAGACCAAAATAACGATTCATTAATTATTTTCAGTTCCCAGTCGAGTATTTGTTCCGGCACACTGCTCGTATTCGAGACATAGAACTCTTAACTGGAATGGAATGGTTCACTGATCGAGATCGCTATACTCCTGAAACCGCAGTAAGACTAAGGACCTATATAAACGAGCAATTATGGCAGTTGGAACTGAATCCGGAAACAGTGAAACATATGATGACTTGAGTTTATTCTTTGAATGATTAATAAATCTTTGTTGGAATAGATTTGTGTTCTTTAATATACTACCAGGTAGCAACATATGTTCGTGCACTGATATTTGTGCGTTTGAATTGGCGCCACTTCAGTTTAGCCCCTTTAGAAGGGGGCCAGGGTGCGCCTTAAAATTCTGGGCTCTCCAATTGGCTTAATCATTGCGTAGTTGATCCCTCGCTTTTCCTCTCATAATGATAAAACTTTCCTTTTGTCCGTCTGCTAATAGTAAAGCTATAACAGAATTAGAGAAATCTTCGAGTCGGCGATAAAATAGCACACAAATCAGACATCGTTGTTATGATTAAAGAAATAGAATTTTAACAAAAGAGTAAACAGGCTAGACCAAACAAGTCATCGGCTATCTTGTTTAGTCTAGCCTGTTTACTCTTTTCTTAAAATTCGATTTCTCTAATCATGACAACGATGTTTCCCATCGATACGCCATCACTTAAAAGCCTCGGAAAAGGCCATCACTTTAAAGGGCATAGCTTTGCAACGTTTTCCAGGATTGTCATCTCTATTACTTTTTCTTTTAGAAAATAGGAAATTAGGTTAAATTAAATTTCTGGATTCTCGAAAGCGTTTCCGGGATTGTACTGTTCGTCTGTATAGTTTCTATTTTCTTTTCAGTTTAGACAATTGTCCCTATCATTCGCTCCACGTTCACAAATGACCGCATTCTACTCAGTTCGATATTCCCAACATTGCAAGATTGCATTCAAATTCCTCTTCCCATTGAAAAATTGCTATGTAACTTTTGAATTCCAACAGGATTCACCTTTGCCATTCATCAACTGCGGGAGATTCGTTTTTTGTTGGGATTACTTTCCCTTTTCCCGAACTTGGAGAACGTTTTTTAGGAAAGTTTTCCGAGATTGGTTTCATCTGTTATACTTTTCTTACTCCCATTTTCATCGATTTCAACATGCTCAGTGTTTTCGGTAGCAATAACACCAAATTTTAGTACCAATACGAAAACATGTGTCTATTATTGATTTTTTCTTTCCTACTTTTGGGGGCAAAAGTAGCCCTATGCTAGTTATACAACACTGAGTCAGCTTGAGAAAGCCATTTCTGTCCTCCTATCCACCCACTTTTGTAATAAACAACTCCGAGTTGGGGACTTTCGGCATTTTCAGCAGACTATTTTCTGCTTACACATGTGATTTGAGTTAAAATTTTCGATCCACAACTTTTATGTTTTCGAAAGCTCTTCGTTACAAATCGATTGAAGATTCATTCAAAGGAAAATATATTTTGTAGCACAAAACGCGCCCTTTCTCTTTTCTTTCCTATACCAATAGTAGCCAGCTTTTGAAATTCATTACGCAAGGCTCTTTTGCTTGTATAATTTGCTAGCAAAATTTTATTATACTCACTGCGCTATACTTTGTATCCGATATTTGTGTTCTGCATCAGCTTTTTGTTCGGCGCCAAAATCTCAATTTCAAATGACATTTTAATTTCTCTTTTAATCGCATAATCAAATTTTGGCTGTGAAAATATCTGCTCCTGTTCCTTAATGGTGTCCTATCAGATCAGAGCTCTGCTTCCGGTTCGTAAAATTTCGATTCACCTGTTCCAGTCTCGAATAGAAGAGCACCGGGTGTGGTTTTGAGGGCCTGTTCAGAGTACGCAGTGCACTCACTTTTGGTCATGTAAAATACAGTTGCAAATACTCTCTCACCATCTCTCAGAACTGAGACAAGAAATACTAAAAAACAGAGTACCATTCTTGTCCTCCTCTTCTGTCCACATTTTTTCTTAAATTGTATCCAATCTATATTAAAATGTACTTTATTTATTTATAGAGAAATTATAGAGAAATTGTTACAAATCTTCCAAGGTGTTTAAATTCAAGTTTTCAAAAAAAATTTCCAAGTAAATCGACCCCGTAGATTCCAAAAAACACAAAATCTTGGCCCCCTGTCGCCAATTTCGGCGCCAATTTGAAACCGAATTTTTCCAGGTAACTGTCTAGCCGTGCTCTCTCGCAAACTTTAAGCGCTTATATCTCAGAGTGGAGGGCCGCATAGCAAAACGGACATTTGTGTCGTCGAGTTACTTTTTGATAACCTATCGATCCCGAAAGGCCAAATTCCGAAGTCTCACATCCAACCCTATGTCATTCCTTGTAAGCATTCGCTGCAAGACGAAATGTATTTGACACTGTGTTAAGAACTACTGAATAAATTTTGAGATTAACGATGGTGGGGGTCCAAGATACCGTTTTTTGGAAAATCTGCTCCGGGAGAATTGCTAAATCCCTCCGACTTGCAAATACCCTCACCGTCTCTCAGAATTGAGGCAAGAAATACACCTGTTCGGGGCAGTGGAAAACTAACACCTCCAAAAACGTACAAAATTGTACGACAATCCGTGAATCAATAATCGTTTCAATCCCGAATTTATTATCAAGAATGTCCTCCTCTATTGTCCACATTTCTCCTTGAATTGAACTCTGTCTATATTAAAATGTATCTCTAACTCAGCTTACATACTCATAGAGAACTTGTTGCAAAATTTCCAAGTAATCCCAATTCAAGTTTGCTTTCAGAGCGATGTCGGCCGTTCATCGATGCGCAGCCTGCGCGAAGAAAAACAAGGAAATGCTATTTGTAAACATCGACTGTCTCCTTTCGCACATTCGGAAGAACCACGTGGACAACGCTCCTCGCTATCCGTGTCCAGTGTGCCGAAAACTGTTTCTGACCGAGCAGCGCTTAGCGCGTCACCTGCTGTACAGTGATCCTATCCAAAATGCAACTCAATGCGGGAAATATATGCCACCTTCAGTGAGTTCTTTTCTGTGTCTTTTCGATACCTTGGGTCTTTTCTCACACGATTTCTAACAAAAAATGCAAATGATCTATAACATAATTTTCTAGGACCTACGCGGACACAGCTAGAAAAAATTTTCAAGGAAGAAAATAATATTGCTGAGTGCATTTTTGGTGGCTTTAAAATTTTTCTTACTTTTCTACAAAGTGCCAAGTATCCGTTTGTCGCGAAAGTAATGCGAATGCGATTCAAATGAAAGTTTGGTCCCGCAGCGAAGCTGCTTTGTCTTCACCAAATTTTCTTTGTCTCCAGCAAATTTTGTTTGAATCGCATTCGCATTACTTTCGCGACAAACGGATAAATCCTTTGGCCACGTGTCTAAGCCTAGGTTACTTCAATGGACTTTTTCTTTGAACTTCGGTAAAACACTATAATTTTGCCAAACTTTCAGGAGAGAGAGAAAGCCTCCGACTCAGTGCTCGCCTATGAGATTATGGAGCTGTCCGTGCAAGAGCTTATCCGGGCCAACAAAACAATGAAGGAAGGAATCGGCGCAGATGATTTCACAGAAAATGTCACCAATAAAGCTCCGGATGCCACAGCAAATGCAACAGATAAGCGAGCAAACCGCAGTCCGGAATCTCCGATCCCGCCGGAACCGAGTTCAACTCGAAGCCAAGTGTATGAGACGACTCCTGCTCCTCCAAAGGCCATGACAATGGTAACCGAAATCGCTGCGGCGAGCCAAGTTCCTAGCACATCGCATCAAGAAATTAGCACTGCGGAGGACAATGAACAGAATATTCGAAATCAAGAGCTTCAAAGGGCTCCTGCACCTCAAAATAATACGACAATGGTAACCGAAATTGTTGCGCCGAGCGAAGTTCAAAGCACTTCGCGTCAAGAAATGAGTCGCGCGGAAAACGAAGAACAGAATCGCGCAATTCAGTCGTTGCTTAGCTTTGGCGACTATGATGACCCAGACAGTAAGTTTTTAAGTAACTTTATTGAACAAAACTCAAAAATAAGGCCTTCTCAATCGAAGCACTAATATGAATGATTTTATAAGTAATTTTTATGAATTTGCAATATTAATATTGAGACGTTATCGAACTACGTAGTAACATTTGTTTTCAAATAAAGATAACCTATCGATCTTTTAGATTGGTTAAATTTCGATATGACTGACACTACTGGATCCATGATCGCGGCTCCTGTGAATGAGGATTTCGGATTTGAACAGCAAGACGTCAGCTACCTCAACCTGAATCCTCCGCTGAGCGATGCGCTGGTGCAGCAAATCGAAAATAATAACAATCTCATGGCAGAGGCTCAAAACCAAGAGAACTTACAACTGCATAAAGAAAATACACCGCCGCCAATTTCTGCGTCGACCGCTGGACCTTCAAATGCGGGTAAGTTTAGAAATTTTGCAAAAGTGGAATTTTTCATAGGAGATGAATCTGTAAAATTTTCATTTGGGATATCTTAATTTGCTTTGATCGCTTTACCACAATTGTCCTTGTCACTCACACTCCAAACTAGCAGCCAGGAAATAACTTATCACTGAGTGCTGCTCATCAGGTAAATGCGGCGAAAGTTCGCTGGCGCCAGTGGTGAATCTGTCCCGAGCTCAGTGATCGTTATTCTCCAAGCTACTTTTAGATACATATACTATTATATATTCACTAAATATTGTCTGATTTCAGGAAACGCTTTCCAAATTCCGAAGATTGTGATCGCTCCTCCGAAAAATCTGCAAATGACCCCCAAAGCAGGGCCATCGAATAAATCAATTCTTGGTAATTGTTTGTCTAATCTAACTGAGTATTCTAATCCAATTCATTCAGTCGCAGATCGTCCAGCGCTGAACGAGCGAAGTGCAGAGAAGAAAGTTCGGTTCATATCTGGAGATACTGTGGAAAAAGTCAAGAAGAAAGTTGCAGCCAAGCACAAGATCGACAGTGACGAAGAGTCTAGTTCTTCGGACAGTGATTCGTCGAATTCATCTCAGGCCTCTGGCTCATCATCTTCGAGTTCGTCGTCGTCTTCGCCGCCGCGTTCTCCATCTCCGCAGTTTGAACAAGCTATCCCGCCGGTATTCACGAGGTAAAATCACTCACATATTCTCAGAAAATAGGCTGCTATTTAGAAGAGTATAATAATATAGCAATATTATTTCGATAAAAATCTACATTTCCGAATTAGGGCCGAAAGTGGCTCAGGTCATTCCTGAATTTTCATTATCTTTTCTTTGCTTGTGAATATGAATCTTAGAAAATTTAGTGAAAATTGGATAAGTATTTCAAATACCTATGTGTTTGAAATTATGTTTTCGTCAAATTACTATACTTGGCTGAATGTCAGAAGCATATGTTTGCATTTGCCTTTGAGACAATGCTTGCTTGAATTACTTCAGACAAAAGTACTTGTACTCCATGGAAAAGTAGTTTAGTTTAATTAATATTTAATCAAATTGTCACAAAATTTGCTAAGATTCAAATTCACAAACCAATGGAAGATAATGAAAGTCGGAGTATACTGAGCCAAAAAATCGATTTTAGCCGTGAATAATATTACTCTTAAATTGCAACCTATTTTCGAGTCAACACACAAACTTGGCTTTATAATTCAATCAGCTTAATTATTAGAACACTATGAAGAGAACCCAACCAAGTAGCAGCAGTTGCCTTCTAGCCATATAGAATTAGGTAGAATCGATTAGAGAATGTTTTGTTTTATTCAATACAAAATTAAACAATAGCAATCTACTTTACGTGAAATTTGAATGAAAAATTTTAGACCGCAAACGGCACGTCCAGGACGAAAACGTACCATCAATCGGGAGTCTACGCGCCGGGGACTGAAACGTGCCATTCAGGAGCCATCTCCCAAATACAACACGCGATTACGCACGCGAGAACGTGGAGATCATTATGCGTGCGATCACTATGCGTTAATTTAAGATGACTTTTGGCCAGATTTGCTAAGATTTCAATTGACAATTTATCATGTTTTCATGCTTTAACGAGAAATGTTTTAATTTATAGTATTGATTCTCGAAATTTCTCAAATAAAATTTCTATTAAATGAAACGAATAATTTAGAAGCTCATATATTTATTCAGAATTGTGTTGTGAAATAAAGATATTTGTTTTATTGAACTTTATTGAACCAGTTTTATGGAAGCAGAATTCCTCATTGAGTTTCTGAGAATGCATACTTATGAATTCATTCTTTTTATTTTCATATAATAATTCAACGATTTGGAGAATGAATGCAACAAGATTAAGATCCTATTTGAAAGATTAAGTGAAAAATACTCCGAATTGATCAAGGTGTGTTTCTTTTATACTGAATAAAAGATGCACTTTAAAATGTGTATGTAACTTCATTACCTAATTTTTGAACATTTTGTTGTTAAAGCTTGCCCTAAGCTTTGGACAAAATAAATTTTTACCTTAAATCCAGCTTAGGCCAACATATTCCGGTATAAGTACGTTTCACGCATATCCAGAAGCGTTAGATATGATTTCTCGCTTCCAGAAAGGTAGAATAGCAGTTTGCAGACTCAGGCAATTTGCAGACCCAGCCGACCCTTTGTATCTTAGGCTTAAGCCTTAGACTTAGGCCTTAGGCTTAGGCTTTAGGACTTAGTCTTAGGCTTAAGGCTAAGATCTGGACCATTGGCTGGGTCTGCAAAGTGATATTCCTTCTCCAGAAATACCAAACACTCGTATTTCTACATACCTTCCAGAAATACCGGTTTGCAATTACTTTTGTTTTACTTGCAGTTTTTTGCCTTATAAAAAATTTGCCTTGTAAAAATTTAATCATCAACAAATTTGGTAACGAAAGTTTGACCAAAATTACGCATTTTTATATATACCTCGAGTTGGTACAAAATTTCGATTCTAGAAATCAGAATTTTAATGTAATTAGTTAAAAATTAGTTTGCACCACTTTTCTTAATTGTTGGTTATGTTACCTTATTTTATACTTTTTTATTAAAAATTAGGAAAGTTTTGATTTCCGTTTAGGTAAGTATAAATTCACTTTATTTAATACATATAATCCAAAACAGAGTTTCACCACAAAGTACACCTCTCGAAATCTTTTGGGTTCATCGGCGAACCAACTGGACACTTAAATGCTTCTGCGAATTCTTTCGAGTTTTGCATTGGAATGTTCACTCTTGCTGGAGTGGGCGAATGAATGTCAAATGAAATTTGTTGAAGACGAAAGGAATCTGACAACTTTTCACATCGTTTCTGAATATTATAAATATAAGTTTCGCTGTAGGCCGAACGCGATAAATGCTGGATATCTGCTCGCATGGACAGAGTCAAGCCTTCGTTTCTAAGCTTGTTAAAGATTAAGCAATTACCATTACCTATGCACTTTTAGCACCATTATTTCGGTAGCCCGGCATAGTTTACATACACACAAGTCTACATATACACCGGCCTATATAATATATTTTTTCTTGGCATGTTAAAATCAGTGAAATTTTAGTTTGAAAACTTACAAATGCACACTCAGTAAAGAACAATTGCTCATCGGAATAATCTTCTAAGCCCCTTATTTTCAGCAGCTTCTTGTTGCGTTTTATATTTATTTTCATGGCAACATACGCCACTTTGAGTCCTGCATTATCCGCAATGTTCTCGGGCAATGTTTCATTCCCATCGATCAAGGTCCACTTGTTCGAGTCCAACGGCACTTTGACGCGTGAGTATTGTTCGACGAAGCATTTACTTCTTTTTCGAAATTCTTTCTTTGTCTCTGCATCCCACCAATCGCGCACAGCGCCTTCACCATCGAATCTGTGGCCCAGATTATCATAACCGTGCATTAGTTCGTGTGCCAGAGTATGTCCTATGCCTGTAAAACTGTTCTGTCACTTAATATTTGTAAAATAGAGGATAAAAACCAGTGGTGCGAAATTAGCCCGTTGGATGCTCTTAAGCTCTATTTGTATAGTTAAACTTAATAAGGTTTTAAATAAGCATAGCTTACACCTCTAATCTGAAACCCGCACTTGCAGGCTTGTATTTCAGAGCAAACGATAATAAATGGGTAAACGGTGTTAGTTAGACCTAATAGCTATTGAGGAATGTCTAAACTGTATTTGAGTCATTATTTGGAGTAAGATCAAACTTAGTCTAAGAAATAAGGCATTGTTAGTTTTTACCAGAAATGTGAAAAAGGAGCCTATGATTTACTTTTAAATAATTTCTTTATACCGTTTATGAGAAAAATCCGCTTAGTGACCTCTCTGCCGGAATGTGGCTTAGGGACCACGGTGGATCAACACTACTTTTTCTGTGTTTCTTGACAACTCTTGAGCTGCAAAGGCATTACAAGAAAACTCACTTCCGAAGACCATGGCCATTGGCATGCGTTCATTCAAGAATGGCTCGATCATAAGGCCAGCGTGAAAGAATATCATATTACTCTGCCACATGTAAAATGCATTGGGCGAGAGGCCATCTTCGTCAAAGCCGACCATATTCTTCGACTTCGAATATAGGGCTTTGTTATGATAATTTATGGTCCACTGTTCCAATAGCCATAATACCTCCGCCATTGACATGTGTTTGTGGATATCGTATTCTTTGTATCTAAACTCGTAGTAAAAGTATTTCTGAGGTTTGTATACGTACCTATTTTAGCATTGAAAAACATTGAAATATACTTACCTTTGAGTAAGAGTATCTTCGTCAAATATATCGTCCATATAGCCAACTTGTACTTTAACTTTTCTGAGCTTTTTCAAAGCCTCTGCTTTCGTGACAGCATCCATCCAATCATTGTTCCGCAATTGTAGTTCAAAAGATTGTCGGATATTAGCGGCCACATTTCTCACGATTGAGCGAACCAGAAACAGTTACTTTATTGAAAAGAAACAAATGTGCAAAGTCGCGTTCTATCAACTTTTACTTTCTCCAATGGATTTGACACTAATCCATGTCATTATAATCACTTTTTTCAGACGCAGTAACTAACCTTTTCATTTATATAGCGATTTGCGTACATTCTTGACAAAATGTGTGGAAAATATTTCCCGGCTAGGTCCTTGCACAAGTCTCGCAGATTTGATCTCGGAATTAATCGTTGATCCAATCCCTCAAGCGAAGTCAAAATTATTTGCCATTCCAGATAATCAGACAATGCTTTTTCGTCAAGATTTTTGACGAGTCTATTAATTTTCTGGAAATACGGCAAATCAAAGACACATATTATCATTCGAGAAACAGAATATTTCTTCGTCGTTTCTTCGGAAGGCAAAATAGCAGAAAAATATCGCAGCCAATCAATTGACGGGAAATGCTTTTGCTGGAATTCCGCTAATGTCATGTAATCCAACTCGTCATATGGGTCGACGGGCTCTTGAGTACTTTTCTCAACTGAAATTTTAGTAGAATATGAAGGTTGAAATTATTTATCAGCATAAGATTATTTCGAATATGATAACTATCTGATTTGGGGCACAACACACTCACTTTTCAATCGCTCTGTTTCCACGTAAATGAAATTGTCGACACGTCGTTTTAATTCGGCATATCGCACTTTAGCGAAGCTCTTTCCACCTGCTCGAAATACTTTCCTTTTCTTATCATCTCCCATGAAATAATTCAGAGTTCTTTTTAAATAGATTTTCAGGGCCTTAAGCTCTTCCGGATCTTTGTTCATAAGTTTTTCAGTGTTCGTGAATTCCTAAAATGCCGCATTTAATTCTCCATTCTTACTGTATAAAATACAAATACCGGCACTATTCGTGTTGGTCCCAAAAACATAATGATCTTTGAACTATTAGTGTATTGAGGTCCGACGCGAAATCGGAAGAACGCCGTCCTTGGAAAGGCGCCAAGAAGCCAATCGGTGTTAAATCGCGCCGGCGAATAAACGGACTTCTTCAACGAAGACAATTTGTCCAACACAAACTGAACTCCCATTCGATAATTCCTCCGTTTCATATCCGTGCAGCTATCATAAAATTCGTAGAGTTGTGGAATTGTGGCTTTGAGGGCTTCAGATCCATTATAGGGAATGGTTTGGCGATTTATTTCGAGTAACGCTAAAGTTTATTGGATTTGTAATATTTGAAACTATTTGAATTGGCGCTAGTTACATAACGTGTGAAGTTACATAGTGAAAGGAAATGACGTACAAAAAATCCTGAAGTCCATTTCCAATTCAGCCAGGGTGAACTGACTGACCTCTCCGCCATTTTTTTTCACGTTTGGCTCATGATTTCTCATAAATCCATCACAAACGTGTCCATAAAAGTCATCGCATGGATTGATGTCACGGTTCAAGGACGACAATAATTCGGGGTACTCCACAGTTGATCCTATTTCAAGAAACCTAAGTCTCTTTAATAATGTCGTTTAGGTTTGCATGTTGCTTGAAAGTTTTCGTTTACAAATATACGATTTAAAGAGAACAATGGTTCAACAATAGCTTGAAATTGTTTTCTTTGCAAAAAAGAGAGAACATGAAAAGTGGTCGATTTCTGTAGGAGATTCGTGACAGTCGACCTTTTCTAAATTTTTTTCAATCGAAAAAAAATTAATAAAATAATAGTACGAAAAATTATTGCGAAACTTTACAGCTATAAAATGAGTTGCTTAATTTCTGGATAAATCCTAAAAAATTTGCGGTAGAAGCCAAATTGATAATTTGCATTTTAAGTTTTCAACAAACCTTCAGTTTGATCAACAAGAGAAGGTCTGCGATTATTATCACTTGCAGAATCAGTAGAGCCAGGCGAAAATGGAACTCTTCTATTTCCGTTATTTTTTGTTAACCACTTTTTGAGTTGGTTCAATTGAGTCGGCACGCAAATACCGCAAGTGACGAGACAATCCCTTCGCAATTTCTCTTCCCATTTTGGGTGCCAGCAACGGTTTTTGAGTTTGAAACACTCAGAAACGCCTTCCATGTTTAGTTTATCTGCACATTCTTCTAAAAACTTTGTGCTTGTTTTTACATAGTATTTAAGTATAAAATAAATAAAAATAATATAAAAAGTATATTACTTTAATTAATTATCAATTCCAGTTGTTGAATATTTGATATAAGAGCGAGCAACGCAAACGTGACAAACCTTCTTCGGATTCCATACTGGCAACATTTGGAAACAGCGGCGCTCTTTTATCATTGACGGCTTTCAATGTTGGATTAAAGTCAACACATTGCTGTCCGTTCAGCTGTTTTCTACCATTATAGATTTTACCCGGAGGGCAGAGGCATCTAAATAAATCGATACGGTCAGGGTTTCATATGAGCTGCTGGCCATCATACGTTGAAATATATTGTTCCAGTGTAAAAATGTTGTGTACTTTAGTGTCATTTTGTTGTCCTTTAATTAAGTTTACGTTTAAATAATTGTGAAAAAATTTGTTTCGTAAAATAGCAGAAGAAAACTTTATTGATTTCACAATCCATACTAATATAGAAGCAATTAACAAACAAACTATCGAAATAATACCTGTTTGTCAAGCATTCAGCACCTTTAAAATTGCACTGTTCCCCAAATTTGCAGGGCTCAGTATAACCCACAAGCTGGAGACAAATATTGTTGACCAGAATTTGGTTTTTGCGACACGAGTCTTTGATATTTCTATTATTGTCGCCAAGCACTGAAGGTCGTTGTCCGGTAAGATTTTCAGCCGAATTTGGGTCAAACGGTAGGCATTGTTTAGAATTCGTATCGTAAATGAAAGGAGAACGACAATAACAGACAAGATTGCGACATTCGCTGTTTTCAAAGGAACACTGAGAATCGGAAGTGCAAGATGAACCGTAAGAAGAGGTTTCTAAAGTCAGAAAATGCTAACTATCAATTTTATAAATACTACATACCTGCGGTCTTGACACAACAAACCCCGCGATAGCACACCGAATTCGCTAATATTCTCTGACATGTTCCGTCGTTCGCGCAGCCAAATTTTGTGTTCAAGGTGTCCCAGTCGTTTGGACAGTCACTGTTACCTTTCTCCGATTGACATAAAATTACGTTTATGCAAATCGTGGCTAAGAAGAAAAGAGTTTTCCAAATATGGAAAACATTGAATGACATAAATTAGTGGCTTGACAACAATTTAAAATTTAAAATTAATGTGTCTGATCGACTGAATATTGGATTTTGGAATAGAATTCGAGCCGAAAGAAAGTCGTTCCATATTTAGTAAAATCAACAGCTGACAAAGCAAACACCTCAATTCAAACGGTGAGCTGCAAAATTGAGCCCCATTCTTTTACTATAATTTACGTTTTATATGGGAGTGAGTCAGCGAATTTGGTGATTTATTTTGATATCACTTCAATTCTTTAGTTGAGGTTATGAAATTTATAACGCGAGCAAATCATTTAAGGCTCTGGTGCTTGAATCACAAAATTCTCGGTCGAACAGCACGTTCCGAGTAGGTTATACCAAGTGTTGTAGTTCTGTGATTGTAATTTATTCAAATTCAAATTATTGCGACTAATTTAATTCATGAATACTGGACTACATTTTACATTGATAAAACTGAAAAATCCAAATTTTATTGCTATTCTCATATACTAAAAATTTTAAGGTTATTTATTAAATCAAGAGCAGACAAAATATTGTAGTTTCTATTGATTGCAATCATCTTGTCAACTATTTTCATTTCGGCATTAAGTGACAAGCTGGCATTCAAGGATCAAAATGACTCTTTATTGAAAAGATGTCCAATCCAAGTGGTCCACCAAATGAGGCTGGATGAAGCGCGAAGCGATTGCGAGCACGTTGTTCTCATTTGTAAAAGGTCGGCAAAGGATGTAAGTGCAGCAGCTTTAGAGTACATAACTTTAGAATAGGACATTTTTGCTTTATGGATGTAAATTGGCCGAGATTGGAACTGCGTGTTTGTAAAATAAAAACTGTTTGTAAAAAACTACGTTGCATCGCAAAAATATTAAACAACGAGTAATATTGTGTGCGTTTGAATGAGTGTGCAAATTATTGCATGATTGAATAGCTGCACAGAATTACTTATGTAAATAATTTATAAAGCAAAGTGATTGAATGAGTCGATCAAAGTTAGCTCATGTCCGTAATTTCGGCCAAAAACTAAGTGACATTTTTCAAGGCATCTCTAGGCGAAATATCTCGGAGGGCAAAAAACTTCATACAAAACATAAAGGGGCTGAATATGGCAAGACATTTACTTTCTTGAGAATGTTTTCTTATGCACAAATTAACTCCCTGCTTCGATTCAAAACAAAGTATGAAATGAACAGAGGTTTTTGGTGATCAATAAAATTTATTTTTGGCCCGCTATGATACCAAACACCTAAGCGATGGCTGCCAATAATTTATTGACTGAATCTTAAAGCTTAACGACATTTGTTGCCCGCTCTTTTAGCTCAGACCTTTCAAGTTCTAAAGCCAAAACTTTCGATTCTGAACCATTTCCATAGAAATAGAAACGTTTAATAGCAAAACGTTCTTAAATTTGTCATGTCGCCCAAGTGTCACTATTTCATGCTTTTTATTCTTATTTTGTCCATTTATTGCCCACAAACTGATGGCATTTTGGGATTTGAGCAGAGTGCTGGTGTCGTAGGCCAGCTATTGTGTTTGGGTCAGCCGGCCAAAGGCGTTTTAGTAAAGCTCTGGGATGATGATAGTGGTAAGCATAATTAATAAACCTTATTCGTTTGTTTGTAGGAAAAATATTCGACTTTGCGCCAAAAATTGTTGAAAGCTTTTTTTAATTTCCTAAAGCTAACATTTTGAGAGTTTCGGAGTACCAAGAGTTTACCTTTCGCCAAAAACGTCTTAAAAATTCAATTCGAAAAAATTTTATATCGTAAATTTCTTTTGTAGGACCTGATTTGGACGACATCTTGGCGAGCGGCAATACCGACGAGCTTGGTTGGTACCGACTTGAAGGTTCAACACGAGAATGGGGCGAGATTGAGCCAAAGATCAACGTATATCACGATTGTGCCAATAATAGAAAGGTTGGCTGAACATCATTGCTAAAACACAATTTGATACTAAAACATTTTGTTTACAGCTTTGCCAGAGGAAATTCACAAAGGATATTCCAAAGGCGTACATATCAAAAGGAAAGAAGCCGCTGTCGATATACAATATGGGAAGTATTGAATTGAGCGTTGCACAGCCAGGTGGTGAGTAGTACTTTGATTGTCAAAGTTATGATTTTAAAAGCAAATATGAGAACAATGAAATTAAATTTTTTAGAAACACACGATTGTATCCATTGAGTGTTTAGACGAACGTTACAGGATTCATTAATATATTCTTCCGTCTAGTCTAACAAATACTTCATTTTTGGTAGTGATTTAATTCCATGCTCAAGAATAAAGTATGTAAATAACGGCATTATAAATACAATATTAATAACTACCATTTTTAAGAAAACACAACATTTTTAGCTAAAAAAATTTCCTGACAGGTTCGTGGATGATATCCTGAACAGCAAGGAAAATAGCATTTTTATCCTGACATTTCGATGGTTACATACTAAAGTCTAACCTAAACTACTGTTTTTATTGGTTTGAAAGGTTTCAAAATTTTTTTGAACTTTTTCAAGAAAGTGGACTATTTTAAGCGGAAGTAAAAATAGTCAATATTTCACAAATTTTAACATTCGATGTCGCTTGTTTTACATTTATTTAAAGAAATGATATATCACATTCTTTTCCGAAATTTGACACTTTTGTTCCAATCAGAAATCGCTAAATTTGCATAGAATTGCGATTATAAATAGAAAAAGGCGTCTATTTAAATACTTTGATGTGACATTGTTCCGCATGCGACCAAAGCACACTATAAATATAAAATATACAAAAAGCTTAGAAACAATAATATTTTGCAATATCTGCACTGAAAAGGCTAATGATGTGTTCTAAAATTTTTCTGATGAGTTCCGTCTCTTGACTTTTTTTGCCTTTAAAACGTTCGCTCAAATGCGGCGTTAATGTCGCCCTACGGCCCTTTGAGCCTTTGGGTGAACGTCCCACGGGATTTTGCATTTAATTTTTCATCTTTGTTGAATTTATTCGAGTTCATTTGTTCGCTCCTCGGAAATAATGATTAGTAGAAATTCACGTGGAAGTCTTTTCGGTTTGGAATAAAATTCCAATACAAATGGTCTTCACACAAATTTTGTCTCATTTGAAATGATGCCATTGTTTTGACGCGCGCAAATGATCGCTATTTTGCACTTTAATTTATTTATTAAATATATTAAATTAATATATTTATAATATACCGTAAATCCTCTAATAAGTCCCTCCCCTCAATTAAGTCCCTCCCCTCAAATAAGTCCCCCCTCAAACAGAATGCCAAACGTACTTGCGGTTTCGCCCGAAAAAAACTAAGTGCATATTCGCATAGATCTCGTCGAGTTACGTAAGAAAAACCCCAATGCCAAAACTTTGTCATTGAAAATATCGGAGAAAATTGACTTTGAAATTTGAAAATTTTTTTGAAAACCCTTACGAAACAATAAGTCCCCCGGGGGACTTATTAGAGGATTTACGGTAATATATATAATAATATTTATATATAATATATAAAATTTATTTATTTTGCACGGTAAACATTGAATTTGTACGTTACATTTTTTTCCTTATAAACAATTTTCAAACGCTTGACAAAATTCTCATCTCGGAACATCGTCTTGATACATTCCTCCCATATCAGTCGAATGATAGAGGAAAGTTTCACACGTGTGTCACAGGGCGATGTCATACACTAATGCAATACAATGATTGGATCAAGATAATTGTAATCCATGTTCCTAGATTATTCTTATACTTTTGTGGTAGTGTGGAAAGATATTAAATAAGTCAAGTGCTCTCGAATTTTATTCCGCCTATTTTTTAGTTACCTGTCCCGAAATTCAAAAGTTGCCAAAAGTTCGATTTCTGATGTTTTTATGCATGTATGTTTCAATTTTATTTGTCTCCCATTCTTTGTTTTCAATTATAAGTTGGCTTATTTATTGGGTACTCGCGTGCTTCAGTCCAAGAGTCATCGAAAGAGGGTAAATTGACACGGTCTTTAGTTTAATTGCAAACAAGTCGTCCAATTCAACTGAGCTCAGCATTTGTCCCAAAGCACAGTTTTCCGAGTCACGCTTTGCATATGTGAAGACTTCCCCTGGAATGTCCGACGAAAGAAAAACGACATAGAAATGCCCAGCCTTTTTTAAGATAAATTTCGTGGCACGTCCTGAGAAATCCATCTTTCCGACAGTTTGAGTGTGGAAAGGTGACGTTTTCAGTTATCAATGTCGGTTATAAATGAACTACTTTGTTTCTTCCCTCTTAGTTAAGGCCTAAAGAGAAACGGAATTTCTTTATTGAAAGTCGAATTCGAGTTAGTGTGGTTGGTGTTACTTGTGATATCATTTAAGTAAGCCCACAAAATACTTTAAATTTCCGAGAATTTCAACGTGTGCGCGGTATTTTGGTTTAAAAAAGGTTCTCTCCTTTCGGTTTTCAGTCACAAAACTCCCATTTTAGTAAAAATACGTGAAAAATAGTGAAAGGTAGGATAATGTTAATCAATTGTGAGTTTGTGCTTGAGAGGCTATTAATTCTGAATTTTAGTTTCAAAGTAGTTTAGTATTAATTCCGGTTATTTTTAAATATATTTCCCTGTATTCTATGTTTTATTTTAATTGTCAAAATCATTTGTTCAAAAGTTGCATATTCAATTCTATGAAAACCGCTCTAAAGAATCTGTGATCTCCTGGTTTCAAAAACGTGTGAAATTGTTACCGTGAAAACTATTTGCACATTAAATAGTACACATCACACTTAGGATGACGCCGAAAACGTGTTGGATTTCTCTTTTGGATAATCCAATTTATGTAGTATACAACCCTTAAATTGAAACTCTTTTAATTCATTTTACTTTAATCGTTTTAAGCAACTGAACACAATTTCCTTATATATGTTACGGCCAATGTGCGAAATCGGCCAATATGAATATTGGCCGGCATTGTTGGCCAATGTACGGAAATTGTTTCATGAATTATAAAATGATTTATTTAATGTGGGTGTGTGTTTGTTTTTTCGTAACCATTTCCATGACCTCATCGACATGCAAAATTTTGGGCCGACAAATTTGTGAAATTTTCAATAAATATTCAAAAATTTCATATGTTATACAATGTTTATTTCAATGATAGATTAGTTTATTTTTCAATAAATCAGTATAATTTTTGAAGTTTTTTCCAATTCTTCCTAAAATTTGCGGCGCATTTTTTTGGCCTGTATCAGTATATTTTCCCTGAAATATGGAAAAATTCTCGAAAAGAATAGCGCCATAAGCGAATAATTTTTTTAATTGGCTTTTCTCTTAAAAATTGACTAAAATCTATCATTGAAATAAACATTGTATAACATTGAAATTTTTGAATATTTATTGAACATTTCACAAATTTTTGTCAGCCAATGGCGGAAGCATGTAAAATTTTGTCCAAAGTCTCAATCCTGACTGTTAGTTTCAATGATTTATTTTAGTCAATTTTCAATGAGTAAGCCAATTTTTTCAAAAATTTGCGCCTGCGGCGCTATTTTTTTCCGCGTATTTTTTATTAATCATTCTAATTTTTATTACTTTTCACATTAAATTTTTGATAATTTTCGAGAATATACAAAAATTTAAATGTCAATTTTTCGCAAACGGCGTAATTTTTCAAAAAATTGGGCGAAAAAATTTGCGTGATAGCGGCTTCCAATATGATTTTCCGGTGTTATATAAAAAAATTTAAATTATACTCTATCGACATGACGTTCTGAACAACTTGTACGCCGCCAACTGCATTACACCCTGCCGCGAAGCTTTCCTGTCAGTGGAAAACGTTCCTGGCAAGACGGTCAGTCTGCGCACAGCTGCAAATTCCCCTGCGATGGGAACCGGCCAAGGACCTTTCAAGTGCGGATGCAAGCAGAAATGCAACTCGACCCTCTGCAAGTGTTTTAAATCCATGTGAAGTGCAATAGCAAATGCCACAGCTCAATGCCATGTGATAACAAACATGAATAATTGTTCATTTTGTGAGAAGTCAATAAAATTTTATGTTTCCCCATTTTAAATAAATCATTTTATAATTCATGAAACAATTTCCGTACATTGGCCAACAATGCCGGCCAATATGCATATTGGCCGGCCAAAGTGCGTAATTACGCACTTTGGCCGAATCTGCCGGCCAAAGCTCGAATTTCGCACATTGGCCGCGAAAATCGGCCAATGTGCGAATTACGCACTTTGGCCGGCCAATATGCATATTGGCCGATTTCGCACATTGGCCGTAACATATACAAAGGATTTTTCTACAAATATTTAGAAAATTGTACGAGCGATATTTCTACAAATATCTTAAAAATCAAAACTGTATTGATTGTTATAAAACTTTTTATTTTGAAGTTTTTGATAACAAAAGTAAACAATAGCGGACACACGTTCAATGCTCATTTTGGGCTCGAAAAGGATATTTTTGCTATAAAGGCATACAAATTTTCAAAAAAAATATTTTAGTATTGCTCTGACCTTCAAAATAGCCTTTGTTCATTTAAAAAATATCAGAATAGTTTGGCCGTTAACTTGTCAGGAATATTTTCAATTTGAAACACTCAAAATTGGAGCATTCAGTCATCCATGTAAACAAATAGAATTAGGAATTTATCCTCGAAAAAATAACAAGAGTTGAGAGTAGGCAAATATTTTTCACGGTTAGAATTTCAAACAAGTGTGTTACGTTTTTCGAAGCAAAGAGATCACAGATTCCTGGGAACGCTTTTGCAATGAAACAATTTGAATATGCAACAATTGAACAAACATGCCGAACAATCTCGGAATTGTTGCAATTGTAGGCGGCAGCCAAAATCAGAGTTTTTCTCAAAACTCGTACAGATTTCAAAAACTGGCTCCACTTAATTTAAATTCATCCGGTCATTTGGGAATTTCCGTCCACCGCATATAATTCGATATGCCCAAAATGTGAGTAAACTCATTCCAAAAATATTTTCTAACTGAAAAGACCAGTGCCTCAGGTCCAAAGGAGTGGAATGACCACCTCCTTTCGAATTCCTTGACGTGTGTCAGCTGGCGTCCACTTCCCATTCTCATTTTTTGGGCCAAGATAACATAAGTCCGAGCTGAGACGAGAAGAAGATAGCGGTACAAGGAAATGAGTTAAGTCTAATTCCCATTAAGCTGAAATGGACCATATGTTTCACGTAATTTATTGTCCGTAAAATTGGTGTTTAATCCAGGGATACACCTGGGAAGAATGTTTTGGCCATGAGCCGTGCAGAAATGAGCCAATTTTTAAAAATCGAATTCACTGCTTCTTTGTCATTTTTGCATTTTTGTTAAGAGCAATAATTTTTATTTCAAAAAGCGCAATAGCATTAGGAGTCTGCTCTAGAAATTTTTTAATCACTAACATTTTTATTGTATGAAATAAGTAGTCTCCTTTTTTTACATCACCTCTTTCTTGCACCCTCACTTGTGCGAACTAAAACAATTCCATAAGCGCTAACTGATCTTTTTTGTTATTTTATGGCATAATTGGTGTTCAGGGCATTTTTTGTGATTTTATTTCTTCCGTTTCATAGAACATTAACATAAGACACCACTTTGGGATTCACATGCACTCTTATAGATATTTTTGAACGAAAAATTCCAGTTCAATAAAAATTTGTTTAACTTATGTGAGGAATTATCGAATGACTGAGACTTTGTATGGCTTCGTTGAGAAGCCAAGACCTGACCTTGTAAGGTAATATAGACTAGTTTTCTTGTTGCCTTTCCTACACATCCTACAATATGTAATACCTAAAATTTCCATTTTTCACATTAGTAATGATTTGAGAATCATAAAATGTTGGCCACCTATATCGTCATCCCTACTGCTAAGTGAAACATTTTTTGTGCTTTTACGCTTTTCAAAAAGCTTCTTTTCTTCGGCTTCCGCTTTTCAATGCAACTTTTGACCAAGCACAATCCACAACACAAATACTTTCGGTCCACTAATCACTCTTTCCCACGCTTATAGTTTATTATTATGGATTATGAAATAAGAAACAAAATGAAAACAAAGTCAATAACTCAAGCACATGACGTTTTTAACATATTGGCGCCATTGGCGACATAAACATTCCGTCTCTTTGCAACTCAGCAGATTTATTTTGAGCGTTTAGCGTCGGCCTTTCTTTAGCTTTAACATCTCTGAGAAGATTTATTCAATTGAGTCTCCTTCCTTGCCTTTTGTGTGTCACTACTTGTTGACCATGCCATAAAAGGGCGGCGGCATGGCTGGACAACACAAATCTGCTCCCGCTATTTTGGGAGGCAATGAGATAAATTTGGAACGGGGCGCGATGATGAAAAGGATACATCCTCCTTTTACACGTGTTGTTCATTAGTGTACTCGGATGTTCTAGCTCGCACTTAGAAGTAGTCGCTTGAGACAAATTTAGAGCAGTTACTTAGGACATTGCTTTGTCTATTTCAGGCATTTTTATATTTTTGAATCAATTTTCATGGAATTTTTATAAGGAAAAAATTGGAAAATGCTCTTTTCTAGGACAAAAGCTTTTTCAGGATAAGAGCACCAGATTGCATGTAAATGTTCGTAATGTAATATTATGTCCTGTTTTCTAACCAAAATGATATTTTCGGATGATTTTATGCTCACAAAATTTTCGAAAAACGATGAAATAAGGCTATTTATGGCCATTTTTAGATACTGGGAACTTTTAATACAAAAATGAATGTGAAATGTCTAAACAGCAATTCCTAAGCCTTCACCTCAGCCTGATATTTTTTCCGCGCGTCACTTTACGTGAAAAGCTGAACCTTAGTCGACCTAAACATATACAAGTTCTGCATTGCTGGAATATCAGCTTCTAATTGATCGAAATTCCTTTTATCATAGCCCCTATTATAGCAGAAGTTCAAAAAATATAACTGTTCAAAAGCAGGAAGCGGGATTCTTGGGATAATAACCTTCACTTACTCAAACTTTGCATTAATTTAGTGTTTGTCTCAAATAAAATATTTACATTTTCTATATTCGTTATCATTCCTTTTTAAACACTTTTTTGTCCTTTACTCTTCAATAATTGGCCTTTCAATCTATTGCCGCATTTCCTTTTCGAACGCCGTATTCTGAACGCATTTTGACACGTACGATGCACTAACGGCGTTTCAAACGTGAAATTAAATTTAGGCCTATAACTTTGTTTTACGTTTCTTCCTTGTTTAAACTCTGTTCCTTTGCCGGCATTAACCAATTTTTTTGTCGCCAACTGTTTCGAGATTTCATTGTTTCGAAAACTGCCAAATTTCAAAGCTCCGATCCCATAACTGCGAATGTTTGCAAATCCAATTTGCAACACTGAACTGGATGTTTATGTACTTTAAATTGGATTACGCCGCAGTAAATCATAACAAACATTTTTCGTTTGGTCTTCAAAATGTCTCGCCGAATTTTGGACTTCGAACACTGTCGCAATGTTTGTTTTGGAGTCTTCGCGCGACTTCTATTTGGTCGTCCTCATGGTTTCGGGAAATCGCGGCATCAAATATCACGCTAAATATTTGTTTTCCGTGACAGCGAATTAATGGACGTGATCTCTCGCGTTCATTTTCTTTTTCTGAGCTAATTATCTGTGGCACGTCGCTGGCCCTTATCAGAATTTTACTGCTATTACAAGAATATCGGGATCTATGGTCTCAGATTTGTCTTCAAAATGTTCCAAATTTGGAGCTTTAGGATTACGTATTAGCATCTATTTATGACTTTGTGTGAATTTTTGGCCTTTGAGAATTTCCGTGTTTCCATTTTCTCGAATTTGGACGATTGCAAATTTTCAGTTTTTTTGTTTGATAGCTTTCATGTTTTATGAGGTTTTCCTCGAAATTTCCTTGTCCCCTTAAGATTTTCTTTCCCACGCCTGTTCCGATAATGCGTCCTTTAATGTATTCAAATTTCTGGAAACAGAACATTTTTAACATAAAAGGACTTGACCTAATGCACAAAATTGCCTTCCTATGTGTTCCCCAAGCCTATCCTGGGCTTGAACATTTTCAGACACATGCAAATGACACAGAGGAATGTTTCATTTTGGATGGTCTTTATAATTTGACAGACTTCGCTCCGAGGTTCATTTGCAAATATTTGTTTGTTATATCATTTGTATAGTCTCGAGAACAGCTTCCGGTGCTCGTGAGACAATTTAAGCCTGTGTTATATTATGATCATACCGTTGTGTAAGAGGATCTTTTTGCAACATTTTTGTGTTCCAAATGACATTTGCTTTAGATTTTTATTTTAGTGATTTTAGTGATATACTAATATATGGTAATTGTTTCTTTTAAACAACTAGCTGCGCAAAATGTCTAATTTCAATATCTGATGACAATCATTTTCGTTTCCGACGTAATGTTTCGTGCTTTTCATAACATTTCTAAATCCTAATTTTACACTACTTCAACCTTTTTTTACCTTTTAACACTTATAAAAAATTATTGGCTATTCACAAAGCGAATATATAAAACTTGCTGGTAAATTTTTATACAAAAATAACGGTATAAACACTTCACCATAAAAATTGATTAAAATAATTCCAAAATTTTAGATGCCATCCTTGATCATATTTTCTAAATATTCTCTATAAATATCACTTGACAATGGAAATTATTGCGCCAGACAACGCCTCAGCCTCTTTCTCGGATACAACAACCTTTCTACCGGAAAAGTGCCAATATTTCCGACCGGTGTATTTGGAAGAACGCTTCTGGCTAGTCACTGTACTAGGCACAAGTGTTGCACTTATTTCCGTGATCGAGAATCTGTTTCTGTTCTTCATGTTGGTCAGAAAGTAAGTGAATTTTTGGAAAATTGAAAGCATTTTTATTTTACGGTAGTGGGCGACCATTATTGGATTCTTGGAAAATTACAATGATTGAAAAACAATGTATCGTTTTTCAAGCGTCAATGCCAAAGACCACGCATTGCACTGTAACATGTGATCTCGAAATTGCTTACTGCCGATATTTCTAAATTGAACAGCTTTTCTATAGCATCAACTCATCCGCATTTTATTTCGCCATTACAAAGCGTCAGTGAATAATTTCATCCTCATAGATTTACATATCTTTTGTATTGGGTTTGAGCCCTGATGAGTGTATGTTAAATCAGTTAAATCCAGGGTTTTATCAGAGGGAATACAGTATTTTTTGTGTGCTTTACAGTCGATAATAGCCAATTCGAAGTTTCTTAACCCTTCATTGCCGAGTGTATCCGATCGGATACGCCTTTCATTTACTAAAGACTTCACACAAAGAAAGAAACGAATGAGTGTTCATTATTCATACAAAGAGTGTGTCTGTAAATAGATCACATAGAAAAGAGAAATAAACAATGGCAGCCATCGTGATTTTGATAAAGACAGCTCACCAAAAGCAAAGCTAATGGTAATGCAGACATTCTGCCTTTTGTCTATGGCTCCGGCAATGAAGGGTTAATTATCATTTTTTCGGAAGCGACAATGAGTAATAATTCTTATTAATATAGAATACTTTTCAGGAGGAATCATCACAAATCTCATTGTTTGTATTTACTGCTTCTGGCGTTCTTCGACGTGTTTATGGGTGCTGCTTATATTCCTTTGATGTCTTTTTCTTTATTGCTCGATTATTTGGAGTCTGTGTTTTTGCTGAGAGCGTGGTAAGAATTTTAGAGGTTTTCTGCAAAGATATTCAAAGAGTAAATACGATTTAATATGCGTTAATAATTAGGACTTCTAATCGAATCCATATTTGTAGTGAAGTAGATAAGAAACCTTCAGGCCCCATGGCGAGCATTGTGTGAAAAGGAAACGTTATAAAACCCAAAAAATGAAATACAAAATTTCTTTGAAAATTAAACTTCCAAAAAATTTTGTCATAAAACTCCAGAATAAAATATGCTTAAACCCCAAAATATATAAAACATTTTGGGGTAATATATCATGAAATGGTCACCTTAATAATTCGAGAAAAGGGTTTCTTCAAATTAAATTTAATGCCCGAGTTTTCTCATTTGAATGAATTTTATTTAAATTATGTCCTAAAGCTATTAATGAACTCTATTTGATAAAATATAATCCAGATTGACCGGTGGAATGGTAAATGAAAATTGGCTTAGTTTTCAACAACGGCCATTCTTGTTCATCATCAATGATTTGGATTATGAAGGCTGATAATAATACATATTTAAAACAAAGATTAGTAAAATTAACAAAAAGTCATGTGAACTTTTAGGAACGAAATAAATTAAGTAAAAACCGTTTAATCGAATTCAACTCAAGTTTACTTTAGGTACGCCTATATGGTTCCATTGATCACAATCTCGCATATCGCCATGACAGTATGTTTTGTCATAGCTATGGGTATATGGAAAGTTTCGTTTTAGTCATCTTCCTTTCTGATCCTTGCCGCTTCCTTCGAACGTTTTTGTATCACATGTTGGGCGTCACAAGTAAAAATAGTAAACAAGTCGCGAAAATGGATTGCCGCAGGCGCGATTATACTCGGGTTTGTCACCAAACTTACAATGGCCGGAGAGTTTGAGGTAGGCATTTGGATCTCCAGTTTTAACTAGGTTTAATGTACACTTGTTGCAGATTATTTTCAATGAAGAGTGTTTCGGCACAATGACTGAGTACACCCTCAGGCTGTCTGAGCTAGCAATGGATTATTACTACAACTTATTGTGGAGGCTCGGTTTCAGGAATGTCGGTATGTTTTGTCTTTTTGTTCAATGAGATGTTACTTCTTACGTAAGATTTTAATTCAGGCTTAAATTTCAGTCTTTTTTTCACATTGTTTATTTATTTTTGTTATGTCTAACATGACGTTTTACTCTTAGCTTTCATTTTTTATCTTTTCAAGATTTTTATGTGCAGTTCAAATGGTAAAGTTTAAATTGTCGCAAAATTATTAACTAGTTCTAGAACTGCTGATTTAAATGGTTAAAAAATTGAAAATTGTTCAAATTCAAATAAAAAACAAGTGTTCAACGCCATTTAATTTTTATTTACAGTGACTGTTTTGTTGCCATTCTTTCTATTGCTCATAATGAACATCAAAATTGTGTCCGTTCTGAGGAGCAATCTACAGTTGCAAATGATCAAAGTGAACGACGTTCAGAGAAAGGTATGTTCAATTTAGCTAAACACGTTATAGATACAAAAACTCTTTCTTTTGACCTACCAACGTTGTATTGTATTATGTATTTGCAGAAAAAGGTACGCGCTGCCACCAGAACACTTCTTATGATCGTATTCACATACTTATTGGTAGGTGGTTTTACTTTTGTGTTTAAAGGTCAAAGGGAAGAATGTGGGTTAAAGTGCAATAATTGCAGGCCAATGTGCTCAACGTGGTGCTCACATTTTGGGAATATATAAACATGGAAGCTCTAATGAATGACTATGTTGCCTTTTATACATTCGGCGTAGACACAGTAAGTTGCTCCGGATTTCTCACTAATTCTATGTGTCTAAAATACGTTAAAAAAGTATCGTGTTTGAAGGTGAAATGTATTATACTGTTTAATTTTAAATAAATAACGAAATTTGGTATAGTAAACTGTGATTGAAATTGATTTATCAAACCCCAGGATATTATTAAATTATGTGAGTTTTAATCTCAAATAATTAAATGACTTTATAACATCGAAGTTTTACGAAGTTGACAGAATCATTTCAGGTATCGATTTTGACGATCTTAGCCGGCGCTTTGAGGCTTCCCATATATGTATGCTGTATGCCACAACTCAGGAAAGAATTTGTGGCATTTCTTAAGCAAAAACTGAGTGCTGACATTTGCCGTGTAAGTTTCTCAGGCTATACGAAGTTCTTTATATAGCTTATGCCACTGTAAAACTAAAGTAAGTGTAGATAAAGATACAGTCGAGAAATTCACAATTTTCATTTCCTTCCCACATAAGCTAAATATCATGCTTTAATTCATTTATTGCGCTCTCAGATTACAACCATCTGCAAACTTTAACTTTTTATAATAACCGGGTGGATTCGAAAATTTTCTAGTATATTTCTTTATAAAGAAATAACATTTTCGTCCTGGTGCAAATATCACAAAAGTAAATGACACATGTTTTCTTCGAAAAATTAAAGGCAAGTATTCGAAATACCAAGCCTGCTAATTGAATTGTGAATAAGATATGTATTTGTGAAATCCTGCATGCAGAATACTTAAATATTCCAAATTTGACCAAAAGCGAATATTTTCATAAACAGGTTACATGATTGCTTGAGAACGGTGCAAAAATGCGCCAGCAAAATATGTGAATAATAATAACATGCAAAATATGTTTCGGTCGTAGAAGTGAGGAAGAAGCAATGGGCCGAAGTATTAAATGTTCTTTCTCTATATCCTTTGACTATAGTAATATAAATTCCCGTTTTAGAGTGCCGATCAAAAACCGGATCCAAACTCCTTTTTCTATACTGGTCCTACAATATTGCGTATATCGGAGATGTTAATGAGATTGCCCAGGTTCTCTCAGAATTCGACATCCACGACCACTACGACAATGTCCTGCACTGACTCCGACGACGACTCATCCGAGGATAGCAGCAGCTGTTCGAAAAGCTTAAATGATGGATCCACTGAAACTCCAAACACGTCCCAAAGGCTTTTGTGTCATCAAGTCAGAGACTATTCCGGCCAAACTGCAGCGAAACACAAAAAGAAAACTCAAAAGTGGTGCAGAAAAGGAACGTCGGACAGCAGTAGCAGCTGCAGCAGCTTCAAGAATACCAGTGCCGAAATATTTTTGTAATCTTATAAATATTTGTTGGAATAGGACTCATAACTGTCAGAACAGAGTTTATATTGTGATTTTTAACTTTACGGCATAAAATGAAAAGCAATTTTCAAAAGATTGCATATTTAGACAAAGTGTTAATATTCCCCTCATTGTCTTAGTTATGAGCATAAAACTATTTCATTTATAATACATTCCATTTTTCTTGTTATAACTTTACATAATGTTGTATTGGCATTTCCGACAATAACTTGAGATAGGATTTTGAACTTAATGAACTTTTATGGTAGGAGTTGTTAAACACTATTGAAAATCAGCAAATCCTGTTTCAAATTTTTGTCGGAAATACCAATGTACTAGTAACTAAGCATACATTTTATTAATAAATATGAAATTTGCAACAACGTTCGAGATGAACGCACGAATTCACTTTTATACGGCTGTGCTCAAGTGTTTTTTGTGTTCCGAAAATGAGTAAGTTTTAATTGTTTTCCCTTCGCTACTATTACCTTTTGCATCGTATTTTATATAGGATGAAATTATAATCTTCAAATCTGCTTAATTGTCTCTAATTTGGGATGTTATGGGCGAGTTCCATTTCTCATAGCTCCATCTTTTGGCCAGGCTTTCATATTTTTTGGCGCGAATTTGAACACTATTTTTCGAATAGCTCTTCTCAAGGGGTACGGTAAAAGCCCCCCCGGTAAAAGCCCCCCCATGATTTTCGCAAATGGATCCGAAAATGCCCAATTTTTTTCTAAAATTGTATCAGAGTTCAAATAAATGCAGATTTACTTATTCTCACTAACAGAAACATTTTATTTTCCTATTTACACATATAACAAAACATGAAAACTAAAGAAGATAATCAATGACTTGGTAATGCGTTCCGGTATTTATCAGCGCAAAAGTTGGCAATAGCATATCCTGGACATCCGAATACCGAGGAGCGCTTTCCATAAGCGGTGTGAAGATTGTCCACTGCTTAAATGCGGAGTTGTACACCAGAACATTGCAATCGAAGAGCTTCGAAAAGGCTGAAAAAAATGATTATACCCCGGTAATGTAATGTATAAATGTAATGTATAAATGTACCCACAATGAGGCGAAGTAAGGCATGGTTTTCCTCGTGTGACGAGAGGCAAATTGACAGAGCTCTTAAAATATTCAAATAATTTACATTTTTTTGACTTTTGGTGTTCGTTTTTAGTTATTTTTCTTAATTTTTTGCTATACAATTTTGCTAACTATTGTATAAAATTACCGATAGAGGCAATTTCCGTCGCCCAGGCAGTCGATGAATCTCCCTTTCACCGGGTTCTGTGTATTGAAGAACTTCGGTCCAAGGCTCTCGTTGTCCGAAAACGCGAAGACGTGACACATTTGCAGTCCCCAGATGTTGCAAAAAGCGGCTTGCTCTTGCAAGCGACTAAAATTTAAATACTTACTCGAGCATCGGAATTCGCCTTGCTTGTGCTTACGGCTAAGGACGCATTTCCAAAAGCTGCATCCTTCCATATCGCCTTTTTGGTGCCAATAAAGATGCCCTTCATGCGCAAGCAAAACTCCCGGTCCCTTCGTCGCTTGCATTTGAGTTTTGATGAACTCGACGGGAGCGTCGAAATTTTCTTTGTCGCTCGAGCTTTCCTCCTCCAGCGGTTCATATGTGTCGAGAGACGAATTGGGTCGTTTTCGCGCCATAATGCAAATGCCTGAATTTAATCTGTTAAATATAAATAATAACGGATAATAACAAGCAAGAAATGGATAATAACAGGTAAAACGGATAATAATACGACAGTTATGGCAGAAAACAAGCAAAAAGAATCCAAAATCAATCAATAACAGTGCGCCATTATAATAGCGGCTGGTACAATAGCGGTTGGCAGCGAGCCAAGCAGGGAATTAAATCAAAGGACAGCTTACAATTCAAACAGTATTTTCCACATTCTAGAACAACTCTGATACAATGCCGGCATACTTTTGATCAGTTTACGGGCCTTTTATGAAAATCATGGGGGGCTTTTACCGGGGGGGCTTTTACCGTGGGGGGCTTTTACCGGGGGGGGGGCTTTTACCGGGGGGGGGGGGCTTTTACCGTGCGCCCTTCTCAATGGAATCAAAAGCTTTCCAAATTTGTTTTATCGTTATTACTGCTTATAAAATGTCTTTTTTGTTTGTTTTTGTAAATATTTACTGTTTGTAATAAATTTGTATGAAATAAATCAACAAAGCATGTTATAAGAACATAATAGCAATAAGAAAAACTTTAGTTTCACTTAAAGATTTTAAAGTCAAAAATAATGTTCAAAATTCGCGCCTAAACAATTTGAAAGCTTGGCCAAAAGATGGAGCTATGAGAAATTGAACTCGCCCATATATCATTTTAGATTATTCCCCAACTTACAATTATGCAATTTTAAGGATTGAGTGCCAGCGTGATGTTGTTTATTTGTTATAATTAGAAAATGAGGCAACGTTAAGCATTGGATTTTTATGGTTCTCAAGTATTTTAACAAATTGAGTACAAACTACAATGTCAGAAAAAAAATTTTACTGTACGGATATGAAACATATTATGAATTTTGCTTATATACCATAATAATATTAGTAACAATGTTAAATGTCACGTGCCGTAAAATTAAACATTGTAGATTGTTGTTCATAAGCTTATGGGATTGTATTACCTTGTGGTATGCATTTAATCAATTCATTAAACTTAAAGTTTATCAGAAAATATTTAATTAGGCAAAAATGTGTGATTGCTTCGGAGTGGCAACATAATTGAATTTTTGCTCGTTGGAATACTGTAATTCTGCAAAATATTGTAAACATTTGCAAACTAAAATATTTGAGGCCCGAAAATATAGAACATATTATTCTCTCTTCTGAAAAAGAACTCGGCTGTGTCATTTTCCAATTTCTCCAAGATTTTTCTGTTTCGACTGTTTATATTGGAGCCATGGTAGGCAAAAGATTCAACACACAGGATATTAAATAACTTGCTTCAACTGTAGATTCAAACTTCGTAAACATAAACATGAAATTCTTCAACAACTCGACGATTTCTTGTGTCAAATGTCTTCTCACCCTTCCTCGATCCGAGGAATGAAGCGAAATTTCCCTTAGTAAATCCTTGATTTTTGACGAAAACTCAGCGTAACCCTTTAACAACGACCCCATAAACAAATGCGCCGGTAGTATAGCAATTTAGTTTCCAAGTTTCACTAAACTTTCTGTGCTGATAAAGTAAATGACTTTTATAAATTAATTTGTGTTTATAAATTAATAATATTTATTATTCGTGACTTTTTATAAGTTTTCACGATTTCTTAGAGTAAAGATCCGAAGCTTACATGTCTAAAATACATTTTCTTGATTTAATCATTCCATAAATTCGCTTTATTCCATTATCGCTTTGAGGAAATACCCCCGCTAAACTTAAGCATAATTTTTCTTTTTACGTGCTCGAAGTTAAAAGCCAACCCACGAAACGTAATTAGCACGATTCCCTGCCTGCTTCCCGAGTTGTAGACAATACTAATTACACGGGAATTCTCCAATGCTAAATGCCACTTAATTGAATCTGTCAAAGTTGCCGAACCTGTAATTTGTGCTTGCGTCAGAAACTTTTTCACTTCTCCTCCTCTAAGATGGCCCGGCTGAAAGTGCAAAAGTACAAAACGATCTTAGTGGTTTCGAGATGCGCAATTATCTTTGAAGTTTCGGTCTACATTTCGCCCACTTCTTAGAATTTACCTTCGCCATAATATTTTTTCTAAACACGTGTCCAAAACAAAGTCCTTCATCAATTTGTGAGAGGACATAAATTATTTATGTTATTGAGGAGTGTATAGGGGAGAGGAGAAATGGATAAAGTCTACAGAAAATGGTTCAATTTGCAGTGAAAATCGGAGAAATAAGTAGTAAAAATGAAGAGATATCTGATAGTCTTACCAGAATGTTGTAGCAAATTATTAGCGAAATACATAAAAACTTTAATTCCGTTAACAATACTCTCATTCTATACACTAGAAAGCTTTCTGTGGTCCTCATTTGAGGGAGACGATGGGCTAATGTTTCTTTTTATGGGTTGTATTATGCCGGTGACCATCAAATATAGTCCGGTTTCTTTGTACCGACAGCAGCTTTTGAGATGTGACGAAACAGAAAAATCATCTCTCTCTTCGGCAATAGCCTCTTATCAAAGTTTCACGTCATATATTGTTGTAAGATTATATAAAAAAGTATGAAATGGATATTGGACTGTTACATATAATCCTTTAACGATATACATTTATATGCGTTTTTTCCTTAGAGAAATAAAGTCCGCAGTTCTCAAAACGGAATATATTCTAAACATTGTAGTGTATTGACATACCATTTTAGTTTGGTACCAATTTTGAGATATTTGTTCTAAGGTAATTTATATGTCAGAGTTGAGAATTAGACCTAAACTTTTTCACAATTCCTGCAAAAAAGTTTTTTGTGGATATTTTGTGGATATTATATATATTATATATTTTGTGGATATTAAACATCGAAAAAGGAGCAGTCCATAAAATTGGACGAGCCCAAATAGAAAATCCACCTCAGGTATCACTCAGATTTAAAACTTCCATCTAATGCTACGTAAAGCGCATACTCACAAAAGCACCGTATTCATTCCATACAAATACGCAATATTGCATTTACGTCTTTTTAGCATATGATTGAAATTCGTAGTTTGTAATTCGCATAATTTCTATGATTGCATTCTGTATTGTTATTTTGAAATGTAAATGATTCCAGAAATAAATAAAAGTGATGATAGCAATAGCCGACATTGTAAACACCTGAAACGTACTATTGGAAACAGGTACTAGAATCCTTTAAAAGGTTGTACTCCTTTTGGAGTACAATCAAATCTTTTTATGGGCTTTTTTCATTATCACTGGCTTGGGCGACTTTTGGCATTCACATTAGCCATTCTTACGGATTCCTTCCTCGCGCTGGTTCTCTGCGATGTTTACAAAATTTTGGTCAATTTCATGCTAGGAAACATCTGCGCAAATTACATTTTTTATTTATTATTCATTATTAATTTGGCAGGAAACTTTTTCTTTCTAATCAGCTTGTATCCAATGTTTATATAACATGTTTGTTTCATTTCATGTTTGATGTTTCCATATCCAAAAATGGACTTGCTTCCCACTTCTCGGTACTCAATTACGCTAAATTTAGCATAGTCGCATTTTAAAAGAAGTTGACATGATTAAGATGTTATAAATGAAAAAAAGTTACATGAAGACATAAAATATACTAAAATCCTTCGCATGATTTCAACACTATCAATATATGAGTAGTAAGAAACAAAATATTTCTATCAGCAAAAATGATAACAAAAATACCATTACTGGTTACAATTTGTAGGGATATAAGGCCATTGTCAGGCGATTGCCAGAAATTTGTACAATCGAATCTCTTTATAACGGCGGTCTCGGGACCGGACAAAATCGGCGTTGTAAAGAGAACGCCGTTATATGGAGACTGCCATTTTTACGGCGTATACCCTCCCCCAAAAACGATTTTTATGTACATTTTATCCGTCTCAGACGATAATTTTGCTGTTTTTAGTTACTTTTAGCTAATTTTTTTGCTAAAATGGCTAACAATTAGGACAAATATTCTCCAAAATTTTCTCCGGCATTGCCTTCGGCGGTGCCCAAAAATAAACACAGGGGACCCTATTGTTTCTTTCAAAATATGTTAATTTTTTCAAAATCTCCGTTATATAGAGAGCCGTTATAAAGAGGTTCGATGGTATATGGAGATAAAGAACACCCTTGAAAATAATTTCTTTTAGTAATCTGAGAGCCAGTGGTCCTCGAGCAATTGTTAAAGTCGCATCCTTCTCTTAAAATTTGGGCTAAATAGATTTGGGAATATTAGGAACCTCCCAAACAGTTGCTTGTGAACGGTCTCATTTTAACCTGTGAGGGAATCCAAAATTTTGGCAACGTTTATTATTTGAAATTCCATCTCTCCGAAGCTAAAATGCTTCCATTATTCCACAAATTAACACTTACGATACTTTATTATAATCTGAACTATATTTTGCCTATTTTAATAATTTATTTTGCCAAATTTTATACTTTCCTTTTATGGTTATCAGTTCACTTAAATATGCTCCATTTTCATAGTCAAGAAAACGAACTTTTTATTCCTACCAGTCATTTCAGAAACCTTTGACGCATTCTCTCCTTTTATGGAACTGTAATTAGCACTCGGCAGATTTTACTTTTTAAATACGCCAACGAAAATCCGTTTTTATTTTTGTTCCGTTCTTGAAACTTCTAAGAAGAACAGGTGCTAATCACTTTGCAAATCAACTCTGAAAATTGTTCATGTTCCTTAAGGAAACAAATGTCAAAAATTTTCAATCGGTGTTGAATTCTTATTTTTTTTTGTATTTTGTGTTCTACTTTTATCGGAAGGCCAAACCAAGCTGTCGAATTCATGCCAATGAGATATGCAGATAGAAAGGGAAGCACTGGCGTTAAAATTGATTCTAAAATATGGGAGAAATAAAAATTAATTTATTAGAAATGTATTTAGCGATTAAAATATTCCCCTACTGTACATTTTTGGTAATTTATACGAACTTAAATCTTGAGTTTTCAATGAGAATTGTTACTAAATATGTATTCACTCGCATGGACCCGTCGGACAGCCCTGAGGGCTTTGTTCCCTAGGGTTGCAAACAACAAAGCCCCGTAGGGATTTGTTTCGCCCTTAGATTTGCTCCGATGCTAAGGTGCCGCACTTAAATCGCGGACGAGAACAAATTTTTAATATGTTAGAACATACTTTCAAACTCATTCTTTATTCTACAGTTGTTGCAATCCTATGATTTCACCTTCATTGCAAATTGGAAACATCGCGTGTGACATTCCAAGATTTTATGAAAGGGATCAAAATTCATTTTTCAAAGATCTATTTTTTCGAAAATAATTAAATGTTATATGACATTTCTGTTCGATTCTTTCAACGTCACTTTCAAACCTGATAAATAATTCACTAAGAAAATAGCAAAAAAGTAAATACAAATTGCCTTAAAAGAATGTCAGTCACACTTCGATGTAACACCTTACTTTAAACCCCACAACAGACTTGCCATTATTTTTTGAAGCAGGAATTACACATGGAACAAATTAATCAAGCATGCGCATTTTATAATAGTTAACGGTCCTTTCATGGAAAGAGATATAGCATTTAACCCATTTATGGACGTGATCTATCTGAACGCCTCAAGCGAATTGGATTAATTTGGATAGTAGGTAGAACAAATTAGAATGTTGTATACCGTAACTTTTTATTCAGTAAGCTATTCCCGGGATTAGTGGGTTAACTGAACGCAAATATTTCTTGGAGGAGCCATTTCCTATCCTCCAGTCTAATTGTATTACTCAGAAGTCGCTCGTATCCTTTTATGGTACGTTTATAATGAACAAAGATCTTGAAAGCGGAAGTGATGGCAGTAACAACAGACGTGTACTGTAATTTTTGAACATACTTGGTTATAAGGGGCTCATTATGACCGAAATTTTTCTTGGAGACGGAATCTCACTCCGGGCCTGGACATTTCCAGGATTCATGGTTCATTCAAATTGCGATTTCAGCCTTGTTAGAAAAAGAATTGGTACTCGCCCTGGACAGCCCCGTCTCGATCCCGAAAATTTGAAAATTATACAATGTTCCGATATTGCTGGGCTTTAGTGCCGGCAAGGCTCATGGAAGCCAATAGTTGTTTGTGGGTTTACCTCACAACACTTCAGGATGTTGAGAAAAATATAACCTTAATACCATGTCAAGAGAGGAAATTGGCTCATTATTTAGAGCCCTTTGAATAAATTGCATGCAAAAAATTAAAGAGCACCGCAATTTCCGTCAGAAATACCTTGGTCCTCTAATCAGCATTGAAGGTGACTAAAAAGCGAGCGTTTTATTGTTCGCCGTTGTCACTTGTCCTTTGCTCAAAACCTGTGCCTTTTTGCATTGTGACACGAAAGTGCAAACATAAAATGACATTGCGAACACTCTATTTTTGCATTTTATCATTTTAACATTGTCTCATATTTATATTTATATTTATATTTATACGATCGTATCCATTTTTCTCTATGGCCTCGATTAACTTACAATTTTACACTCTTCTACGTTCTGTTATTCTATGCCCAATTCATCAGCTGACATTTCACTTGCACCTTTATGTTTACGCTTAATTTGTCGCGTAAAATATGCCGTTATTTTACTTTCCGAAATAGCCAATATTTTAAACCTTATTAATTATAGGATTCAACTAAAAGGACATGTGATAATTTTCTCAGACAACATTCAATGTGCAATTCCAAAGTCGAGAGGCAGATTAAATGTTTACGTTTTTCTTATTTTGCAGTTAGTAGACATTAAAAAGTGTTAAGACATTAAATTTTCTTGTGATTGAGACTCTTGTGGTTGAACAGTTGGAAAGATTTTCGCAATATTTAACACAAATTCACACAAAGATATAATTATACATTTCCTTGACGATAGCCAAGAAGCAGCAAGCAAATAACATCCTACGAGAACAATCCTGGCGATTTTGCGATGGATTTTTTCGTTCTTTAAAGGTTTGTTTTGACAGCCGAGTGAAATTCTGGTAAACGAATTCTCATCAAAGAAATGATTGAGCGGGAAACATCCCTTTTTCTTTGAAAATTGTACGCGGTCCAAATTTCTCAAAATAACACTCTCGAATGCGCTCCCATTGTTTCCAACATTCTTTTTCATCTTATTCTCCCACGTGCGTTGGGTGTGCCCGAAACATTACAAACTGTCCATATTATTACATGGGTCCATTAAAAATAATGCATATCGAGAACTCTAAAGAGTGCTAATGTACTTTTACTTTTCTTCACTATACCAAACAGAGTGAGTCCACAGAGAGACATACTCTTTTGCGTACTGTAAGTTGCCCTAACCAGAATGATGAATCATCAAGACAAAACAATTACATTCACCCGACTCCAAACTAAACATATTTTCTATAAAGGGCAAATTTGTGCTTGTGTGAGTTTAAACAGTTTTACCATGAAGAGCAAATTTTTCCCGTTGGAAAATTTTACGTGGATTAAACTTTTTTATTTAGGCCAGAATTTGGTCGATAATGAGCAAAATTGCGACGTAAATATTTTCCATAGCCTGAGTTTATTTGTTCTATTTAATCCGGATATTACCTTTTGACATCGATTGTGCTCAGAGTTCTTTTGTTTGGCATTAAAATAGAGGACTTTGCCCCATTTTAGATTTCCATATCTAGAGGTCATTGTAATGTTATTATTGGACTTTATTATGCAACGGTCATGAAAAGATGAATGCCAGGAAAAGCGTATTTTCTCATTGCATTTGCATAAGAAAAGATTTACCAAAAATACCTTCCGAGCACAACACGAACGATCCCAAAATATTTCAAAAGAGATGCAAATAAGTGACACAAAAGCACTATGGAAAACAAGGAAAAATAGCAGAAAAAAGTTCAACGATGACAATTCCGAACACTAAAATCTGTGACATACAAATGAGCAGAGGAAAGATTCAATGAAAAACGGTATGTCTCGTAGCACATTTTCGGTGCATATTTTAAATTCAGAGCGTCAAACATGACGTGCTTAGTATTGAATTGTCTACTTTGGTTCCATACTCAGGCAAGATAGCTTCAGATGGCCTAAAATTTGAGTTACCAACATATTTTTAAGAAATATCCGTGCGCGGCACAAAAATTTTGTTTTTTGTTGCACTTCACTTTTATTTCCGCCTCTCTCCCGTTGAAATTCGCGCGTTTCTGTAAACATTTTAGCTTTTTTGTATTTTGGCAATGGTGTGTTTATTAAGTCAAGTTTCACTTCAAAAGTTTGTTTCCGGTCCTAAGAAAACGTGCTCAAAGTTTTCGTTGAAAGTCCTCGAGGCCCGACCATGAACCGCTCATGTTCCTTATACCGTTTTTATTTTATTTTATACCATCTTAACTCTGTCAACGAAATTCATATCCATCATCGGCTTTTTGGAGTGTCAATCGGCGGTGACAGATCATAGCGGCGCCATTCGTTGCGTGCACCGCCACTGCCATGTGGGCGCCGATCACGCTGAAATCTTTCCTTTCGCATTATTTTGGGTGGAACTCAGCAAGAAGAAATCATCTCAAGAGGAAACCGCACTTCGCATGATATTTCTTTCGATATTTTGCGCGATTATTCAATTTTTTTGTGCGCACTTTGTTCCGCATTAAAACCTCTTAAAATTAATAACAACTTTAATTTTACTGTGAATTAAATATTGCGTCAGTTCCCTGTTGAGGCTATGTATAGTTCATTTGAGAGTGTTTGTGGCTTGTGAGGCTTTATACTTTGGTTGAGCCTTGAGGAGCGAAAAATATTCACTTTGAATGAGCGATGTCTATCTGTGAAAAAAAGTATAGTATAGTTTGGCGTACTATACTAAAGTTGCTATCATAGATATCATCATCATCGTCGTCGTTGTTGTAGCGAATTGTTTCACAATGTATATGCTGTGAATATCTTTCACATTTCTTATAAAAAGTCATTCTCGTGCGAATTTTGTATGATCATGATTTATAAATATTTGTGCTCTGCTTTCGTAGTGTCTGCAAATATTTTGGGCGACTCAATAACGACAGAAAAAGCATACTTTTATTAATTTCGGTATTGCATAAAATTTACTTTCATCGTTTATAGTGTGTCACGTCTGTCTTTTATGTGACATACAATAGATTGAATATTCAATATATAAACGATTACAAATACGCTCGGTGTGCCTTTCGTCACAAAGGTGTAGCGAACTTTTTCATTTGCCTAAAGAACCTTTCACGTCTGAGAAAGTATCATTTGTTTCTGATCGAGAATGGGAACTTGAAAGGAAATTATATTCATTATTTTCGCTGCAACGTCATTTCAACTCAATGTCATTTGCAAGTGATAAAGTTTTATCGCCTTTATTTCTCTGTAGTCACCTCTGTAGTGCTCGTTCATAGATTACTTTTAGGTTAATTATATTTTCCCTATTTCTCTAACTAACTTCTCTAATTTGCTATGTATTTTCCAAGTTGTTCTGTATCCAAAATTGCGTTCTTTGCACGGCCTAATTATTTGGTAGGGATTTTATTTCACAAATATTTTTTTTGTCAAATCGGTAAAATTATGCGTCATCATGGATTAAAAATTTTTGAGTTTTCAGAACAAAGATTAACAGACCCAATTTTAATAGGCCGCGATTTCCTTCTAATGGAAGGGTGACAAAGTGAGTCATTGTCGAAAAATGACTGAGTTCGAGAAATTTATCGGACATATGAGTCTGAGTGTGCATTTCTTGCCGAGCCCGAATGAATGTTCATCATCAAAACAAACAAAATAATTAGAATTCCGCAGAACAAGTCAAAATGTACGTGAGAGACTTTGTGTTGATTTGGCCATGCCTTCTCTAACGGTCCTCCATCTCTTCCTAACTGCGCCTCACGTAATTCACATGCACCAAAACCCAAATGTTTAACTTTTCCCTTTCCAGGAGTCTTCTCATTGCGGCAGTTTCCTGTTGTTGGAGTGGGACTAATTAGGTATCTATATAGTTATAGGAATGTATTCTGGGCCAGACAAGCTCCTTGGTGCTAAAATATTTCTGCCTTCTTTGCTTTTTATTTTACGATTTAACTGTACGAAAAACTTTGCGCGATAATAATGTTTTGTCTTTACTATTACACATAATATTGCCCATTCGTTGGAGAATTTGGGTCTTTTACAAGTTAAGTGAGGAATGCCGTTATAATGGCCCAAAGAAGAAGTGTAAAAAATTTTTATAGTTTGTTCAATTTTGGGAAAGTTGCTTTGATTTTTGTGTGTAGTCTTATGCAAAGCTGGCTCTAGAAAATCTGACCAGTGAGTTCTTGAATGAGTTTAATGACGTCTTGAACTATTTTGTGTCTCGAGTTTTGATCGGAATTATAAAAGTGTGGGTGTTGCATTTTTCCAACAGTGCTGGGCTCTGATCTCGATCAAAAGCAGATTAGTGAGTGACGCAGCAAATTATCAACAGGAGGAATACCATATATAATACTCAATTATAGGCGTTATCGTTTCATTCTCAGTTTGAGTTAAAGTGAGCTCCATTTTTTGCAAAAATGCAATTCCAACTAATATTTTCCCAGTATAAATTGTTATTTTTCACCTTCGAGCTTCAGTGTTAGTTATAATTAAACGGGTCAATTTTGCAAATTTTACGATATCCCTCTTCCAAACGTGAAGTAATACTAATACCAACCAACCACGTCGGCGTTTCCTGTTTCAAAAAGCGTGGCGGCCAATTTCAGCCAAAAATAAAGTTCAGAGATATCATTGATATTTTTTGCCAGGGAGCAAGTTCAGGTGTTGCTCTATCATACCTGGTGGGTGAAATATTCGTCCGTATGTTTATTATTGATATTTTGGGCTTCAAAGTTGGTACACTTTGCGTTTTTTAGTGTTAAATGAGTCAACTTTGAGAGCCCAGATTTTAATTTTAAACATAGAGATGAATATTTCACTTGTACAGAATGGTCGAGCAACACCTTAAATTTTACTTTTTCATAAAATTTCTAACATTTCTCTGAGATTTTGTTTGTTATGAAATTTTTAAGATTTTTTTGCCCAAAAATGGCCATTTTCGTGTATTTCGGAGAAAATGCGAATTAGTACGTCGGAAATCGACTGGGATTTTTGGTACTTACCCTATTTCGGGTACGGAGAATCCGAATTTGACCTCAGATCGGGGGTGGTCCCGCCACGAAAGTTGGGAAAATTGCGTTTTTTGACGTTTTTGGGTGAAAATTAGCACAAAACGGTGCCAGAAAATTAGTATTGATGGTATTCCATTTTACAGTTTCAAATTTTTAATCAATTAATATCCGCTGAATATGAATTTGGTGTTATTTGTTAACAAATGATAGTAATTTAGCGAGAAAAAATTGATTGACGGACCTGGGGTTCGAACTTGAGACGAAAAAATCGTCCAAAAATGGCCATTTTTGACGTGATATGAAAAAAATAATTGCAGATTCGGAATCAGCGCATCGAATTACCCCTAAAAACACTGATTGCAGAAAAATTTTACACATTTTCAAAAAATCGATTTTTCAAAATCCATGTGGTACCCCCTATGGTCAAAAATGGCCAAAAAATGAAATTTTTTTGGAATGTCAGCAAAATGTGTTTTTAGGGGTATTTTGATGCGCTGAGTCCGAATCTGCAATTATTTTTGACGTAACGCATCAAAAAAAGGTCATTTTTTGGCCATTTTTTACCAAAAATGGGATTTTCCCAACTTTCGTGGCGGGACCAGGCAAAATCTGAGCCCGGATTTGAACTCCCCGGGGTCGATTTAGGGGGATAGGTCGGATTTCCCGGACAAAAACAGGCCTGTCACACTTTTTGAAACAAAATCATGCAAAAAACGCCGACGTGCAACTATAAAGCCATTACTTAGACCAAAGGTGTGTTTAGTTGCAAATTTGCTGCTCAAGACTCGCACCCAGCACATACTTTCCCACTCCTACGATCATTTCCATATAATTTTACTCTCCATAAATCCCATCGAAAGTTGTTATTTCCTAACGTACCGTTATCGTAGGCGTCTCAAATGATAGAACCTTCTGTGTAGACCTTTACGGACCTTTGACGAAGTCGAGTTAAATGAAACTTTGCGCTTCATACGGTGCCTTCTTCAAAAATCCCGTTATATTTTATTGAAAACAATGTTTTTCGCAGAGAAGAGCTCTGCAATTAATGTTTGGTTTCTCGAATTTTCCAACTTTTCTTATCCGAAAACCATTCTCCTTCTCCGCAGACCGTATATTGAGGATTCTCATTCGTATTCCTTTGTTTTTATATGTGTATGCAGGTAGTTTAAACCAGTTTCGTGCTCCTATTTATATGTCGAGTGTGATTATTTTATTTTTGTTTTCATTTGACTTTGCGGAATTTCCGCCGTCACTGCCGCGCAGCTGACCTTTGGCACTTAAAAGGCATGTGAAAGAAATGATTACTATATTTATCTATCATTATGTAATTTATGTGCTTGTTTTATGTATGGCCGTTAATGAAGGCAATTGGGTGAAAAGTCACGAGAAAAATGAAAAATAATGCCCTCAGAGATGTCATTGTAAATGTTTCATTGTTGAAGATCATAATAAGGAAACTTGTGAAATTTGGAACAAAAGACCTTGAATACTAAAAAAGTGTTTTCGCGAAAATATTTTCCTTTTTCTCTAGCCAATCATTAATCATCAACATACAGTAAAAGGCGTTACAGTGGGTGAAATGTTTCACAAGATTTGTCAAATAAGCGAACTTTTGATGAATTGGATTAGTATAAATATAATATAAATAAATTCTATAATGTGATTTATTAGTTTCTTTTACTTTAGAAAATTTATTTTCATTTCACAAAACGATGTGACAATGGGAAATTAAGTTAAACACAACTTTTTGGAATGTTAAAATTGTTTTTTCACGAGACACAAGCTTAATTTGTTTTGGAAATGGCCTTTCTGTTTTTAGTACGTGTTCTTTTCTGACAACTATCAATACGACATACCAAAAGGGGTTAACCTTGCTAAACAAATTCTAAAAATATAAGGATAATTTAGCGAACTTCTATAGGAACGCAACTTTTTCTTTTATTTTTCCCAATCATATATGTTTTTCTGGCCTTATCTTTTCTTCCCGGCTCTGGACGTGGATACGACCCCACAATTCTAGGATGACATTTTCCTGCTTAGCCACCCAAACAAAATTTGCAAGTTTTCCAGACATACCTCCAAATGCCAAACTCATGTCTAAGCCATGAGGGATTTTTGTCACGTGGTTGGACTGCTCACTGCCAAAGGTGAACAGAACTCAAATTGAGCTGACCCAAAAAATGGTGCTACATAAAGTTAGATAGAATCTATGATTAGCTAAACACATCCATGGTTGCCACAATTGATGATGGTATAGCCAAGGAGCCAGCTTTCATTATAAATGCATGAAAATCGTCATTATAAAGGCTAAATATTGCTCTAAGGCGACTAAAATGGACAAAAACGCTTAAAATTTGAAAGCAACATAAATGGTGAAAAGTCAAAGATTCCGAACACATTTCCATAAATTTATAATGGGCCATTAATTTTTAAACACTATTCTGATTAAGGTTTCACCATTTTTGGAAGACATCATTTTTCTGCTAATTCCTACTCCGACCAGAAACATTTTTGCTGTACTTAGTTTTAATTTTTTCCTGTAAAACTTTTCCATTTAGTTCTATTAACGAAATTGAAAAATCGAAAAAAGTGGCTTCTTGAGCCTCCGAAAACGGGGCGGATTGGACGTTATATGTTTAAAAATGTGAAAAATCAAGTCCACTTTCAAGGAAAACCAATCAAATATGCTGAAGCATAAAGAAAGTGTGGGGCATTTTCTTGGAAAGCCAAACGAAGTGTGTGTTCCTGCAAGCATTATACTAATCCGTTCATTTTCGATAATGCGTCGAAATGTTTCTAATTGAAATTTTAACATTTTCAAACGTCACTTTTCAAAGGATAGTCTAGATATTTTTTATAATTCCCTTTTAATGTGCACATGGCCTCTCAGTATGACTGTACCTTTAGAATACATCATTTAGTATAAATGTATTATACCAATACATCTGTCTGCCCCCCGCACGATTCAGTTCAAATGGCGTCACTTAGACCTGAAATGTCGACCCTTCCACCCTCGCATCATTAGTGACAAATCCATTTTATGAGCCTTATCATTAAAAAAAGTTGCCTTTTTAGACGTTATTTGCGCCTCAAGTCACAAACTTAATCCGGCAACGACAATTTGTCATGACAGTTATTAACAGTAGAATAACGGCAGACGTTTTATATTTTGATGATTTATCATTTGGTTTAATGAGCATTTGTGATGCTCTCTTCAAATTGTATCGGAAAGTTCACAAATTTCACTTTAAAAACCAATAATAATCCGAATTGTATGGAAACTTCCCTATCGTATCACTAATGACAAAAGTAAAATTTGTAAATAATGGAAATGCACATTTTTATTTCAAAATTTGGTCAAAATGTAATGTCATGGCATTTATAGCTTTACTTTGAGTCTGTGGATAAACAAATCCATGAATGCCAATCATCGTTTCCACAACGCTAATCATGCGCAAAGGTTACAGTTATTAGTAAACTTTGAGTGGGTTGTAATGAATATTCGTCCCAAGGCATTAATATGCCTTAAAAGCCGGAATATAAATTTTGCAACATTATTTGAAGTTGCATGTACATTTTTTCTAATAACATTTAGTTTCGCCAGAATAATAACATTTTCTCTCATTTTAATCATAAAATTTTGCTAATAAATTTTTGAGTATATCGGCACTTCATTCCCTTCCTTCCTCAGTACTTTGAAGTTTAGTGTGACTATTTTTCAACCTTTAAACATTTTTGGCCAGATTTTCATTTTTTCTGAGCATAATCAAATTCGCTAAAACAATTTACAACCCCGTTTTTAAGCCAAATTTCCTCTCATTTCTACACTGTGATTGAATTATTCGCCGAAACCCACAAAACACATCAGCGCTTTTTCATGATGTTAATAAGAAAAACGTGAATTTTACACGTTTCGTTCAAAGCCGCGATTCTCGAATCACATCATTCGTAGTCATTGAGTCGTGGCAGAGACTAATTTAATGTATTGGTCGTGCTTTTCATTAGTTAGTTCCACCTTTTTGTCTGTAAAAAAACAAAACCAAATGCGGAAAAGTGAAAGCTTCCGACACAAAGTATAGAATTTGCTAGAAAATAACGATCGCATTTTCTTCCCTAATTTTTCCAAACGACCCAGAATTCATTAGGACATCTTTCGGCTAAAGATCATTGGTTATGGAGAGAGCGCCAATGAGATAAAGACCATCTCCAGTGGGCCATAAGTCATTCACATGTCACATAATCGAGATTTAAATGAGTGTATGAGAATAATAATAAAATGGGTGTGTGAGAACAAAAGACCAAAAGTCGGCCGAGACTCTCGACTCGAATTAGTAAAATTAAGACATGCGTGCTATTTATGGCTTAGAATTTTTCTCAGCAATGACCGTCGCCAATACGTGCCAACAAAAATAGCCGTTGCCAAAAGTGGGTTTTATTAATTACCTGATTACTTAAGATTTCAAGGCATAGCTGCCAGGTGGGTGTTAAATCTGATATTTAGGAAACGTACGAAAATAGTTCTTTGTCGCAAGGCATTATAAAAGGTTTAAGTTTTATATAAAATCGATAATTATACGTAAAAAGTTGAACGCCAAGCTATAACAAAAAGAGTGTTTGTTTAAATGGATTATTCTAATAACGTTCCGGATGCCATACCTGTCCCAAAATCGCGCCAACTTTGTTTGCAGTTTTACATTTATTTTCAGCTGCACATGCCAGGAAAAGAATGTCCTTGCACACGAAAAGGGCATTTTCGTGTATTTGCGGCAGTTATGAAACATGATAGGATTTATGTTTTAGTCCTTGAAAAGGACATTTATGGCCATGGGAATAGAGATTGCATTTTTGGTTGCTACTTTTTTAAATGTTCGTATTAAAGTATGTTTTTGTAAGGTAGTCGAAAATTTCGCAAACTTGAACATCGCAGACGTTGGCCAAAGTCAGTCAAAGAGTCATTCATCATTTGTGCTAAACTGGTCCAATCAACACATGAGCTCATTAAGTATGCGCCGGGAATTGTGCTGTCTATTTTTGCCATTGCGTCTCATTTCTGCCTTTCGGTTCTACGACAACCGATCTGCAGCTTAGGAATTATTCAGGAATGAGCTACTGTTATTTTGCGCTAATTTCCAATTGCACCTGCAAAGGCGCCGTTTTCGCCTAGGAATCAGCTGCTCCTGCTTGTTAAGGATTTACATTCGAGATGAGATAAGGTACGTAAGACATTGGCATTTATAACATAGACCACACCAGTCTCATAGGTAAAGTCCATTTGCCAGTTGATATGTCACGCACGATAAGAACGTGATCAATGAACTTACTGACTTGTCTAGTTCCATCAAAAAGGGCAACACATTGCCAATTTTTGACGAAACGTTGCCTCTGATGTCTAATTCAGCATTTATGCCAAACCATACCATATTTGGATTTCTCTATATACAGCACATCGCACACATAAAACGTCTAATTTTAGCTGTATTGTATATTTATTTTCAGCATTTTTTTATTTTGTTTAAATGCTTTTTTGGCTGCTTTCTTCTCAACTCCTTTGTCAATTGCTCCCACGCCGCCTATTTATGAAACAATGAAAATGACGAAACGGCTCGACTCGAGTCAAAAACGGGGCCGCTCATTGTGTCATCGCTTCATCATCGCATTTTTGAGGAGCGAGTTCCCACTTTGGAATGTGTGAAAGTTCCCAAATGTCTGTTCCTTGTTCGTACGCGCTTGAATTGAGCCACCCGATTGTTCTATTTCCCTCCAGGTTTGTTCAGTACTTATGCCTCAGTACATTGTTCATGTTTCGCATTCGGTGACTGTTGTTTCGAAAATTGGGTGGAACTGAGACCGGGTCCTTTAGGCCAATGATTCATTCCTCTTGTATATCAGACAATGACATTGTTTTTATTCGTCGAACTCTGGAAATTGTTGAAAATCGTCATTCGTCATCACCACGCAACTTTTTTTGGCGATCAATGAAATTTGAATTGTTTCATCACTCGCTTTTATGTACAGAGAATTACATCGTTTTTGTTGCACTTATTCGTTAAACTTCAACGCTGTAAATCCGTCTCGATCAAATTTATGACGCTAACTTTTATGTTCACTCATTTTGACGCTGTAATGTTCAGCATCATTTGTCTTCCGTTCTAATCCTCTACTTTTAAATTTGCAGCTAATCATTAGTGTTAAATAAAATGAATTTTCAGAAACATTTCAAACGAGTTTGAGATTATAAAATTTATGCTTATAAAAGCAGAAGAGATATGTGTCTCAGCGTTTATATTCTAATTTTTTCATTTCAATACCATTAGTTATTTTAAAATCGGAAAGCAAGTTTTCATATTTTCATTACTTCGCATAAGGCCTTGATTAATACTACCACAGTTTTATATGTTCAAAACATAAAATTTTCAAAGAACACAAATTTTACTATTTGTATAACGAATTTAATATAAATGATTAGCAACTATAGACTATAATTTTAAGCATAACTGTTCAAATACAAAATAGTTTGTAACCTATCCGAAATTATTTCTCAATTACAATCTTGAGGCCATAAACACCAAAGAACCTTGCGTGAAAAAAGTTCTGTCACGTTTTCACCTTTTTTATTACACGTCATTCTTTAAACACCTTTCCCAAGGCATTCGTTTAATGTGTGTGACTGTCTTCGAGATTAAAATATCATCAGCCATTTTTGGGTATTCGCCAACTCTCCACCACTTCTCATCCCCTCCAGACTTTTAATGAACAGCGAACGACGCATCCATTTCCGATATGCGTCAAATAAGCAGAAAAATGTCTCATTTTCCATCAGACATCGACTTAATAATTCTCTTCTATTTCGATTTGCAACAATTTGTATCTTCCACAAGCCAAATATTCCACAAAGCCTTAAAAATTCACACCCACCTGAATTTTCATTTGACCAATTTCCTTTTCAGTGAATTTTTGTCGACTAAAGATCAACTTTCTCTGGTTCAAAAATTTACTATAATAAAATATGCCTAATTGCCGGTTATGCCCCGAGGACATGCTACGAAATGACTAATTATTTCCTTCAATTCCGAATTTTTTCTTTAAATTAGGCCGTAAAACGGTTTGCCCTTTGCTATAGCCATACTCTGCCCTTTTAATAAAAATTAATTTTGAGGCTCATCTTTGCTCTAAGGATCTCTCTGCACTTTTGCAGAGGCCTCTTCATTGCTACTTTCCCACTCAAAATAGAATTTTAAGGGGGCTATAGGCTTGCAGCCTATAGGTAGCTAAGTACTTTGATGTTACACCAAAAAAAAGAAAGAAGCGCTGCGGTGACCCTTCCCGAAAATAAGATTGGGTTCTGAGATGCTCCTCTTTATGGACCCGCATGTCATAAAAGGGCACGTCATGCCCTGGCCAGGCGTCATTTCGCAAGTTATATTGCACAGACGTGGACCACGAGACAAAAAAGGCTCACACGATTTTTCATTTATAACGCGTGTGTTTATGATAGAGCCTTTTGTGGACTTCATTCCTCGTCATCGAGTTGAATAGTTTCTTTTTTCCGTAACCAAATCATTTTTCATTCGGCATATAACGTGAAGTTTGCTGAACGCGAACTTTGCATTTTGGGATTTGCCGTGTTTCAAACTATCACTATATTGGGCAAATTGACTCATATTACGCTGCCGTTGTTTTGATGGAAACCCTTATAAGGTAAAGTGGATTCATATTAGATTTACAAAGGCCAGTCTGAATATTGAGTAACCAATTTGTTTTTTATTTCAGATTTTATACTGAAATACGTATTCCAAAATTGGGGATATCGAAAATAATTGGTTGTCAAAATTTTTAGGGATCAATTTCTTAATAGTATATTTAGTCCGGATGTATATTATCTCACCCAACAGACCTGTATTGGCTGTGACTCGTCCTGGAGTTAGAAAGGGTCAAAATTTTTCCTGTAAGGTGATCTGAGCAAGGTTCAATTTTAACCCGCGCATAACGGTGGTCCCACCAGCGTGTGTTTCCCTTTCGGTGAAGCCAAAGGCCGTCTTGGGAAAATTTTTTATTGAGCGGAACTCTTTTTGTTTTTCTTTTTGAGACTCGACCAAATTTATGACGCAACGACCGTTAAATGGGCCAAACATTGAGCGAATTCGAATTTGATTAGCTTGAACGAATTTGTTTCTGTCTCAACACTTCCGTTTAATTTTTGTTGCATTTTTAGCACACATTTTCCGTATTTGATTTTGAAACTTAAATTTTACATTATTATCATTTTGCAATGATACCATTTGTGATTGTTTTCATGCTTTCCTACTGTCCTGGACGTCATAAAGGGCATTTTGATGTCCAAACGCACGTTGTGTCCCATTTGACCGACCACGCCACTCGGCTATAAAACACACATGTCCCCCAGAGACCCACGCGCCAGACAAAACTCTCTTCCCATTCTCGCCCTTTCACCCATTGCACTGCTCTTTGGAGTCTATTGCGGAGTCTATAGTGGTCCTGGAATCCGGGTCCTGGCTTGGCCATGCGGTGCATTGTCTCTTCCTTTTTCCCATTTGAGTCAGTTGGCGGTTTATATTAAGCCAAGCAGAAAATTGCGTCACAGATTTTAAAAGCCGAAAAAAGAAAGGAGACAGGCACAAATAAAATTAAAATTTCGAAAATCTCGTCTCCGAAAACAAGGAACCGGCTGGCAGTTGGAAAAATCGGGAATTTGCCGGAACCAGGAGTCGAATTCCTAGGTTAGCCTCCTATATATATGATGGGCCAGCAGAGGAAACGTCGGAGGCGGTGTTTCATAATAGGAATATTTATTTTGACTTTGATGACTAATGAAACAACGGACACTCATTTCACATTGAAATGCTCTTTCATTCACACTAAAGCATAACCAGTGCACATTTCGCGCACTCATTTCATACCTTTGTCATATTAAGTGCATGTGTAGAGTCAGTGGCGCACCCAGGATTTTTTTTTGGGGGGGGGGTACGTTTCAGTGGAAATGGCCATTTTGGGGGGTACCGGATTTTTGGGACCCCCGGTTTTTGGATTTTTTTTTGGGGGGGGGGGGGGTACCGGCCAAATTTTTGCCCAAATTTGCACTGATTTACACTCATTTTTTCAAATTTTCCCATTTTGGGGGGGGGGGTACGTACCCCCGGTACCCCCTGGGTGCGCTAGTGTGTAGAGTACCTGAGTTTATTTGGAGACCGTTTTTGAGTTATTGGTCACGTTTCTGGACTTCTTATCCTAAAGTAACCGGGGCGAAAAAGTTTTGTTGTGCCTTATGGTAATAAATTGAACATTTATGAAATTTTTACAATTGAAATTTTTGGCGTTTTGAACATTTTTATTCCGAAATTTTAGCGCTTTTTAATATTTTCAATTCTGTTCACCAAATTGCACATTCCAGCAAAAAAAAATCTGTTGAGTAGGCGTTTGGACGTTTCATAATCGCCACTGTGTCCCTCTTTCATTTTGGAGTGGATGAGTAACAAGGCAAACTAAAATTAAGTAGGAGGTCCACTCATCGCTTGAAACATTTAGCAACTGTTTCGCTATAAGCGTCGGAATCCATGGAAATGGGCCTTTGGAGACAGACAAACATTCATGACACGTTGTCAGCATCCGTCTGTCAGCAGTGCTTTCCATTAAGAGACTAACGGACTATAATAGGATTATTGTTTATGACCTGAGTGTGGAATGAACTTTGCTGTAGTCGAGAAATCCAACGATTTTGCCATTGACAGAAATCGAAAGGCAATCCACAATATTGCCCCTGAGAATCCTAAGACTGAAGGGACTCCCTTAAGCGCCCATAATAGTATAGACCAAGTGGTTTCAAGTGAGTCACATGGAAAATATATGAACATGTGTTTTCGTGGATAGCTGAAATTGTAGCCTGGCTGATAAATCAAAATACATTCGTGGATCCATAAAAGGGCTGAGCTTTACAAATCTGACCACTTTTCGTACAGATTCTTATAATTTCTTATAGATTCCTAATACCTCCCCCGTAGAAAATCACACATGTTATTCTGTTCCCATAAACAACAGCATGCAGTTTTTATTTTTAGACAAATCAAAGCCCAGCCAAATTCTCGAAAACATTTGTTGGTATTTACAGGTGTTTTCGGAGGCGTAGAACTCTTTCCGAGACCCTTGTCTTCTTTTATAACTCTAGCTCTGAATCTTTGGAAGGTATAAAATAAAAATCAGGTTTCAGATTTTCACTCTGAGAAAGGAATTTTCAGGTTTTCCACTCCTGAAGTTGCATTCTCTCAATTGAGCTGGCCAATTTTGACTTTTTATTTACGGCACTGTGCACTGAAAATGATATTGTTATAGTCGAGAAGCATAATTATTTTGGTCTAGGCAAAATATATTGGCACTTTTGCAAGTGTCACAAAAGTTGTAGAGTGATAAAAGTACACGAAGGCATCCAAAAACGGGTAATCTTGCTGTTGTTTTCATTAATTTTTAATACGCCACAGCGCCACCCCCGTTTTATTTAAAAGAACTTTGCATTCATAGAGTGTCATTTTGAACAAGTGAAGTACAATTTTTGGAAAACGTTCTAAAATTTTAATGGACTCCACGGTAATCAATTCACATACTATAAGCCGCGAAATGTTTTGGTTATTGAGATTTTTTGGTGATGTGCTCTGATTCTTATCAAAAAATAACTTTATAGCGGCGTTGGCTAAACGTTTTGCCTAATGCATTCTGTACCATCTCATTGCAAAGATGATGTGATATTATTCTCTGATCATTACTGCCTATGTAAATATGTTGCATTATTCTTTATTTTAGTTGGATTGTTTGTTATTTGTTTGTGTTATGTTTACCACATTTTATGTGATGGTATTACACATCCGTTAATTATCACTGTTAATATACAAATGAATTGATACTTTATTTATCATGAATGCTTTAGAAAATATATATATTTCCCAGACAAATTTGTTGCGTTGCATTACAAACAATAAATAAATTTCATCTTTTCTGCAATTTTTATTCTTAGAAATAGAATATTTGCACGGTCCGCCAAAACGCAACGCATATTCAGACGGTATTACTAAGCCAAATGCTGCTTAAATTTTGTATTCTCTGTTTGAATATTGTGTCATACAATACAAAATCCGTTATATTTTCTTTATCCTTCCGCCTCAATTGTTGCTTTCCGAGAATACAGATGCTTTAATACAAACAATATTTTGTGACCTCAAAAAACGGAACACTCCACCTGCGAATGATTCATCATTCAGTCTCCCAATACATATCTCTCTGCACAATTATTAGCTGTTCTGATTCCAATTCCGCATAAAAGTTTCACGTAAGTTGCTTTTTGATCATTACTCATAAAGCGACTTAAATATTTCATACCCGATAAAGGCTTTAAATATCAGCAGCTTGCTTCAGAAAACGACTCTTGGGTTCACCAAAAAACCGTTTTATGATTTGTGATATCTTTAATTGTTTTTTTGTTGCGGCAATATGCCACGGGATCCCAGCGACATAGCATATCCTAATCCGAAAAGCCGACCAATCTAGTTAACTGTTTACAATTTACAATAACAGTAATTCATATAATGACTTTATGTGGAATTTAATCTTGAGTGCGACCAAGCGCAGCGTACCAAATGTCCCTTCAGCGATGTCCTTTTAGCTCATAACATAGTATAAGTTCAGTGAATTTTCTCGCTTCCCTAATGTAATTAAACAACAGCTCCTCTCCTTTTATACTGTAAATTTACTAATATTATATATCACAGAAAAATATTAATTGAATGCGTCGTTCAACTTCTCCAACATAAGATTGCGTGCATTGTTTACTTTGAATATGTGTGAATTTAGACCGTTAATCTCAATAGACACCTGTTAATTACAAAATCGGCGCTTATTTTCGATCCAGATGTATGTGTTCTGTTTATTGTTGCAGTATTCAAAGAGTCGAAAATAATAATCATTAAAGTTTCAAATCAAATTTTCGAAATTAGCAGGTTACAGCAATTCAATTCTCTGTCTAAACGTAAAATTGCAAAGTTATTCGGTTATGGCAATTTTAAAAAGAAGCATGTATTTAAATTTGGAGCGGATAACATTATGTTTTACTCATATATTAATGATTTGGGCAAACGGTTTCATGAGTTGATGAAACAACTTACCGTATTAAAAACGGAATTAATAGTGGGCCATTAGTTCTGAGCGTCATGACGTACCACAACACTTTTATGTCACTTCACTATAGGTTTCATTTTTATTTGCGGACTATAAAAGATTCCCTCTATTAATTATTTCGTCGCAAAAATTTAATAGCCATTTTTTGAAAACTATCCCATTTTTAACTAAAATTTTCTTTCATTGTTTCCGTTTTTCCATGGTAATTTATTGTACTAAATGAAAAGGATCACAAGCGCTCTTTCGCACGAGATTTAAAGTATGACAGTTTGCAACAAATGGAGGTCACTTCATAAAGTCCAAGTGCACTTCGGTGCCTTTTGTATCATTTTTTGTATGACTCGCATTCATTATATATCGCAATTCCGTTACTCGGCCCTTTTGACAGTTATGTGTCAATTATTCTTCCTCCTTCCTCCAGCAATCAAATTCCAAACGTCAAATCACTTTACTTAGAAAGCCCCAAGTATCACGAAAAGATTTTCAATCTATTATGACCTCTGATTTTGTCAAATAATGTCAATTTAGTCCCAATGTCTGTCCATATTTGGGCTTGGTCGAAATGTTATTTATTAAATTTTGCTTTGTATTAATGTGAAGTGAGATATTGTATGAAATTTATACAATATTTTAAAATGAATCCAAATTTATCTGCTAAAATCCGAAAATTTAGTTAACTACTTAATGTCTTCCGCTTCGACCTTCATTTTTGATATTCCATTGCGAAAATTAACACTTATCTTACTGTACCTGTAATTAACATTACCTTTTAGCGAGATTGCCAAAGTTGGTTATTCTGTGAGCTGCGGAATTATTTACGTAAATAAGTTGCATGTTTTGACATATAACGGTATTTTAAGTGCAACAGTTGTAATGTGCCCTAAAGGGATAAACTTCACGTGACCCGACTTTAAATCCGGAGCATTTTTCTTTTTCATTATAATTTGTTTCCTTTTTTAGAATTGCAAAAATAGGACACGTTCTAAGCGTAATAAATAGTTTTGACTGTTTATACTTGGTTCTCCCAAAACTGTTAAGATAAATGAGAATGGGAGATAATTGCATGGTGGCGTTGTATTCCTGATAATATCCATATCATCAGTCCCATGAGTATGGACGATAAAGTACGTTTGACGTCAAAAATCCACAAAATCGATTATGTGAAAATTTGTGTGGAGTTGACCCACGCATTCCACGGTCTTATCACATCCGTTAGATCATATATATGGATCCATATCGACTAATTGGATCCCGATTGAATGCACTATGATCATTAGGGCCAGGATTTTTAGATTCGAACCTAAAAAACCTAAAAAGACCTATTTTGGCCTTTTTTGGGAAATTTTAGGTCCCAAAATCAATAGGGTCCCCCTTTGGAATTTTTTTCCGGCGCCGCCGAAGGCGGCGCCGAAAAGAATTTTGTTGAAAAAAAATTCAAAATTTTTTTTTTAAATTTTGAAAAAATTTTGGAAAAATTTCTCGAAAAATATTTGATTTTTTATAAAAATTTTTAAAAATTTGGCAAATTTTGATCAAAATCTCCCACAAATACGGTCCTAAAATGACCTTTTTGGGGAATTTTGGGGAAATTTCATCCTAAAATGGCCATTTTGGTGGGACCTAAAAGGGACCTAAAATGGCCTTTTTTGGGACCTTTTTAGGATCCTAAAATGCGATTTTTGGGACCTAAAAATCCTGGCCCTAATGATCATAATATACACTTATTTTGCCGATGCCTTATCTCTCCTTAATTTGCGTCTCCATCGCCTTCATTACCCGGACGAATATTTCCTGTTTCAATTATCATTTGTGCAACATTTGTTTGTATCGACTAACGGTCTCTTGTTTCGTCGTGCAATTCTTTTCTCTCTCCGCCCAAATTTCGGTGGAACTTCTTTTATAGAGAAGCTGGTGTTAATTGCTCTCAATGACCCTTAGCACCTGAATTCATTGCCACGCCATTTTGTGACACCACCTGGTGACCTGATTTTTTTTACATCACCTCAATGTTGAAACCGATTTTTGAATGTTTGTTACTGTTTCTTTTCTGACGCTCTCAGCGATTCAACTCTTTTCCGCAACTATCACTCCTCCTTCGTCTATTCCTGCAAGAGTTCTTCAGTTCCTTGTGTTTCCAATGTGATAGTCATGGACGAAACGGTGAACTATGGAACCGGAGAACATTGTTTTCTTTTTATGTTTTGTGTCAGAACAGCGCTCGATTTCGTTTTGCTTCCCTTTCACCGTTTCGCTGATTGCACTGCATATAATAATGTTAATAAGTGGTAGGAGTTTGGTGGTTAAGAAGTAGCAATTATCTTCTTTGGGTGCGGGTGTGGCCAATTCGTATAATTAAATAACGCATTGGAAGTACCTTAGGGAAAATATTAGGCGCGAAAAAATGCGCGGAGAAACAAAAGAAGTGGTCAGTGGCATTTCCTTTTCTTTGTGCGGCTCTGAGAGGCGTGCACTTTTGTTCACCTCTGCTAGCAGCTTACAAAGGGGCGGGAGGCACGCCCATATTCCGTTTCTGGGCTGGGCACTGCCTGCGGCAATATGGGAATTAGTTGAAGGCATGAATGATGCTGGGCGAATGGTAGTTTGGTTTGCGGGTTTGATTCGGTTTTATTCTTACGATTATATATAACCACTTCTTCCTAGTCCTTCTAAGAAATTCTAAAGTATTCTAGACAACTTTGTAACATTCTACAGAATATTGTCGATTTGAGTTTTTTGGATCTCTCATTTATTTTTTTGCTCACAATTGTCTAGTCCTTTATGAATAGAAATATAAACTTTTTGGACTGCAATTTTAGTTTCCCACGAAAACTTTTGCACACAAATTTTTGTACTTTTATATAATGAATTTTTTCCTAATGCAAAGACCCAATCTGCACAGTTGCTAATCAAAGAAGGTCCCATTGACTCTGAATACTAAGGTACCATTGGCCCTAAGGTACTGAAAGAGACAATAATAGAGGTAGCTGTATCCCTCGCATTATTTAAAGCGTTATACTCCAATAGAAAGGAATTTTTCCCGTGTATCTCCCCATTTTGTACCGTTCTCTTATCATATTTTTACAAAGTTCGAAGTCTTATTAACGTAATTGTGAAGGAATGAAAATTGATAAAATTGGCTTAATTGCTTTTACTGTGGGTCATTCCTGCACTCGAAATTTTGCGCACAACTAAATTTGGTTACATCGAGAATCTTGTTTGTGTTGGTCTCCCGCAGAGCCTTTGGTCATTTACGGGGGCGGTTTGAGCGTGAAAATGACACAAAAGAACATCCTTTTTGGGATTCGATGGCAGTCTCTGAGCGCACTCTTAGGCAGACGTGCTAAAATTAGTTTTTTATTTCGCCTTTGAACTTTGCATCCAGACCAAACGGTCATTTCAGTGACCTTTACGTCCGTCCAATTCCCAATTACTGTTTAATTTATGGCCACTGTCTCTTTCGGTGCTTTGGCCCCGTCCTTGCTGAGTGGGTCCTATGGTGAAACGAAGCGCACGTTGGCTGCTTCGTCATTTTCGCATCAAAATAATATGAATAACTAAAGAAGGATGAGACTCTACTCTCTGATAGCAAACGTACGTGGGAGCTCCGTTCATCTCTGCAAGTCACATTTTAAAGCCTTCCCCTTTTTCGCCACTGGGGATACCCCGCCCATTCCCGAGCGTTTCATATAATTTTCTGATACAAAGGAAACCATTTCATTTTTATTTTTTCGTATGAATTTTTTCGCTATTTATCAATAAAAATGAATAATGGCAACATATGCTATACCAAAATATTTATTTTTTGTCACACTGTCTAACTTTTGACCTTTCCGTTTGGTATTATTCTTTTGATTTCCACGCAGTTTCCACCGTACATTTTAACCAATGCCACGCTCCTAAGCCTAAAAGTAGCGATTTAGGACACATTTATGACGGATGTTGCATTTTTATCATGTTCCGTTTATAATTCCTTTTGTGGGCATAAATCTAAATTTTATTTGACGTGCAATTGGCATTCGTTCACATATATTTTGTGATGTTTGACATCCACAAATTTTAGGTTTACTTTTCTCCTTAAGAGGGTATTACATTCCACTTATCTCTGGTTAATATTTTAAACTATATAGTTCACTTACCACACCCATACGTCAAGCGACGACGCCGGCGCAGTCGTATAAATGACCGCCGTCTGATAGGTGCAGCCCATTTTCTCAGGCATTTCCATTATCATTGTTTATTTTCTGCTGAACGAGTGCACTGTTTTTCTTTAGTGTGAACCAGCCACATTTTTTCTTCAATGCCATTTCGGACTATTACGTAGATTCTTGTAATCCGCGCCGTCTTTTGTATAATCTGGCCGGAACCTTTAAAATCGCAGCCCTTTCCCCCTTTCACAGAGTTATTGTGTTACTATATTTACTAAACTCCAAAGGATCTTACGAATATGTTAATGCATATTATTTTCCCCATTCTCTTCAGCGTTTGCACGTTGCACTGGAATTTTCCTGCAATTTTGTCACTTCTGTGGAATTTTTAATTAACCGTATATGTGCATCGGTGTTATTGAGATGAGAGTCTTGACTCAAATCCTTATTTGCGGAGGATCAATAGATCTATTCTCGAATAGATTGGGCTTAAATTCGGCTCTTTCTTAGGCCAAAGCTCAATTTTTGCCATATGGCAAATGAGCCGCCGGTGCCCAAAACCTGAAACAACCAGTTCTTGAGTTCATGGACATCCAATATCAATTCCAGAGTAAGCGTTATTCCTTATTATTATTCCAAAAGCTAATCCCAAGAACCACAAAATTGCTCAAAGCCCAAATAAAATTCCCATGGAGCGTCAGCGACGTCGCAGTCGTTTCGTATTACCTCAGACCACGCGTTGGCATTTCGCCGCAAAATTTTTGTGTTGTTTGCCGCTTTTGTACTCACTTTGTCATACACATGCCATTTCCCAGGCCTCGCCGGCTGTATATTTCATCAAACAAAATTATTTAGTTATTTTGCGTCTTATTATTTTATATCCGCATTTACCGTTTTATTCGGCTTTTGTTTTAGCTTTTGTTGAATGTGTGAATTAACGGTGACAACAAAAGCCAAACCAGGATTGCCTGTGGGCGAAGGTATCAAAAGACCAAAAAATATGTTATTTATCGTTAATGATCACGTGCGCGCTTTATCCTTTAATCCGAGCCATTTCCTCGTAGTTACCGTACATGTTATGACTTTACCCGTCATTTTCAGCTAATCACCACTTTCGAGTGCCGATTATCTTCGCGCGCAATATTTCTACGCTCAATACTCGCTGATTTGATTGGATATTTTGACCAATTCTAAGCTATATATCCAGCAAATTTATCGATTGAAGTATCCAAATCGGGGCCTTCCGATTCTGATTCCTAACGGTTATTTTCGCTGTGATTCACCACGATTCGGTAGTGCAATGAGGTATCATTCGTTACTTTGGCTGTGGCTGCTCGGGATTTTATGCGCAACGAGCGTCATGATCGTCACGGCAAGGCCTGTCACAGACACGTCAGATCCGGAAACGAGGCAGCTCTACGAAAACATATTATCGTAAGTTTTACATTTTTATATTAAAAAGATATTTTATGTACTTTGAAATAACTTTTTGCATATCAATGCACTATAAAATAATCCTGATTCATGAGCCGAGCACTCTGAGCTGTAACTCATCCAAATCAAAACATGTGCTGTGTAATTTGGAATTTCCGGATGTTTTGGTTTGCCACCACAAATCATTCTCCCCCGTTCCACGCCCCAGCCGGCACAGTGCTCTTTTGTGTCATTTCCGAAGTTGGAATTTGTTTATAAAACTTGGAGAAAACTCCTAGAACTTTTAATAAGCCTTTCCCAGCTGACGTATTTGGATTTGACCTTTGAACGTTTCTTCGAGGATCCCAAAATTGTTTCAAAATATTCCATAGTGACGTTTCCCAGATTTTTACATACTCTTCGGGATCAAACCACATTTTCTATCTCTAATTTTGGAACAATGTCAAAGACGTTTTCTTCTCTAAAAATTGATGTATCAAAAAATGCGTACTTTAAATTTTTTCTTGATCGCCCTTTCTAAAAATCACAATCATTTTAATCGGAATCTAATGTCGCAATCGGATTAAGGAAAAATTTAAAAACAATGATTTACGCACTCGTAACGCTGACTTCCTTCTCGGGCTTTAAACATTTGCGACGTCAACTTTTATCTCAAAATCAATCTCCGCAATAAAAAGCGATATTATGCGTTATCAAAAGAAGAGCACTTTATTAACTATAGCATTGCACAGCGCAAAAGATATAATTCTCGACATACGACCAATGCGTAGCAGTCACATTTTAATTGAACATAATAATGTAAACATGCGGCGGGATCCCGTTGAAAACAACCGTTTATTAGTGTGTCAAAGGTTAATCTCGCAGAAAATAGGGAAAGAAAAATTATATATTAGAAGTTTGAATTTGAACTTATAAATTTTGATAATTTTCTGCAGACCTATTGGGGAATATGTTCCATTTTTCATTTTTTCTCTCTATCCTCTAATTTGCTTCCATAAAAAATCGATACATACATCCCAACTTTTTATTTTTCACCTTTATACTAAAATCTCATCAGCTTCCATATATACCTTCAGATAAATTAGAATATAACTAATCGCAGGCTTTAGCTTTTCGAGTCTTGAGCTCCTCTCCTTTAATATTCATTGCAAATTCTTTGGCTTTTATCAAATCCCTTCGCTAATGTTTCATTTGTTCTCGTTTATTTGTTTTTTAATTTCCTCCGAGCTTAATTTTGGAATATAAGCTTCAGAAGTGATTTGGGGACTAAATTAGTTCTATCCATATAAGGTTTGGATTCCTTCTATCAAAAGTGCTAATCCGAAATGATGCGAAATTGCATATTCGAAATTAAAAATGTCCGTTAAAGAAACGAAAGAAAACTTTGATAAGCAAATGGACGCGTCGATCGCCCCACTTTCATTTTTTTATTTGTCATTTTTGCTGCATTTAATTCGACCATCGACGAGGAAATTCCCCGTTTCTTCTTTGTTTTGTTTTCATAAACAAAATGAAAAATCGAAGCGAAACCATGTGGCGGACACCTGAAAGTTTCACTGATAATCACTTACACTTCAAGGAACGCAAAACTGTCACGTAACGGACAATTATACCCAGGGTTTCCATCTGTCCTTATTTCTAAGATTTGTCCTTATTTTGAGGGTCAAAATCTTAGAAAAATAAAATGTCCTTATTTCTAAGATTTGTCCTTATTTTCTGCCAATGTTCTTATTTTGTCCTTATTTTACGCAATATCCAATTTCAACTGGGAATTTTTGAAATAAAAGCAACTTTTCCTAAAAATTTTCGCCTGCGGCGCTATTTGGATGCCATTTTTTCTCCAAGTATTTAAAAATAGTGCAAATTTTTATGAATATCGCCTAAAATTGAAAAATTTTCGCCTGCGGCGCTATTTTTTCATTCATGCAGAATAAAATATTGGCATTATAGTTTCGGCGCGAATTTTAAAAATTTGAAAAAATGCACCCCTAAGAATGCACTTGGAAAAAATGTTTGCTAAAAAACCATAGGGGGAACCCTATGGTTTGAAAAAATTATAAAAATGTCCTTATTTTTGACCCCGAAATCTTAGTTTTTGGGGCAAATGTCCTTATTTTTGGAGCCGAGTCGATGGAAACCCTGATTATACCTATCCCGGTCTTATTAAATTAGCGGGACGGCGTAAATAATTTGGTTATGTTTAAAAGTATCCTAATGATAGGCTGAAAGCTAAATTCCTAATAGGCTGGAAGCTAAATGATAGGCTGAATTCCAAGAAATCGCATGTAAGACTTTTCAACAAATTATCGCTAATTTGCGCGAAAACATTTTACGTAACCGTCCGAGGAACATGATTTTTGGGACAAAACCTTTTGCAAACTAACTTTTTAAACAAAATGGAACACAAATATAAATTTTAGACATTGCCCTCTTATTTTTACAAGAACTTTTTCCAAACCCACACAAAAGGGCATCCAAAGCTCAGCTAATCAGAACACATGCAGCTGACCATCTGGCCCCCTGATTGCTTATGCACTTCTAGGGCATTTTCTTGCTTCATCCATTCTCGCTTTTATGAGACGGAACCGAAAGGTGCATCGAAATTAATATCAGACCTGTGGGGCCGAATGTTCCCGATGAGTTCCCGTTAATAATTGATGGTGTTTTGGTTGCATTAAATGAAAATCCAAATGTCGGACAAAAATCTTGGAAGGGTTCTCCTTTGTGCTCGGAAGTGTCCTTTTACCAGTGCATATGCCGCAGGGCGACAGACCGTTAGGAAAGCAATTAGAAATTATTTGTCTGATATTTTCTTGGGTCTTCGAACACAAGAGTCAGGTGGACACGGTAACCCAAACAGATTTTTATACAAAAACACATTAATTAATGAGTGCACTACTGAGAAAATTTCTTCTGGCTGCGCGGGTGGATTTTTGCTGTCTTAGACATTTGAGCTGGTTTTTTGCAACAAATGGATGTTGATCGCTTGCAGTATAATTAATATATTGTTGTTTCGCTAGACTCATATTGCTTTATTTTGGAGACGAGGTGTCCAAAATTGAGGAAGTAAAAAGGGAATAATATTTTTCTTTTTTAGTCTACTGACCCTGAACATCGAAAAAAGTTCAATTTAACTTTCTTAGAAGTGTTTTAAATCCTAAATTAAATGTGCCCATTTTCTAAAGTATACAAACCCAGTCACCGAAGGGTAGTATGAAAAGACTATAAAGCGAAGTACAGGGTGGCCCAAGTATTTTTCTTGATTTGAACTGCTCATGAAATTATGATTTTGTGGTCATGTTACGCTGATCTTTTTTTTTAAATGTACCTATGAACGGGAATTTTTATATAAACGTAAACTCAGTACAATATGATAACAAAATAATTATCAAATCAACGAAATAGTGAGACCACTCATATTTTCATACAGCTTGTCCGTTTGAGCCCTATTTTCGTGTCAGGACCATGTCTTTCTCAGGTTTTATTTATCTCATTAAGTAGCAAATTTTGTCAGGATTCTAGAAAGGTATAACATGCCATAGGTCAACTTGCTTCCCTGAGGAGCTGGAAGCCTTCAAATGCAACTCACTTTCCACAATTTCCGCAAAAATAGCTTAACACCTAATGAAATCATCATTTTTGCGGAAATTCCCGTTCATAGGTACATTTAAAAAAAAAGACTTAACACCTAATGAAATCATCATTTTTGCGGAAATAGGGAAGCCCGAAAATAGGGCTCAAACGGACAAGCTGTATGAAAATATGAGTGGTCTCACTATTTCGTTGATTTGATAATTATTTTGTTATCATATTGTACTGAGTTTACGTTTATATAAAAATTCCCGTTCATAGGTACATTAAAAAAAAAGACTTAACACCTAATGAAATCATCATTTTTGCGGAAATTGTGGAAAGTGAGTTGCATTTGAAGGCTTCCAGCTCCTCAGGGAAGCAAGTTGACCTATGGCATGTTATACCTTTCTAGAATCCTGACAAAATTTGCTACTTAATGAGATAAATAAAACCTGAGAAAGACATGGTCCTGACACGAAAATAGGGCTCAAACGGACAAGCTGTATGAAAATATGAGTGGTCTCACTATTTCGTTGATTTGATAATTATTTTGTTATCATATTGTACTGAGTTTACGTTTATATAAAAATTCCCGTTCATAGGTACATTTAAAAAAAAAGATCAGCGTAACATGACCACAAAATCATAATTTCATGAGCAGTTCAAATCAAGAAAAATACTTGGGCCACCCTGTATTGTGATTTGTAGTATTGTTTGAAACTCTGAGAATTATTGAAATTCTTGGGACTTTTGGGTCACAATTCCTACACTCTAATGAGATCATCAAAAATTAATACTCTGTAATGACGCAAAAAATTCCAGGTGGCATTTTTGTCATTTTCCAATGCTCATAATTTTACTATACGAATTTTGGAGAGTATTTCCGCTTTTCGTCATATTTTTCGGTCGTGGGAAAATTTTGGGCCTGAGTCAAGTCATCATTGCATCCGCTCTGTAAGCCAATACCTTTTTCTGCTCTTGCATTTCACTGCTCAAAGATATAGGGAAATCCCGCTGGCCGAAAACCGCAGAGAACAATTCGACATAAAAATTTTATGATAAAGTTATAGTGCAAGGCATTTTGTGGTTTCTTATTGATCCTTTCGAAAAGGACACCCACGCTTTTCAAAACAAACATTGCAACATTTTGCGTCGTTGCCAAATCAAACATTTAAACATCATATCATTCAAATTTCGCACACGTGAGCCGTTTATATGAAAGCCCATCCCACGCAATTTACTAAGAAGACTAAGGATTAAAATTTGGGTGCGATCGGAAAAAAAACTTAAAGATATTAGACTTGTAACATTTAAGTAATATAAGTATCATGTAAGTTTGTAGTATGTTGTCAGCTTAACCTAATAAAGGTTAAACATGTTACATTTGCGTGGGAGAGAACTATTGGTCTTTAGCATATAAGTAGTATTCTTTTTTATTTTTTGTAATGAAATCAGTCCAGAAGGTTGAGATTTTTGCTCTTTCGGAGCTTTTTTCCTTTGACTCGGTAAAATCCATTTAATGCTTTTCTTTGCATTACCTATAAGCTTAAATTAGACGACAAAAATAGCGAAATATATGTCCGATTCTGTCAAATTTGTCAACTTTCTGCAAAAGCATTTAATCAGAAACTAAACCAAATTTGCCGTTCCTTATTTTTGGTGCATTCCGCCCTCGGGTCTCGCTGTCTGAGATCTTTGACAAAGAAACATTTGTCGAACACTGTGCTTTCCGATCTAATGATCAGTTCTGTGAATCGTTGAAGCGGTGGCGACTTTTGTGGTTTTGGCGGAGACAATTCTGTCCGATAAATCGCATTAGTTCGCAGACTGTGCTCTGGCGCCCGTTTTTCAGTCATTTACTCGATTACCAAATTACTATACATTTTCTCCGAAAAAGACGAACAAATCGCTAATTGACGTAAGTGAATCATGGCAGCAGAGTTGCAGCGATTAGAGAAAAAGGTCAGAGAAAATGAATCAAACCTGTCTTGCTTGGATTTGCTATATTTTGGGAGAGGGTTTGTATATCAGAGCAATGAACAACGTGGGAAAAATCGACATTGGTCTCGAAAATTGGTCATATTTCTGTGAACAAAAGAAAAGAAGACAAATAACGAAAAAGCAACGCCAGAAAAATTAATGTTAAGCATTTGAGCCGGAAATACCGCTAAATGGCCGCACCGAGAAATTTACGAAATTTATGCGTATGGGAAACTATTAATTCTGGGAACCAACTAGAGAGCTAATTGTTTGCTTTGTGCTGTGTCGGATATCTTCCGGCTGTACTTTTGAGCGCAGTGTTTCCTAGTATTTTAAGCACAGGAATCAGAATGGTAAATTTGTACCACACAAGAAGAAAGCGTGCAGGAAATTTGTTTAGACGATTTGTTTTGTTTTAAACGGAACAGATTTTTAAGGATGTTAAAGAATAATTTTTAAGTGTGTTTTTATGTGAAGTAATATTTCTTAACATAGAATACATACAACCGGTACTACTGTGGTCTATTTTAGATAAAGCGACGTAAGAAATACATTTTGAAGTCCGAAAGTTCGAATGAGAAATGTAAAAAGAAAATTCAAATTTACGAATAAATTTTGTATTCCAGTTTTTGTATGTTTTGAAGCATCGTTAGGCTTTCTACAAATTGAAAGCCATCTCCAAAATACAAATTCAAAGCTTAAAGACGACAATGAAAGCTAAGGCAAGACAAAGATCTGTTGTTTTGAGGCCGGACGTGATGAGATTTGTACTCTCTCCAATTTTATGAGTCACTGGATTTCAAATCGGGCAAAGTAAAAACGCGAAAACCACACATGCCTTAAACACCGAAAAACAAAAATTGTGTTTGCGTGGCTCAAAATGAATTTTGTATGTTTTGAAGCATCGTTAGGCTTTCTACAAATTGAAAGCCATCTCCAAAATACAAATTCAAAGCTTAAAGACGACAATGAAAGCTAAGGCAAGACAAAGATCTGTTGTTTTGAGGCCGGACGTGATGAGATTTGTACTCTCTCCAATTTTATGAGTCACTGGATTTCAAATCGGGCAAAGTAAAAACGCGAAAACCACACATGCCTTAAACACCGAAAAACAAAAATTGTGTTTGCGTGGCTCAAAATGCCGCCACCGAAATGTATTCGACTCACGAAAATACGAGAAAACAATACTAATTTTAAAACAAATGTTTGGCTTCAAATTCACAAATGTCGAAACTGCGGAATCAAAAATCACATAAAAACCTGCAGAATGCCATTTGAATGCCTGACGTGTGTTGAATGTCTGAGTTTGAAATGCGTTAGACTAAAATGTGTATTGAAAGTGAGTGAAATACAATGTTTGATCTAATGCGTGACAACTGTCCCCAGACATAAACAAAAAATGCGTAGGCTTAATTTAATCAGCTACTTTTTGTCAGAATTTGGTGCCATAAGTGCCAAGTAACTATATTAGTCAATAACTCGATTTATTCTATCATTGTTTCAAATGCGCTCTGAGCTACGTAGAAAAAAGTATCATTAATAGATATAGTTTTTGTGTCGACGCTAATGAGCGTTTGAGTTCAGGACTCGACAAAAAGTTGTCTGACGAAAACGATTGTTCCCAAAATAGTGGCGCGACCTTAGCGTCTAGCTTAGCGATGCAGGTAATCCGATCCTATATATCCCTAGGGCGGCAGGTTTATTGCCCCAAGCTATAAAGGTTTAATTTCCGGAAGCGCATAAACATGGGTACAACGGGCACGGCGGCCATGTGTACATAAAAGATTAAGCAAATCCAACTTCCGATAGATGCCATTCAAGTTTGGGACAATTAGTTTGAGGGCAAATAACGACGTATACTTTGAAAATGTGAGTGGTTTGAGATTAGCCAGTGCCGCGGATAAGTGGGGATAAAAAGCATAAGAAGCATGGTACTATAATTCTCCTCAATTTCATCCATATAAAACATCTGAATTTCGAAGTGGTTTGTAACTGTGTTATTGAAAGTTCCAACGAGTCACAGATGAAACAAATGATGTAAAAAATTTGGAACATGTTTCCGAATATTAAGTGTTTACGGGAGTGATGTTGCTAAAATACGAGCACCTTTAAATGTCATTTTTATCTTCCTTCTTCTTCCTGATCACAGTTCTCTGGTGTCATCAATAGAGCCGGCGGCGTGAAATTATTATTTATGCGCCCACGTTGCTTTATCTCTTAAATGCGAAACAAAAATAGGTTCCAACTGGGAATAATTAATGCACTTTAATTTAATTAATAGCGCGTGGATATGCGGAAGCGAAAAATGTTACTGTCGCTTTAATTTGCTGTTTTCGCAGTTCCAAGGCTTTCAAATATCTGGCGAGCATGTAAACAAGCCTGGCGGCCAAAATTATAGAGAAATTGGTTGTTTTCGCGAGAAAATAAAATGCTGCAAGCGCATGATACAAATTATTACCTTATTAGTATCGCATAAACATGTTATTCCTTAGGGCTATCAAATGGCGAGGTGAACATTTTGGACTCCATATAAATGCTAATTATGTGAAACAGAAGAGGGAATCAAATTATGTGTTAAGGAAAACGGTATTGAAAGCAAAATAAGTTCCCGCATATTTATTCGTACAATTCACTTATGGTAAAGAAAGTTTCTGTTTTTCTCCAACTTTTTATCTAAAGTTTCATTTTCCCATTCCTTCTCTTTGCTATTAATATATTCCCTTTTTAATTAACTTACACCTTTTCATTAAAAATTTTTTCTTTACTGTGCGAGATTCGTACTACTAGAGCATTTAATCCGCACTGTTAGAGTGACGTTCCACTGTGCGATATAAGTGAGTGTCTCCCATTTATGTCCTCAAATTAAAAAGTTCCCACTTTTCCCACGTAAAACAATGAATCTGTACAAAAATAAAAATTAGTACGCAAAGGAGAAATGTTGTTCCCAAATTGGAGAAGTTACAGCTCATACGTCAAAAGCTCGTTAAATGTTTACTTTTATGGTATTCGGGAGTAAAGCAGTGGCCAAATCTGGAATTGCTGCTCAGATTTCCAAAAATTAGACATCACAAATTGTACGGAAAACAAAGACATTCCTAAACAAACAAAGGGATACGCAAAGCTTCACATGCTATGCAGCACCAAGAAAACGCCATTTTTGTAGAGACTTTTTAGATGGTGAATCTATTTTAGCCTGCGGGGGAAAGCAACTTTTACATTTACAGATATAATTTTGTAGAGCATTTTGCATCACGTGCTTAAATAACGCTAAAATTTCTCGTTGACAACAAAACAAAATTATAGCCTGCGTGTTATGTTCCATCACTTGGCGTGGGCAAAAGGGTTCAAAGAACAAAACTATTAACTAGACTACAAATTTTATGTTATCTGCCAAAGACAATTATTTGAGCTTTTGAATGTCACTTGGCCAATTTTGAAGTTCCAAATTTAAACTACTTTCGTTTTTTTTCAGGAACATCCAAGAGGAAATGGCTCAGCGTCGATTGGTATACGAGTTACAACAGCAAAGACAAAACCTGCGGCAAAGGCGGTCGTCAGAAAAGAAAAGCTATCCAAGAATATGTTACTTTTCACCAATACAATGTAAGTTTTCATATTTAAATGACAAATTTCCATTAAATTTTAAATTTTAAAAATTATAACCTGGCTCCAATTTAATTTCATATTTCAAACTGAGCCAGAATAGAAACATTTAATCTAAAGTGTGATATCTTTTCTGTAAAAGCGGTCTCTATGAACATAGTTTTAGCATTATTTTGTTTGATTTTATATGAAACTTTTTCAGGTCTATTCACAAGGACGAGACGAAAGTGAGTCTACACGAATCACCTATCGGATGCTCTATATAGACTTTGTTACCTTAAATGGCGCTGTCGATTGATTCTCGTTCAACAGCTTTAATCGCCTTCTTTCCGACTCAGTCAAATTTTCGCTAATGACGAGTGACTCGGACCGGGCCGGCATATGCGACTCAATATGAATGTTTTCACCCAAAGCTCTAATTCGTCCACTGTTAGCATGCATACATCACAAACTGATCTCACGGTTGTGCGATTTTGTCCTGCCTTTTCTCATAGTATTTGTAACCTTGTTTGAAAATGTTACGAAATGTTTATTTTACAGCATAATAGGGCATATCTCGGTCACATATACACAAAATGTATTGTATTTTCATTTGCATGTGCCTTAGAAATGCCTCTATTTTTGTATTGTCTATGGGAAGCGCGAATTTGAAAAGTGCCTACAAAATCATAAAAGAGCGTGTTACAATTGCGAAATATTGTTTTGAAATCGACACATTTTCAAATTCGCGCATTCTACGCATTTTGCGGTATAGAAACGTTGCTGTAATAAAGTTACGTTGTTATTTTCTGCTCCAAGCATATCTCTCTAGATCTCAAACCTATATTCCTCGTTTCGGCATACTCTTTCGTTTTAGGACTAATTTCCTTCTTACCATTCTGTATCCTTTCCGCATATGTGATTTCTGTTCCATCTCATATGAATTTCCTGTCGATTTTCTTTCGACTTCCCAGTCATTAGACTCATCTAGGATGTATAATTTTCGTTTCGTTGTTTCGTTCTAAACAACTTTCCAAAAATGTGAAGTTGCGCAAAATTTGAATCTCCCTTTTCCCACTTTTTCTCATTCCGTAACTAAGTTTATTTGTTTCAGAATATCAATACAAGGCTCTGGTCATCACTGTCTTCTACTGTTTCTTTCACATACTTTCATTAGTGGCAAGCAGACTTTTCCTCACTCAACCTAAGATTTATTTCGTGCTCCTCTTTCGTTATATTTTATTTCCATTTTTGCCCAATTATGTGACAAAGGCAGTTCTGCTGCCCTCTACAAGGTTACAAAGAACTCATCACAAATTATTATTCAACTTGATTGCATTTGTTATTTTGTTCTGCTCTTCAATATTAGAGTTTCTTTGAATTTGTATGTATTTGTTTTCCTCGCATAAGTGAGAATCATTGGTATTTTAAAGAAAATAAAATTCTGAAATTTATACAGAGTCTATCACACGTCACAACGTATGAAAACTTGGAACGCCCAATATTGGTACACATTCTTATAACACGTGGAACGTGGTTTGAAAAACAAACAAGTTGGAAAAAAGCCGGCGTTTTCAAAGAAAAATGGGGGTGGAGTGCAATGGCAGAAAAAAGGCAGAAAAACAAATAGTTTTCTTTTCTTTGTATCGACAGTCACGCCAAGCACTAGCCTGAAGTAAGGGAATTGTTATCTGAGGAATCGATCGTCACGCCGAAACAATACGTGACTTAAGTGCTTCTTCCTTATACATGCTTAGCTTTAGCAGACGCCTGGATGCGTTTTGACATTCTGCATGAACACAGAGTATTTTTCTTTGTAAGTATATTGACAAAGCAAGCAAACTGCGTGCATCCACTTGAACTTAACACTACGGTCACAACTCTTCACCTTCGACAACAATACAAACTTAGATTTGACGTGAAGAATTTAGACGAAAACAAAGGAATTTGGCCAAGACAAAAGTGTTCTGTTTTAACCCTTCATTGCCGGAGCCATAGAACAAAAGGCAGAAATCTGGCGTTACCATTAGCTTTCCTTTTGGTGAGCTGTCTTTATCAAAATCATGATGTCTGCCATTGTTTATTTCTATTTTCTATGTGATCTATTTACAGACACACTCTTTGTATGAATAATGAACACTCATTCGTTTCTTTCTTTTTGTAAACTCTTTAGCAAATCAAAAACGTATCCGATCGGATACACTGTGAAATGAAGGGTTAATTTATTTGAGACGGTGTATTCCAAGATTTCTATCAAATGACATAGAATCAGTGATATTTTAAACCCAAATCGTTGCATAGTTGCAGAACTATAAAATTTTATAGGTTGCTAAAAAAGCAGATGTTTTGAGCTTCACGTGGAAATGTTTTCTGGGAAATTGAATATTCTAAAAATACGCGTGGGTGGTATAAAATAATATAGTTGTGTTGCACAATGCGAATGGCTGAAGATAAGTAAACAATTCCACTTATCCTACTATATAGTAAGCGGACGATGTCCATATATGTGTGAGTATGTCACCTTTGAGTTAGGCATGCTAGGAATGTTTTGCCAGGGTAATATTATGTGTCTGGGTCTAACTAGATGCAACGTAGCGTTTTTAAATTTTTCGTTTCGGAAACAATTTTTTTATTTGGGTGACAGTTTTCATGGGTAAAAAATTAAAATTTTAAAAGTAAAAATGTCACCTATCTAGATCGACTATTCAGGTCCTAAATAGTCGGAAAAAGTCGGTGAAAAAGTACCTAAAATTTTCTTCGAAAAATTTTGAAAAATATGAAGTATTCCATGCATGTTAGCTAGATATGCACTTATCATAAATCAGGGATTGTAACCCTAAGCATGTAACAGGCTATGTTTAAAACAGGACTAGCTGAGTTGGCGCCGAAGGCGCCACCTCAGCTAGTTTGTTGTACTTTCTTTTTCTCATTTCTTTTTCTATCAAAAATTTGGTGCATTGACAGTTATGAAGTGTATCGAAGTGCTCATATTTTTACTTTTAATTTTATTTTCAAGACTTTTATTGCGGCATTGTTGACGGGTTGACTGTAATCACTAATTTCCAAATTTAAATTAATCCCACATGTTTAGTATTTCATAAATACTAAATAGTTCAATAAAATACGCAATTCTTGACATTACATTGCTATAGTTCTCATCCAGCGCTTACTATTTTTGGGCATTAATCAATTTTACGTTACCTTCGAGTTTTCACACAAAGGTTAACTTTGAAAAAATTAACCATACTTACGATAGAGCTTTAAGCTTATATTTATTTATAGCTTATGTTTTAACGTGCAAATTTTAGCTTGGCTTAAGTGAAGTAAGGCAAAATGAGAAAATTTAACAGTATTAATCAATTAAGCTTAAGCGTAAAATCTGTATTATACGCATATGGACTTACTCTAGACTCTAGAGTAAGTCCATATGCGTATAATACAGATTTTACGCTTAAATAAAAAAAGAAAATAAAACTACCGTATAAACCTCTAGAGTCCAGAGGTTTATACGATAGGGTTACACCTAAACTTTAGCTAAACTGCAAAACTTACCTCTTCATTTCAGCCCAAGTTTTTGTATTTTCTAATAGCTGTAAAACTATATTTCACTTACATTATTTTAGTGGGAAATGGCTCATAAAATGGATGCTTTTTCAGTGCATCTTGGTACAGATGTCCGTGTTGAGGGCTTTAGATGATGCGTCATAAGCATCATAGCGTTTCAGAGAACACATAGTTTTTCACAAAATTTCTGAAACACAAGAAGACTGCTTGAGAAAACAAACGGAATGATTCTCAAGAAAAGGCGGCAATTATGATCGTTGTTTTATGAATATGCCCTTCTATAATAGCGCCATTTTCTGTGCGTACGAATTTTTTTTTCCAACTCACCACCAAAGTAACTTGGGGAAGTTGCTTATTAGGGTCGACTTATATGACGAAAAAAACTTACCACCTGAGTTACCTCCCTTCTATTCAAAGTTACGGGACTGAGTATCCCCCGTGGGAGGGAGCGGCGTTAACGCAGGGAAGGAGCCGATGCGCAGGCGAGTGTGTCGAAAGGAGTAAACAGCCTCCCTCCCTCTCATTACGTAATCGTAAACATGTTTATGTAAACACCATATGGAAAGGAGGGGCAGGGACGGGCATACTGAATATGGGGTTTCTCGAGGCCGCGCCATTATGGCGCGGCCCGCTGGCAGCTAGTTACTTTATAATAAAGAACGTGTGACATTTGATCAGAGTCCGGAGATCATTAATCTACAGGATAAACAGAATCTTTCATATTTGCACCTTATTTTTGTACCTCGAAGTATGAATATTGAAAATGGAGAATTAATCCTTTTTCTATTTTCCTTTCCACTTTAGAGTATTGTTTTCGGAGGACAAGAATGCCCTAAGCCACCTTATAGCAGAGCTAAGCCCGATTTCACTGCGGCTTAGAATATAACATGCGGAAAGTACCTGGAATTCGAGACACGCACTGCGAATACAAATTGGGTGCGTCAATCCTGTAATTGATGGAAATATATTTTAATTTCGCATATCCGAGATCATATGCGATTATCCGCGTTCTATATTCACTATTACGTGGTGAAACTACCGAATTTTGAATATAAAGGCATATGTTCCCAGGAACAGTAAGGAAGTCGGATTAATCAAAGCCTATCTTTCAAAGCATTTCCAAATTATTTTCTAATCTGCTTTACTATAGACGTAATCAAAATGCGGCGGGCTAATCTTTGTTTTGTTTTTATCATTTTTCAGCCAGAGGACTCAGTATGCCCTCGTCAACAAAAAGATAAGATAACAGATAAAAATGCCTTCCAGTGAAAGCGTGACAAAACCTGACAGACAAAAATATACACCCCTAAAAATGCCTTCCACTGAAAGCGTGACAAAAAATTACAGACAAAAATATACACCCCTAAACATGCCTTCCACTGAAAGCGTGACAAAAAATTACAGACAAAAATATACACCCCTAAACATGCCTTCCACTGAAAGCGTGACAAAAAATTACAGACAAAAATATACACCCCTAAACATGCCTTCTACTGAAAATTGTAGTTTGTAGTCAAAAATAGGGGAATGAGTGACAAAAATTGGGTCTGGCCCCTCAAAAATAGGGGAATGAGTGACAAAAATTGGCTCTGGCTCCTCAAAAATAGGGGAATGAGTGACAAAAATTGGGTCCGGCCTCTCAAAAACAGGGGAATGAGTGACAAAAATTGGGTCTGGCCCCTCAAAGATAGGGGAATGAGTGACAAAAATTGGGTCCGGCCCCTCAAAAATAGGAGAATGAGTGACAAAAATTGTAGTTTGTAGTCAAAAGTAGGGGAATGAGTGACAAAAATTGGGTCTGGCCCCTCAAAGATAGGGGAATGAGTGACAAAAATTGTAGTTTGTAGTCAAAAATAGGGGAATGAGTGACAAAAATTGGGTCTGGCCCCTCAAAAATAGGGGAATGAGTGACAAAAATTGTAGTTTGTAGTCAAAAATAGGGGAATGAGTGACAAAAATTGGGTCCGGCCTCTCAAAAACAGGGGAATGAGTGACAAAAATTGGGTCTGGCCCCTCAAAAATAGGGGAATGAGTGACAAAAATTGGGTCCGGCCCCTCAAAAATAGGGGAATGAGTGACAAAAATAGGCTCTGGCTCCTCAAAAATAGGGGAATGAGTGACAAAAATTGGGTCTGGCCCCTCAAAAATAGGGGAATGAGTGACAAAAATTGGCTCTGGCCCCTCAAAAATAGGGGAATGAGTGACAAAAATTGGGTCTGGCCCCTCAAAAATAGGGGAATGAGTGACAAAAATTGGGTCTGGCCCCTCAAAAATAGGGGAATGAGTGACAAAAATTGTAGTTTGTAGTCAAAAATAGGGGAATGAGTGACAAAAATTGGGTCTGGCCCCTCAAAAATAGGGGAATGAGTGACAAAAATTGTAGTTTGTAGTCAAAAATAGGGGAATGAGTGACAAAAATTGGGTCCGGCCCCTCAAAAATAGGGGAATGAGTGACAAAAATTGGGTCTGGCCCCTCAAAAATAGGGGAATGAGTGACAAAAATTGGGTCCGGCCCCTCAAAAATAGGGGAATGAGTGACAAAAATTGTAGTTTGTAGTCAAAAATAGGGGAATGAGTGACAAAAATTGGGTCCGGCCCCTCAAAAATAGGGGAATGAGTGACAAAAATTGTAGTTTGTAGTCAAAAATAGGGGAATGACGGACAAAAATTGTAGTTTGTAGTCAAAAATAGGGGAATGACGGACAAAAATTGGGTCTGGCCCCTCAAAAATAGGGGAATGACGGACAAAAATTGTAGTTTGTAGTCAAAAATAGGGGAATGAGTGACAAAAATTGGGTCCGGCCCCTCAAAAATAGGGGAATGAGTGACAAAAATTGTAGTTTGTAGTCAAAAATAGGGGAATGAGTGACAAAAATTGGGTCTGGCCCCTCAAAAATAGGGGAATGAGTGACAAAAATTGGGTCCGGCCCCTCAAAAATAGGGGAATGAGTGACAAAAATTGGGTCCGGCCTCTCAAAAACAGGGGAATGAGTGACAAAAATTGACATTAAGGAGTATAAAGAATGCCCCTTCCACAAACAGACAGACAAAAGTTTAGGTAAATTTAGGTACATTTTAGCTAAAAATAGTCTAAATTTGTCTAAATTTTGGCCTGAAATTTGGATTCCCCGCTAAAAATTACTCTAAAATAGGTACATTTCAAAAATAAGCACCCCTAAGAATCTCCGTCTGTGCTATCTCCGTCTGTCACTGTGACAGACGGAGATAGCATTGCTCTAGCTTACTGGGGGGATATGAATTTCACAAATAAGGATAAGAAAGACGTCGTTCTCAGAATTGATAAACATATCTTAGTGAGTTAAAATTTTCAAAATTTGAGTGTGAAATAAAAGTCCAAAGACAGTGAGTAAAAGGAAGTAGCAAATCATGCTTCAGATGCTTTGTAAATGAAACAAATCATAAGCAATAGAGGACAAGAAAACACCTCAAATTTCGAAAAAAGAATCACCTCGTCTCATTTGAAATATAAAATTAAAAACTGGTAGCGTAATTTTGGTATTGTGTTCTATCAACTTGCCTCAAGTTCAAAGCGAGCATTCAATTCACACGGAAATTTTTTTCGAATTTTGGCACTTGCGTAACAGAACGCCAACGCTGATGATGGCCGTGAGGCGGTCGAAACACAATATTTTATCATTGATTTTAATCGTTGCAGGACAAATTCACGTTTAACTGGCCCCTCGCGGTGGTCACAAACGGATAAACAGACCATATTGAAATTTTTCATATCGAAATATTTGGTGTGTCAAAAATTTCGAGATAATGCTTATGGGCGAGTACCATTTCTCATAGCTCCATCTTTTGGCCAAGCTTTCAAATTGTTTAGGCGCGAATTTTGAACATTATTTTTGACTTTAAAATCTTTAAGTGAAACTAAAGTTTTTCTTATTGCTATTATGTTCTTATAACATTCTTTGTTGATTTATTTGATACAAATTCACTTGGTTGAAGTTTGAAGACAGCAGTAATAACGATAAAACAAATTTGGAAAGCTTTTGATTCCATTGAAAAGGGCTAGTCGAAAAATAGTGTTCAAATTCGCGCCAAAAAATATGAAAGCCTGGCCAAAAGATGGAGCTATGAGAAATGGAACTCGCCCATAGCTGCACTAATTCATTAGTAAACCAGTTTCGAGTATGAACTTTTAGCCAGAGAACCAAAAATAAACACTGCTTTTTGGGGGTCCCGTACCCCAAACTCGCGAGTACCACCCAAAAACCCATGATTTTAGGGGGGGTTATCAATGTCAGATTTGGGGTTGACATACGTGAAAACGTGACATCCGTGTGTCACGTGTGTCACGTAAAAGGGCAACTTTCTCCAGACGGCTTAGTTCCGGGCGAGTGATACGTCATTTTGTAGCTCTCGACGAGAGAAGACGAATGACGTATCAATCGGCTGGATACAGGCCGGCGAGCGGGAGATATGGCCAGGTGCAATCCCGAGAATGCAACATTTTCGCGCACCTGGAACTTTCTCCAGACGGCTTAGTTCCGGGCGAGTGATACGTCATTTTGTAGGTCTCGATGAGACAAGACGAATGACGTATCAATCGGCTGGATACAGGCCGGCGAGCGGGAGATATGGCCTGGGGCAATCCCGAGAATGCAACATTTTCGCGCACCTGGAACTTTCTCCAGACGGCTTAGTTCCGGGCGAGTGATACGTCATTTTGTAGGTCTCGATGAGACAAGACGAATGACGTATCAATCACCTGGATACAGGCCGGCGAGCGGGAGTTATGGGGCGCCGCCGTGCGGCGAAGCCGCTGGGCAGTCCTATGGAATCCACTACTAATGGAACGTTTTAACAAGCAGAAAAGTGGAGCAAGCATAAATTTCTAGATACCCCTAAACGGAAAAGATTTCGGTTTGAATGCTAGTACTGAGTAGTAGGCTGGTTAGTACTCTAGGAACACTAATATGTTGTGATGCACAAACACAAATCTGCGTGATGCAGCGTTGTGCACAATTTTTTCTGTCAATTCTTCACAAGTTGTCATGATTCCGTATATGCAAACTCAGATTAGCTAAATAAAAATTTTCTATGTGAAAGACCAATGTGTGGTCATGTTTAAAGCGTCGATTTACCGCCATAGAAGAACATCGATCTTGCATTGAGTCAATTCTATAATGCTTCACCACTACTATGACACTTTATGCTTTGACCAATCACGCGTTTTAACTCAGCGTTTATTCATTTTGATATGCAATTTGCACGGAATTGAAAACTTCGTTTTAAAATGTTGTATGTGAATCATTTTTTGATACAAAAACCTTAACCTTTAAAACACTCTGAAAAAAGCATCGTAAACTAAACTGCATTTTATTAAGCAAAAAGTTGACATAGTAACATCAGACTTGTGACCAACAATATTCATAGAAAATATTTAGTAACTAAGACGTTTTTTAGCCTCGGCCGGCTTTATTCATTCTCCCCCTATCTTAATATGCATACAAATGTGTTATTTTACTCTTTCACTATCCATATTTGTTCATCATCCCCATTTTCGATCGATGCACAGTGCTTTCATTGCAGAAACAAAAATATTTTGTCTTACAGCGAATGCCTTTTTGGCAGTGTAACTATTCAAATATTTAATAAAAACACAAAGCATGAACATTATTTTTCACAATCAAATCTCTATCCCTTTCGATCAACATGTAACTTGTAGTTATACGAGTGACGGTCCGCGCCTTCGGCGCGCTCCGTCACTCGGAAGCGGGAGTGTGCACAGCGTCAGATTGGGTTCTTCATCGCTTCGCGCACCGCCATCAGCGGTCAGATTGGGTTGTTCCTAAGCGTGACTTACCTACTTATTGTAGGTGGGAACGCTACAAATAAGTGTGGATTTGTGGGTCGTTTTGGGGTCCTCGCGGCGCTTCGCGCCGCGAGGACCCCAAAACGACCCACAAATCCACACTTATTTGTAGCGCTCCTTAACATAGCGTGAGTCATGCTCGCTACGACCCAGACGTGAGAATCAGTACTGGTTTGGGTTCGTGAAGATCTCGGCCGCCTTCGGCGGCCTCGATACAATTATTGGCGGCGCGCCGCGTACAAAGTTCATCGATGAAACCCAATCCCGAGAAAGTTCGGGTAAATTAAGGGTTGTTTGGAGCCAATGGCCAAAACCCTTAAAAACGCGATTTTTGCGTTTTGGCGCGAATTCAAATTTCAAATTCCAATTCTGACGTCAGATTCATGATCAGCGCATCCGAAAACCCCGGGTGCCAAAAATCAGACCCGTAGACACCTTGCAGCAAAAAACCCGATTTTTTGGCCAAAAAGTGGCTTTTTTTCAAAAATGCGCCAAATCAAAAAGTGTAAAAAGCAAAGTGGTCCAGAAACGCCTCAGGAATCGATGGGGAACATAAAAAACATCACTTCCCCAGGTCAAAACCCTTAAAAACACGTTTTTTGGTTTTGGCGCGAATTCAAATATTCAAATTTTGGGGTCTGAAAGTTTTGTCGGGACCTACAACCTCAGGGCTTTCAAATGAGCTATCACTCGTCCCGATCTATCCACGGAAAAGTGCCGAACATTTAGTCTGGACAGACGGAGCCTCACACAATGGCCCTTTTATGAAAGGGTATGTCTAACATGTAATTGAAGCTGAATTTATTATGAGCACTGTTCCAATTTATTCAGTGGTGGATGAGGAAGAAATGGAAAAGTCGGAAGAAGAGAAGCCTTCAGGCAGGGTTTTATTTAACTCGCTCTCATCAGCTGCCGCAAAATCGAGCCGCCATCTGTTTAGCAAAATCGAGGAGCTTCAAAACAGTCAAGTAGCCACGGCGGGAATGCAAATGATGGATAATTTCCTTCTAGGAAGCGCTGTTGGGGTCAATGGGAAGAAGGAACCTTCATTAAGCTCAGAGCCAATTATTAATCAAATGGAAAATGTGAGTGAAAATGAGAAAGAAGAAAATGATTGGACAAGTGCGCGACTTGGATTCAGTATCCCAACAGGATTTGGTCTACTATCAGAAGAACGCAGGTATGGATAATATTAGACTAACCTTGTACAATTTACTACTTTTAGAACCAATATCGTGTCAAATTTTCGAAATATTTACGATAATTTGAAAGTTTCCAATTTGATGACAGGTAAACTATTTGTAATATTTTACTTTTAATTTCATTAAATTTTTTATAGATTATAATCACAATCCGCTTTCTGCAGAACAACGTCATGAAACACCATTATTCTATAAAGATGTACGTTACTCATTCAAAATTCAGGGTGGTGCAATTTTTTACCCTACTTTGTTTCAAATTGTTCACTTTTTTCTAAAAATGGTCAAAAAGTGACGTTTTTATGGGTCTTATTTAAAAAATGATTGTAGATTCTAAATCAGCATAAAAAGTTACCCTAGAAACTGTTTTTGCAGAAAGTGCGATTTTCTGGAAATCGACATTTTTTGCATTCGACAAAAAATAGATTTTTTAATAATCCATAGAATTTTTAAAGGCTCTTGGTTAGTATAATATAATAACAAAAAATTAGCACGAAAGCATTGGAAGTATTTTAAGTATTGGAAACGAAATACGAGTCAAAAATTTTGGGCCCCGTCCAACCGTTTTGTAAATTTCCCCGGGGGGGGGATCCATGTTTTTAATTTCCCTTTTATTTTTTTCCAGACATTGGGTTTTGCCATTGTTTTGCGGCCGATCTTGGCCCAAAAGTTTAAGTTCATCTAATGTCATGTTTATGTTTTCGCGTCTACTTTGGATTATGCTATTAAACAGCATTAGAACCAGGCTAGAATAATTTCCACAATTAAGTATTTGTAATTATACAATGTTAGCATTACCGAACATCATTCATTGATATAATTTAATGGACTTTGATTTTTTGTAGGATTGTTATAGAACAGAATATTCTTCTAGTTTAACAAGACCACATTTTAGTCTTTTGTCAAAGATAAAATTCAGAATTGAAATTTAACGTGCGAAATTTGAGAATTTTTAGTATGATCAGGGAGAGTTCGCCTCGACTTCTTCAACAGCAGGTGACAGCAGCTTTTTCGGTGGTAAGTAATTATAATTTGTAAACTTTTCAATTTTTCTTAAAATTTGGTTTTCAGAACATGATGTTAACTCCGAGGAACGAATCTCGGAACGCGGAAAATTCCCATCTACACTTTCCGAGAACATTAAAGTGAATGTGTCAAGGAAGTCACGTGCGAAGCGGATTCGTTTACCGGAAATTAACTCAGCCAAGCTGAAATCAGGCGATGGATTAAACAATTTCTATGATAAAAGTGAGGAAACTGCGCAAGAGCAAAATGATCGTCTACGAAGAGAAATATCGTCGTCACCACAATGCGAAAATCCTGGAATTGGTGCCGTCGGTCTGCCACTGGGCGATATAAATCTTGATAGAATACTTAGAGGTGAGCGCAGTTTAGATAATTAATTGATTATTCCGATAGTAATACTATGGGTGCAATTTATATGTTTTTTATTCTTGATATTTCTTTTTCAGTTATTAATCAAACTGACGATGCAGAAATCTCGCCATTCTGCCATGACTCTAATAGCAATGCAACTGAAACGGAGTATCAACTTGCACATTCGGACGATTCTAGTAGTGCTTCCGAACAGGGTATGACTTCTTGTAAATCGCTTGTTGACACCGAGTATGAGGATAACCATAAGATCGAGTTCAAAGACGACGAAGGTTTGATGAAAATTTTTATACACGTCTCATAATAAAGTTTATTTCAGTTTCTTCATTGTCCGTCTCTATATTACCATTAGAACTGCGAGATATCATGATTGAGTCCAGAATGGCAGAACAACACGAACGCAAAGATGAGGTCGTTGCTGAAACACCAGATGAGATGGTTGTGGCTTCTGAAATGATTCACGAAGCTTCAACTTCTACGCAAAACAAAGAATTCACGACCAGTGACCATAATGAAGTCAGTCCAAGAAGTGCAACGAACTCACTGGTAAGCCGTTGTTGTCGAATAGACTTCAAATTTTGACATCAAATTTATTAAAATTGTTTCCCAACACTACAGATCAACTTTTTACTTTTGCTGTACACTTTTCAAAACGATAAAAAAATATGTATATAAATATCCTTCTCATACATTCATACTTGAACTATGGAATGATAAAGTAGAATTCTCGTTGGCAATCTCTGCACATAAGACAATTTCATGGTTATGAACCTTTTTAATTAAAATTTTCTTTACAAAATAAAGTTAGACAGAATTTTGTGAAAGTTTTCTGAAACTAGATGATTTGAAGAGTTAAACGATTAATCAAATCCATGGTCTCTATTTTTATATTAAATTCAATTGCAATTGTTTTAGGCAGATGACACCGAACTCATTATGGATAGTATCGATGAAGCTGTGATCGCACAACCATACATGTGTCACCTTAACAAAGGAGGTTACGAAATACACTCCACAACCCCTTCTTGCTCTTCTTCGGCTAATGATTCATCTCTAGAGCGAAATAATGCCGACTATTTGATAATTTCCGGTAAATTGACCACGGTATCATCTAAAAATTGCATAACCGCGCATTTGTTCTCCCAAGCGATAATATAAAAGACCACATATTTTCATAATGACGCTAACCACCTATTTGGTCTAGAGATCATATAAAATTCACTATTTTCATAGTGGTGTCGTCAGACGCTGCCCGGTTACCTAATCTCTGGATTTCACCCATGGGTTTAATAGTTGTTACATTTTCTATTTAGGTCTCGTCAACCACAGGACCGATATTTGGACACAGCTCATTGCCCCTTATCAGATTTGTAGTATGGATATTTGTGAGAACTACATCGCAATATGTCCAAGTACAGCAAGCGGAGGTTTATTTAGTTTGCAGAAAAGACCAAGACCCCTATATCGACTGCTGAATACAGTGGACAACGGAGTTATGGGTGGCAGCTGGATGCAGGTGAAGATATCTGGCGGATTACCTACAATGTCGTTAGCCGTAAATGGTATGTACGGCGCTTTTTAAGTAATTTTCGGAAAGCTCTGCGTTTAACGACGAAGATTTCATAGCATTTGAAAATGAAAAGTAACTAAAATTGCAGAACAGATAAACCGAAATCATAAACCCATTTCAAATTCCATTGTACGGAAATGTACACAATTTCCATTATACCATTGGACGAGTTCGATCATTTTGTTCCGTTGCCTATCTGTACACCTAGTATAAATAATAATATAATGAATTGAGGAATTGAATATAGTATTAACTAGCTTCGGACGAGACTCTGAAGCGGCTCTAAATGGGGGGTATCCGTTCTAACCGTCCCGGACGGAGCTTCATCTGTTATATATCCACAAGTTATACCCCTCAGGAGCTATCCGTGTACAAATACGGTAAAAACGCAAAAAATGAATATAAAATAGTGAATTAGATGAGGCCAATTGTCTTTATGTTCGTGTACTTTACAATAGATCAACAAGACAATTGACTTCTTCCAATCGGCGCGAGATTATATTTATTAAAATTTCGATTTTGTGTTATAGTCAAATTAAAAATTGTATATTTATTATATCGATAAGGTTTTCTTAAATAATCTTTATTTATATTAGTGAGTACTGTCACACTGGCAAGTCGATACTACATTCCTTTTGGGCCTTGACCCCGCCTATATTGAACACATGCGTATATAAACAGCATTCCCAACATATAAAATACAGCTCATATTTCATCTTTATTCATAATAAAAATCTTACTAAATGTTCTCAAAATCATTTAATATATTATGCTTTACTTTATATTTTTAGACTCTGGTAATATACTATGGAGGATCGATAGCAGCGGTTTTGCCTATTCTCCGGTCACTACGGACCCCTTCTCGCCTGTGCCATCGGATAATACATGGATCGGACAAACCGGAGAAGAAGGCGCGATTACTTCCGTTGCATTAACGACGAAAAACGCATGGTACTCAACAAAGAAAGGGGTATTGTGTTAAAGCTAGTATTCATATTCTAAATGTTTTAAATATTTTAAATGTTATGTTTAAATCACTGAACTCTTATGTATTCAGGTTTACGTCCAGTTGAATTTGCCTGAAATGGGGATACTCTTCCGAACGGAATGTCCCTTCGAGGTAAAAACGACATATTAAAATTTTATTTATAATTCTTTCTTCTAGTTAACTAAACTGGCAGCTTCCGATCAAGCAGTATGGGCACTTCGTAGCGATACAGGAAATTTGGTAGTGAGAATAGGCTTGCAGCACTGTCCCATGGGCGTAGATTGGGTCGAGGACAAGTAAGTTAATTTTAAAGTTAAATGTTATATTTTATACCATCCACAAAATCATAACTATGTTAATTGATTAGCGTTATAAACGCAAAAAGGAAATATTTGGAATTAAAAAACAATTTGCGTAGAATATACGACAAACATTGTTTCGCCCATATGTAATGTACTTGTTGCTTTTACAAGCGACTACAGTAAACGTGGTGTCAAATAAACCAATGTATGGGTTTATATGAGGAACCTATATTTAGTAACATATTTCAAAAATTAAAGATAATTGGATAAAGACATAATTATTTCACAACTTGATATAAGACTTAGCCTTAAATTTTTCCTTGTGCGACAAAATATTATGGATGAAATTGAAACGAAAATTGTGTTGTAATTGAATTGTATGTATAAAACTTATTTGATATTTCAATTCAAATTGCTCCTATCATCGAAACATTGTCTTGCGATTTTTTCCAATTTAAAATCTTTACAATTTTAGTCTTTCCGGTTTGCCGCGTAAATTTGTCTCTATTGCATTATACGGGCAATTTGGATTTGGCCTGGATTCAGCTGGGAATTTGTTCATGATAAACGGAGTAACTGAAAGCACCCCATTCGGAGTAGGTTCTTGGTTCCAGGTAAGATATATATGTTTATAAGGTTGACACATATTAAGCAGTTTACAGATTTGCTCCTTCCAACCACACACGATGTCTATGGACGTATTCTCGACCAATGCCAAAAATTGCAAGAGACTGGCTGAATCGACTTATTTGGCTCCATTTTCTCAATGGCAGTTGAAGGTCTTATTCCGAATTTTAAATTTAAGTTTTTATAATACAAAATTGGATATTTCATGTTGGAAAAGCCGGAGTTTTCATAAATGCAGGCCATGTGATTTTGGCAGCGAGGCAACCATTAACTGGCCATATAATAACACGAGTTGTTCCTCACCGTCTTTCTGCAATGGATAATTTCACAACTATTTCTGCTAGTGGATTTTGTGGAGAATCGAACGGTAATTTTGAAATATATATCGAAAGATAGGTTCCTCATATAAATTAATACCAAAAACATGTGACAAATTTTTGTTTGAAAACAAAACGTTTGAATTTTGCACCAAATGCAAGGAAAATAAAATGCCTTGTATTAAGTCCAAAATTCAAACTCCAATTTGCCACCTGGTTTTGGCATTAGTTTATACGAGGAACCTATATTTAGTAACATATTTCTTAAATGTATGTTATTCTATTAATAATACTGTCTCAATATTAATTGTCTTGCAACATGAAGATAACTTGATTAACTGGCAAAATAAAGTTTAGTACCTTTGTATTCTAGATAGTATGAGCAAATATTCTAGATATCAACTCTTTAATTTGTTAAAGTATCATAATACTTCATCTACTTCTCCCACTTAATTTAAAGAAATACGAATCAAATAAAAACCTATACATTGAGCTACGCAAGATTTTTACGTGATCCCGTTTGTTGGTTTAGCTTTTTCACTTGACCGAAAATTATTCAAAATGTAACGCAGAGAAAGAATGCCAAGTGCTAAGCTAAACCAACAAACGGTATTAACGCAATAAAAATATGGTAATTTTTGTTTCAGATGCCGTATTCGTTAGCCTTCAACCAACTGCGGAAATTTTTGTCTATTCGGTTAGAAAGCGCAATTTCACGTCTTTGCCGCCCTTTTCTCATGATTTATCCAGAACTGTAAGTTTCATTCAAATCGGTGCCAAAGACATCTTATTTTCCAACTAATAAAAGTTAATGAAAATTCCTTACGAATAGGAATTTCTTGTAATACACAACAGATCCTAGTTTTCAGGGAAACGGTCCTATTTTCAAAATACATGTATTCCGGAATTTAGATCAATTCACGAATAATGTTGAGCTTATGCTAATTTTTCCTTTCCGTTTCTTGCGTTTGGGTTTAAATTCAAGTTTAAAAAACAGAACAAAGTCAAACAACTTTAGAGCGATGAATTGCGACACCTAGTATAATTTGGTGTCTAGCATTCGATAGTGGCCGATACCAATAGTGGCCGGCATATAATTAGCATATCATTACTGATAGTTTATAACGCCAATATGATGTTTTGGTACACAAATTGCTCTTCTGAGTGTTTATTGCTCCATAAATTTTTCCGATTTAGGCAAAATATATGTCTTCGAGTCGATCTTATTTATTTGTATTGGATGATGCCGGTGCAATACATTACAGGCACAATCTACGGGATGGCCTTTCATACTTTACTAATGGATCCCAGCCAAGGCGCACAAGTTCTGAATGGGCTACCTTAAGCCAAATACGTAAGTTTTCCTCATCATTATATGACTTAAAGCAAATCCTGTATTTTAGCCACTTCCAATGCTATTTCCTTGGCTATTTCCAACACATCGCTGTGGGTAATCACTTCTGAGCATAAATTATACTGGATGGATGTTAGCCAGATCGAAACTTCTGATATGAATTCGTGGATTGAAGTCGATAAGCCGAGAGGCTCGGAAAGCGATAAAATCAATCAAGTAAGATCTTGAGACAGTTGACATTTTTGAGACTATAAACCATCTAATGTGAACTTATAGTAATCCTGACTACTTTTCATCTTAGCAGATACAAATGCTTCCAATATTTTAGAACTAACTAACTAAAACTATTCCTTAATTTCTTTTAAGGTTTTTTTCGCACTCATGCACACTTTAGTCGTGCTAGCTAGAAAAATGTTGGACCAGTATCTTAGTCAACTCTGCTTTTTTAGGCTTGTCCATCTATAAGCTTGGTCACCTTTGTCCGTTTATGTTTATAATCGACACCAATTTCATGTTTGAAGTAATAATGACCAAATGAACTATTAGAAAATATATCTGGAAAAGCGAATTAATCAACAATTGTTTTAGGTACGTGTGTCCTCTACGGGAAAATATGTGTGGATATTCGTGAGTCAAACGGGGCTGTGTTGGGCTCGAATTGATGTCAGTGAATCTCACAGGCAGGGCCGAGCTTGGGCACAGGTATGTGAAATTATCTGTGCACAATTTATGCATTATCGAAATTTTAGGCCAGCTCCGATGTCCAAATATCGGATCTAGCCGTCGCTGAAAATGCGGTGTGGTGCTTATCAAATAACGAGAATGAGCTCCATCGCCTGCGGGGGCTTTGCCTAAATAATCCAGCTGGCCACTATTGGAAACCAATGCGGAATTGTCTGAAGTATCCTTTGACATTTTTGTTTTGATGGTTAATAAGGATATTTTAGAGCCATATCGGTGGACGCGTTCGAGAACAGACTATGGGCATTGGACGAGGAGAATCGAATTGTAAAACATGAGGTATGATTTTGGGTCAAGCCTTAATGAATTTTGTAGCTATCTCGGTATTCTGTATGGCAAAAATCCTTTAATATTGTGGAAGTAGATATGACTAGTAACATAGACGTTTTGCATTTCTTTTATAATTTCTGGCCCTAGTCTGCCAAAAATAAGTAGCCAAATAAGATAGAAAATTTGGATTATGCGTGAAAACGTTTAAAAAAGTTCGAATAACGTTTAAATCTTGATTAAAGCTATTTCAGATGCAAATCTACCCTCCCACTTGCCTGCCACAAGCAAACCGACTCGTGAGTGTGTCAAAAGCAAGCGAGAACTACCGAACAAATGACTTGATGCAAGAAGAGAAATGTTCGGTGGATAACCTATACAAAGCCGATGAACTGGATAGGATATCGCTTGATCCGCTTCAATCCTGGTGCCTGCTAAGCAACTCAACTGAGGACCACGAGGAAGAATCAGAGCCTGTAATCTCAACTTCGTGCGAGGAAAATTCCTTGCAGGAATTGCGATACACTTCATCTTTGAAACCAAATTCATCAAGTTCTTATTTGTACTCCAGTTATCTTTATTTATAATTTGCTGCTCAAATGCATTTTCTTAAAACATTTTGTACTGTGTTATTTTCTTTTTATACAGGTTCGCTAATTATTCACTTAAACACTACTTGTATCGTGAAATAGAATTATAAATATTTATTTTTATTGTTTATGACACAATACAACACTATTCAGGAAAGTATTAGCCAGCAGCGATTTTATATCGGTCCTTAATTGTATTATGAACACCCCAATAAAAGCTAAAAGCTAAAAATCTTATTTTGTCTAAAGAGAGGCAAGTATTAGCCAGCAGCGATTTTGTATTTAAAATGCTAAATGAGTGAAGAAATTTTTTGGGTCTTAAAGAGGGCGTGATGCTCCACCCTCATGTCTGGAAAAGAATGGAAATGGCTGGAAAAGACGACATTGTCGTCAAACATCAGAAATGCTGATCCACAAATATGCAAATAGCAAAAATTGTTTATGTACTAAATTTATTCTTGAAAATATCAGCTAATTTGCCAGTGACAAATTGTCAGTCATTCAGTTTTAATCAAAATAAATAATCATATATGTCCGATTCATTTTCCGGCGCCAAATCCACAGGATTTTCGGCAATTCTGAAGCATCCAGCCCTTCTGTGCAGGAGTGTTGCAGAGGTTTCGAGTGGCCCACGCACCACAGTATACATTTTTGTCTTCGACTCCTAAAGAGGGATGGCTGTATAAAAAATCACGCAACTTGACCAGAAATTCGGATAAGCGGCAAAATATTGCAAACTTTTTCATAGAATTTTGACATTGAGTGAATTACTGCTAATCATATCACGAATTTGTCGGAAGAATTCGAAGTTTCTCACCTGGCATGCAATACAACTTGTTCAGCAACTTAAAAATAATTGTAACACCCTTGTTTAATTAAATATTTTTAACCTCAACATCGCTAGGGGCCATTCCATATCGTTGACCCATTAACGGATTGTTGGAGCCGGGATTTGATTTGGCGGTCATAGTTGGCTTATTCGGGTATTGACTTGCGATTGTGCTCGAGTAGTGCATTATGCTGCCATAGTCATACTTCACGCCATAGCTGGAAATTATATGAATACAGTGCACGGATCCGTTAATTTTCATATTCAAGAAAAGAATTACGGAAATTTCAGTAATAATAAAAGCAATCAATATTATTCGCGCTGGAAAACGTTTTCTTTAGCAAAACGTTTTCAATTTCTTATAATCCCGGAAAATTCAATCAAATTGCAGGTATCAAAAGATATCACCTGGTAAACTGCTTGGCGTCCGCTATCGCAAAAAAGTCGTAGTTTTGAGCATTCACGTTTTCCCAGTTGATTTTTATGAAGTCATCTCTGTCGCCACGCAACTGCTCGTGATTCAGCCCAAGTGCGTGAAGAGTCTCGTGAATGGCGACACCCGTTGGATTGCCGCACAGAAACGAGAGGTACACCGGATTAGCTGGATCCACACGTCCGATATAGCTCAGACCACAGCTGAATATTTTTTAGTAATTATAACATATTATTGATCGATTGTTTTCTGATTTCTCGTCATCATTTGCGACTCCAAAATACGGAATTCCGATGTTACCGGTGAAATACAATTTCTTCCATAGTTTTTGTTTCAACAAAATGTTTAACTCTCGAAATAAATTTTGGTAATTTCCATGTTTCTATATCGATATTACCGCTTGGAAAATTAATCCAATTTTTCACAAGATAGTGTACGGATTATCCCAGCACAAAACATTTGAGTAAGAACTTACAATGTGGGACTGGCGTATTTAATATAATAGATGTAATTTCCAGACGGCTTTTGCGAAACTTTTTGGAACCGAATGCAACTTTTCGATTGGATTTCTTGAACGGCCGCTTCAATAGCACTTTTCTCGAATTGTTCTAAAATAATTGTCTTTTAAGAAGTAACGTTTTTTATTTAACCTAAAGCTTCATCAAGATAATAAAGGATTGGCTGTCCTTGAGGCCATCGCTGTGTTGGAGCCTGTTCCAGAAAAAGAGCACTTCGCTTTCTGCGCCCACCAACGCCTCCGGCATTGATCTCATTTAACATGCTATTGGCTTAAATATCAAGTTCAAATGAAAGCTTTTAAGGAGCGAAACATCATTTGCACGTTTTAATTTCACAATAATACCTCGTTCTCGAATTTAAGCTCAATAGCCATAAAACTCCACGAGCGAAAATGTATAAACGTGAGATAGTGCAAGGGTCACGAGATAGTAAGTGCGGGAAAATCCACTTTAGCCTAGTGTCGCACTTAGCCTGGTGACCTCAAAATGGCTAAAACTCCAATTTTAGCCATTTTGGAGATTCGAAAAATTGAGAGATCCGATTTCAAATCTCGGGATACACCTTTTTGACAGGGCCTTAAGCTAAGTCTTAAGCATAGTTTAAGCCTAAGATGTCAACAAGACAAGCCTTGTATGGAAAGTTATGGCTGAAAGAAGTTCAAAAATCCGTTTTGAGATTTCAAAAACGGTTTTTGAACTTCTTTAGGCTATAACTTATGCTTAGCTTTAGGCCTTAGGCTTAAGCTTAGACTTAATCTTAGGCTTGGGGCTAGGTTATTTTCTTTTTTAGGTCACCAGGCTAAGTTCGACTCTAGGCTAAGGGGGTAGTCCCCGATAGTGAAAGGGTCACGAATATTTTTTAAAACTGATGTTTCCTTATAATATTATTCTAGGTAAAAAGAAGGAAAATCGGTTCATTTCTAAAAATAGATATCAGGGTTTCCAGAAAAACTTACATTGTTGCTCAGTTAACAAAATATCCTTCTGAAAGACGCCGTCGTTCGCTGGCTCCACCTAAACTTTCACTTGTTGCTTTAATTTCACTTCAAGTAAAACACTGATAAAAGATAAGTTGCCAATTCAGAGGACAAATTATCGACAGTGACAATTCCGGTAAGCCAAAATAATCTCAAAAACGAGGCGAAAAGAGCCCAAAGTTATCCATTAGAATAAATACCAACCTTGTCCCCCAGCCCAGCCTTATTCAACAGAGCTTTCTTGACCTGATGCGTTCTGGCGAGTCTCAACTCCACATCGTGATCAAGCTGCTCGCCGGTTCTGCCGGGATTCAGCAATCTTTGCACTATTCCTTCATGTTCAGCAAGAGTCGCTCTCTGATTCAGGATCTCCGGCTTTTGAGTCTTACAACGACCTCCTGCGCACGTTGTCTAAATCAAACCTTTGCAAAAACAATGAACAAATTCCATTACTTCTAAAGTCCTTCGAGCCATTTCGTTGAGTTGTCCAAGAATTGGGGCAGGAATTAGATTCTGAAGACCCTGCGGAACACCGGCAAGGAAATCCTTGAAGACGGTTCTGGGAATTGGCGGGATTTTGAATGGAATCCAGTTCGGGAACTGAAAAATTGTGAATGTTTTAAAATACAAAGGTACCGGAGTCATATTTTTCAACACCTCTTGGGAGTCGTGTGCTTAACAGACGAGAATCGATTCTGACTTTTCAGTGTTTTCTTTAGTGTCTCAATTTGGAAAACAATTAAAAACGCTTATTTCGTTGTAAGACTAGTTTAATCTCTGATATAATTTTCATTTCTAAACATTTTTCATTCAAAGTTGGATTGAGTTTATTTTTGGCCAAGAGTTTCGCGTGAAAAAGTAAAATCCAGAAAGATCAAATGGAACGAACCATCTCATTCAAGTCCGTGCCCTCTTCACCTCCTCCGCCTCCTCCAATTTCTGGCGCCTGCGGAATTTTTCCATTTCCTATTTGCCACTCTGGATGGCCACTAAATTAAATAAAATTATCATCTATTAACAAGTACATTATGTTGCAAAGAAAGAAATATCGAGTTAGGTCACTTAAATTTATAAACGGTATAAAAACACACTTTGACATAATTTCAAAACTCTATAGAATTCCATGATTCATAAATGCCAGCGAGAGATGTGTTGGTATAAACAGAGTGTATGAGCCAAAATGTTGATTTGAAAGAGGCAGTTCAACAAGTGTACTCTCCCCTCAAAATTTTCTTGAATTGATTGCCATTGGGGACAACGCATCATCTATATACTAGTTTCATCTCACATATTGACGAGAGAATTATGGAACCTTACAAATCGTGACAGGAGAAATAAAAAGCTTTCAAAGAATTGCTGCTCTGAGAGTTATAATGCTCATTTGAATTCGTGGTAGGACAGAATTATGAATATCAAATAACCGCGTAATATCTCATGCTTCGGGATCAGATGTTTTTTGCAATGTTTTCAGATCTTATATTTTTTCACTCTCGTTTTGTTTAGATGGCTAAGTTAAGATGATGTCTAATTTCTGGCTAAATTTTAAAACATACGCGCATCTCGGATGTTGAGGGTGTCTGCTACAGAATCGCATAATTCTTCGCTGAACATGTGGAGGGATCGGCGAGTCGGGATTTGGAGCGAAGAATTGTGCTGCGACGCCGTCGATGGTTTTGCCGAGCTGTGATGTGAATTGCTTGTCGAATCCCATCAAATTCAGAAAATTGCCCACATTCTGGCCCAAATTCTCCACAGGAACGTTTCCATTTCGCAAGTTGCCTAACGGCCGATTGCCTGCTCCGGGACTTGGTGGAGGAGAATTTTGTTGACCCCAATTCTGGAAATGAGTAAATTCGGTTGTATAGTTTTTTAGTGCTAAAAATATTTGTTTCATTTTTTTGAAAAACTTTCTGAGCACTTCTTCACTTTTGCTTAGAAGTGCAATTATTTTTGAGTTTTTGGAGGTTTCAAAATATGGCAAATTATATCCCCTTTATTGTTTCACTTGTTCTTGAATATTCTCTGACGCTAGCATTATGGCCTCAGGCTGACCCAATCAGTTGTCTAATCGACAGTTTGGGCCAATGTTAGGTTATGCTAAGCTATTTTGATGACAAAATTCACCAAAGTTCTGCCCTGGGCTGTGTTTAAGCTAGACTGCATATCATAAGTACACCCTCTCGTAAAGCTCTAGTTCTCATCAGTTGTCTAATCGACAGTTTGGGCCAATGTTAGGTTATGCTAAGCTATTTTGATGACAAAATTCACCAAAGTTCTGCCCTGGGCTGTGTTTAAGCTAGACTGCATATCATAAGTACACCCTCTCGTAAAGCTCTCGTTTACTCCTCACAGCGGAGTAAAAAGTAAAAATGTTCATAGGCCCTATGAAGTCACTCTCAAAGTGAAACTACACCCAAACTAGTCATTTACCTGTCTTTGCTGATTTTGCTGCCCAAGTTGACCAAAATTTAAGCCCAGCCCTTGGCCAAGTTGGCCTAAGCCTTCAAATAATCCTTGACAATCACCACATCCCAGCATGGACATAAGACAAACAAGGATCCGAACAAATTTGGCCATTATTTTGTTCCAAATTTAAACACGAGAATAGAACGACTGACAAAAACGTCGACTTCCTTTTCTGTTGTTTGTCTTGGGTGAATCAATTCGACCTCTCCAAAACTGTTTTATGTTTTAACCGTTTGATTGAACGGGTTCCCATTCGAACGCCTTTTCGCGCACTATTTTTGTAATAGTCGAATAGTTTTCTTTGACTGACGTCGCCCACGGTCATCGCTTGTTCTTTAAAAGGAAGAGATAAAACATTCATTTGACGCCTACATAAAATGTTTACCTAACAAAGCAAAAAAATTTATGGAAATTTTAGTTCCGTCTGTTATAAATAAAGTTTTTTGAGATTTGCATGCAATGTATTTTCTTTACTATTCTAAAAGGTAAATAACAATGAAGCAAATGCATTGAGTTGCAAGTTTTCAAAGTATCACTCGTGTTTGGCGAATAACAGTCGCGTAATAAAAAAAAATAATTTTGTCTGACACAGAATTATTTTTTGCAAGACATAAAAACATGCCCTAAAACATTATATGTAAAGGCTTATATGAAACCTAGCAATGATCTCAGACGGGAATTATCTTCAAAAACGTTAAATTCCATTCCTTAAGTTTAGCCTTAAGTTAATCGAACATTGAATGTTAGTTTTTAAATATCAGAAGCGTATGCGCGTAACGCATAAATTTCAGGCGACATGTGAAACTGATGCCTGACGTGGCCTGAACTCGTTGTGAGGCCTTCGGATCCAGATTGCATCAATTTCCCATAAAATTTGCTCGCTTTAAAATTAATATTAGATAACTTTGTGCGTCAAGTCTTGAGTGTGAAATTTTAATTAAAGTTTATAAAGGCGGTAAAATTTAAATTTATAGTGCAAAAACAACCGCATTTTTTGACCCGCTCTGTGTCCCATATTAAACCAAACTGTTTTTGGCTGAATTCGAAAATATGGAAATACATTATTAACGAATGCAAGAGTTTATTAGTAACCTGAGCTCTCTGTTTTTCATTAGTACTGTTCTTTTTGTGAAATCGAAACCTGATTTTTAAAAATTGATCTGACTTTTTGAAATCTCTAATGTGAATGCCTGCGGTCTGCACTTCGTTACGCTCACTTTCGCTGCAATCCTCTGTGGAAAAATAATACGGAATTGCTCTCGGCGAATTGGCATCACATTATCTTTGTTAATTTGATATCTCACTACAATTCAGCGGTTTTCTATCGTTTTGGCATATGGAACAAAGCGCTCTAGGAGACAGTTTGCGGAATAGGGATGCAGCGGTGCACGAGGGAGGCGAGGGTGTCTCGAAGTGATATCACTGTAAAAGTGATATCATATTTTTGTTATCACTCTTCAAAGAGATAGGTAAGTACGAAGGAGATAGCCATCTAATTTTGTAAAGTGATATCACGACCGCTATCAAACCGGCGTAGTATAAAATGATTCTAATGAAACATTCACGCAATATATTTTATTTTTATTTATTGCCCCCTTATTAGGTTTGTTATTTATTTGAGCCTCTTCGTTAAAAATTTTCAGGTGCTGATCCAGCAGTCTTCTGGCAAATGTACACTGAGGTAACACGTTATCAATCAATTTTTAAATAAACACAACTTGAACAAGAGAACGCCGAGGACGGTGACTTGCGCAGTTTGCTGCCAGAGAAAGTCGGCGGTCCCATTTGAGATTATTATCTCGATCACTTCCACTTTTCCAACGCAAATGTGATGAGGCTCAACCGAAAAAGCAAACCGCCCATTTTGATCGGTTTGTGCTTGCGAGTCGAGACTTTGGTGTCATACAGTGAACAAATGATATGAAATGTTTTCAAGAGAGTGATGTCATGAACTTTATGCTTTTTATGAAAACAACGTTTTTGTATTCCATCTGTGGTATGGATGAGATCATCCTAACGGTTGGTCCAAGTGATGTATAAAAGTGTGCCATACTGGCATTAACCCAATGCCAACGTTAAACGTTGGGTTTCATTTTTGAAAACCTTCCGGATGGTTGCCTAGATTTTAAAATTTTTTGTTACTTCTGGAGGGAATATCAACATTTGTGGAAAGGTTATCTTGTCTGGAGGACTTGTCGAAAGGCCACAATGTCAACAAGTACCTTTTGATTTGCGAAAGGTATCTTTTCAAGAGCTTGCTTGCAACATGTCTCGCAAATTATCACTAGCCTGCACTCAAAACGTGCACGAAGGCCGATAAGCCTGCACAATATTTTAGACTAAAACCCGAATTTTTCATGACGTATTACCTTATTCATATTTCAAACATCTTATTCAACTCCGTTACATTCACTCTTCTGTTAATTGTGAATGAAAATTGTTAAAAGGGTATTTTGAATGTAGTAACTATCAGCATATCCGGCTTGTGAACCTCTCACTTCCACAAAAGTGATTTTTGTCCGTAAGAGAAGTGTCTCTTACTTCTTCATAAGAGTTCTCCTAAGATTATCTCAGACTTTGGCAATTTTTATTTAGGCCCTGATGACTGTACAACCTTGTTTTATTTTATCACAAATGTCTCAATTAATTTTCAGGCCACATTGCCCCTTTCTCCCTTTTCAATGACAAATTAGGCTTCCAAAAATAATTACTCAGCCTCATCTCGAAATGGTACCTCAAATCGTCAGTGATAATCCTCCGAAACACAAATGAACACTCTCTGACGCACCTTTTTGCTTGCGCAACGAATAAAATTTGTTTTATGGCCCTGCGGATTTTCGCCCCTCCGTTCTGTCCTTTATCCTTTCACTCAATATTTTGAGTGATAATTGTATTGATTACGAAATGGATTACGCATAATGAGCATTTTGGTTGGAATAATTACAAATTCTACTCGTAGTCTGAAAGGACCGTTCACGACATTCAAACATATCCCCAATTTAACAAACATAACTGTCCCTAAGAAAAAAAGCTCTTGAAGTGTCAAGTAATACTTGATCCGTTTAGCTAAGGGAGCAATGTCAAGTATTTGAGATTGATTCATTCTCCTTCTAAGCGATACCCACAAAGATTTGTTACTATGATTTTTTCTTGTTTAAACTTCAGGTCGTTCTGTTCTTTTTGGAACGGTATTAGGCATGTAAGATTACGGTATGTAAACGTCGCATGAGATTCTTCCAGTTGCTTTCTCTTTGGTTTATCTTCGCAGCTGAAGGCTGTCCTATAACTTGTCAATCCTCCACAGTATCCTAAGTGTGACGTCATGATTTTTGCTTTCCGTGAACTTCCCATATACTGGCTATTCATTTTTAGGAGCAAAGCGCTTCCTTTTGCGCAGTGTTGAAATTAGTATTAAAAACGAATGGACCTCATGATATAATGTTACATTTTTGATCAAAGATGATCGCAATAACAATTTCAGAATCACAAAAAGTAATGAGTTGTCTTGTAAATACAATTATTATACACTTATCTTTTGTGTTTAATCCTAAATAGATTATTAAGGTTGTAAATTTCCATCCGAACACACAACTGAGGAAATACATTGAATCCGTGTATTGTCACATTTCAATCCTCAATACCTTAGTGGATACAAGCCGAGTGAATTTTTTGTACTTTTATGTGGGCACATTGTTTCTTGCGCTGTTCACTGGCGCTTGTCGGGACCTTGTTCACTTTTTGACACCTGTTTATTTAGGGATTGCAATCAATCAAGTCTCCTGTTTTCATTATCGAAGAAATCAGAACAAACTACGTCGAGCACAGTGCGATGCGAACAGTTAATTAAAATTTGTAAATTTATTGTCCAAAGAACCATTATGTCTCAAGAATTCTAACAAGTCAGCAATTTTTTGTTTTTATTAATTTGTAACCCAATTTGAGAACCGAGTTGAGGAAAAATAAACAAAAAAATTTGAAACATTTATTTTCAAAATACTAAAGTTAATTTTTGAAAAACTAATCATAAACAAACTATTTTTCCTTTCGAAAACGCCACGAATGGTCATTTGCTTGTGACTTTTGGAAAAATCGAAAATGATTTTGAAATGCAAAGTCCCATTTTGTCAAGAAATTGACTTTTCGAATCGCTTCCGACCTTTTAATTCTCAAAGTCCATCCTTCGTTTGCAAATTTGACAATAACTTTGTTGGCTGTATTTATTTTCGCGACGATGTTGCCATATACGTATATAACGGTGCCGCCCAGAAGCCTTTCTGACGAATGCACCCATGAAACTATTTATTTTCACGTTCAGGTTACCATAATTCGTTCGTTCTTTCAATTGGATGCGATCCGGGGACATAATCGGAGCGAAAGAATGAGCGACGAATTTCTATTCCAATATTGAAATCATGTCTTCATTTATTCCTTAATTTTGCCGAAATATAACGCTACTCTTTTCTAAAAATCGGCCTTTCTTGTACGTCTTCGAATTTGCGGGTCTCAGCGTTTTGTACAAATAATTTATGTCTACCATACTGTTGCACCTTCGGAATAGCTCATTTCCACCTGAAATTCCGCCTGAAGAGACGCCAGAGTTATGGCAAAGTAAGTAGAGTAGCGTTCATACTTTGACACGTTCATACTTTTATATTTAAGTTATAATGCCTTAAAATGAAATGCTTTGAAATTGGATATTTTTAAACTAATTGATAATTCCTCACAAACTATTCTTGCGGTTTTGTACCATAATACTATACCAGTAGTACCATAGTAGTACACTAGTACCATTTTGGTAAATTTATCACGTTTCTGTGCTTTTTAATGATGACATACGCGTCATTCTTTTTTCGGGTACCAAGCCTGGCAATTTCCTACACCAATTTTACTGCCTGATGCAAATGTAACCTCTTCTGCTGGGTTTATCGTAAAATTGGTTCAGGAATTGGTACAAGCGAAACATTTAGTCATGTCAAACTGGTAATTATCTTTTTTTCTCAAACTTCATATCAGTCTTGCAAAAACTTCATTCAATCAAGCTCATCCCCACCATAAGATTAGGCATGTTGGATTGAAAACGAAAGTTGTTCGTATGTGCACTATTGTTTATTTTTAATAACTTTTCTTTATTTTAATTGTTGAAAATAATGCGTAAAATATTATTTAGTATTTATCATTAAATTTGGTAGAAATATCAAAAATTCGACAATCGAATTTGTATTTGAAATCCTTCTAGAAGGACGTTTAAGTGAAGCATATGTTTTTAAATTCGAGATCCGTTTCAGCATGGTTCTACGGACTTTTGATCGTGACAGCAGCCAGCTTCTTGTCCCCTCTCGGCATGTTGATGGTACCGTTGTTGAGCAAGAACCTCTACGATCGCTTCATGACATTTCTTGTGGCCTTAGGCATTGGTGCCATGAGCGGCTCATGTATATTCATCCTCATTCCACAAGTAACCTTACAATTTGCTAAAAGTATATTCTAATCCTTTACTCAAACACTTTAGGCTTTCAACATAACGGAACTGACAAAGTTCGATTATATGACCAAATCGTGGATCATAATCACAGCATTATACAGCTTTTTCGTTGTCGATCGCATTTTATCGGTCGTCATAGAGTTAAGAAGGGTACGTTTTATTTCTAATAGGAAACACTTTTGGTCAACCAAATTTCGGATGTGGAAAATTCCGGTCAAGGGACAGAATGTTAATAGCTAACTACCGTATTTTCTCTAATATAAAAGGGTTATATTAGTTCAATGCCCCTCCAGGGGTGTCTAATATAGGGCCCCTATCACTTTTACACACTATTTCTCTCTCTAGGGGGTGTCTATTATAGGGGGTTTCAATCATAGGGGGTTTATATTAGAGAAAATACGGTGTTCTCAACAACAAGGATCAAACATCCTAACAAGGATCACTCGAAATATACAAATTTTGCTTTTCTTAAACCGATTTAAACGTTTACCGCATTTGGCAGTTGTGCATAATATTTATTACAAATGTAGCAATTAAACGTTTTCAGCGAAACAATTGTCGCCGGAAAATTCACCTATCAACACTCGAGGCAATACTCGAGAAAAGCAAGCCCACAAAAAACCAGAAAAAGCAATCAACTTCCAAAAATGGACACGCCATCCAACCTCAATACCCAATGGAGGTCCTAGCAACTGCAACGTCTTTACCTAAAAACGTCCAGAATGGAAACATCGGGAACTGTGAAGAAACGGAATTGCATAACCGAACAGAGAAAGAATGTCAAGGACTCGAGGTAAAATTGCTAAGTATGTTTTGTACAGCGATATTTTTTACTAATTTTTACAGGATGATGTGGAAGTTGGCATGAATTATAATGCATTGACAAGAACGGTACGCATGAAAATAGTTTTATATTTGAATCTCTTAAAATTAGCCTCTCAATTATTCAGTTATCAACACGGAAAACTTATGCGGTTGTCAAACAGGAACACAACGCCAGAAATGCTCCCGACAAAATTCAGTTCGAAGCTGAGGACGGATCACTCTATAATATTGACTCTAAAGCTTTGAGTCGACAGGTTGGTCTTACTTACCGTATAAATTACTCCATACTATTTCTATAACTTTTTCCCCATTAATTTCTATTACAAGGAAGACTAAAAATAATTTTTAAAGGAATTTGGTCTTTTTCATAGGATAGTGCCTAAAAAAGAACGATTACTTCCTATAACAATTTTCTTGTCGGTATTTTTCAATATCTACACTGATCTGATATAAAAGTCCAACTTATATCTAATTACCTCGGATTTTGACATCATGAAAAATATTTTACAATTGAACTAATTGTAATATCAATCTGGGCTAAAATATTGGCTAGAGTCGGTCAGTTTAAAAACCGGGTTTGTTAAACGGAAAAATATTCAGAGTTCATTCTGGGAAAATTTTCTCAACAAGCTCTCTACATCCCAACAGTTAGTTAACCAACGATTGAAGTGCTAATATATACATCAAACATTTTTAAATTTCCTTTCAGCTCTCGGCCGATTGCAGTGAACATATGAGCCGGACATATGATTTAGAATCCGGAAAGGTAATACGGCCTATATAAAGGGCTGATATAAAGTTTTTATTTAGTTTCACAATCAGAACACTCAGACGGATCATCATTCGGCCTTTTGTGAGGGCTATAGCAATGGAGGATACGCTTCGGCAATGAATAGCCCGAAGCTATCTAAAGCGGATCCCGTAGTCGACGTATCCGTCCAAGTTCACGAAAAACATGTCATTGAAAGAGGCAAAGCTGAGGTTGCCAGCGTGGCTTATATGATCATCTTTGGAAGCTCGGCCAATAATTTTGTAGATGGAATGTCCACAGGTATGCATTTCTTGCACTTTTGCAGCATGTTCAATGTATGCAAAAACGACTAAAAATACGATTATATTGGATTTAAAGTGTATATAGAGAATGGATTGAGTGAAAATTCGCTTCTCTATTTTGTCGATTCACAACTTTATCGACTATGATTTTTCTCAACTGGCCAATCTAATTGGCTTATGTAATCCGGGTTTCGGCGAAACCAAAAGTAAATTTTTAAGTACTTTTGATCCATTAATCCGGAGGTCTATGAAATTTACACTATTGAATCAGGACATAGGACTTTGTCCCAATGAAATGTCCATTGAGAACTTGTTTCTACTAAAATACTATTTTGGATGAGAGATTACAGGATGCTATGCTTCTTTAGGCGCTGCCTTTTCCGACAGCATAATTCGCGGATTGACAATCGGTTTAGCCGTTTTGTCGCAACAATTTCCTCAAGAACTCGGTTAGTTTGCATTTCATTTGTGTTACTTTTATACATTTTTTTCTCATATTTAGGTACTTTGGCCATTTTGGTCAATTCGGGATTGGGAATAAAGCGCGCAATTTTGTATAATATGATCCCTATCACTTTGAGCTATTTTGGATTTGCCGCCGGCGTTATCGCTGACAGTATGGATGATTCATTCGATTCGTTTGTCTTCTGCGTTTCTGCCGGAATGTATCTGTATATTTTCCTGGGAACTTTGGTAAGTAATTGACAAATTTGTATTCGTGACGAATTTTGCTTGTACTGTAATCAAGAGTCTTCGGGGTGTCTTATCGCGAAACTTGTACCTGTTTTCTAGGAATGTGATTTGTGTCCTGAAAATAGAAGCAATATTATTATAAAGATGGATTATGACCTTTATTTCCGTATTGTGGCCCTGCTCGCGAAAGAACCGTTTAAGATAAAATCTTGATTACGTCGTTCCCTATTCCTTCATTCATAAAAGTTGGCCCAACTTTAATTTTGAAGAAATCCGGAAGAATAATAATAAAGGGACCTAAAACTTATTATACTCGATATAACGCATTTTTGGTCTTGAAGAGATCGATTCGTTATGTCGAGATTCGATTGTTGTAATATTAATTGAAATATTTTAGTTGCCCGAAATTCGCGACTCCTTCAACGAAGTCATCAAAAGGGATCTGTGGGAAGCGGCTTTATGCACTATTCTTCAATTCTCGGGTATCGCCTTTGGCGTTGCTTTTCTCTATTTCATGCATGGAAACGACGATAACGACGACGAAATTTAGAACATAGAGCTTTAATTTTGTTTACATTTTTTACAATAAATATTTTTATGGAAAAATAAATTCGGTGAAGTTTAAGGACACAGTAAATATGAATCATTGCAAATAACGGCGCTAAAAATTGACGGCGCTAACAAAATCATATTTTCAGCAGATTCTTTGATCGAAACATCTACGTCCTTCAATCCGAGAAATTTTTATGTGTAGAAGTGGTCATACCATAAACGTAACATTCATTGCATGGTCCGTTGCTTTATACGGTCATTTCCTTTAAATGGTCTTTATTGCACTTTTGCATCTTCGATTTGACGAATGGGTCACGGGCAAATACATAAATGTGTTGAGCAAACAATTTCCGGAAGAAATCTCAAAAAGAAGTTAAATGTTTGGAAAGCACAAAATATTACTAAAAATATTTAAGAGCCGAGTACAGATTAGGTCTCAAAAAATCATTTATAAATATTTAGGCTTCCAGATTACCGGCCTCTAGATTTTGCGGGCCTGGGTTCCCTATTACTTCGAAGTTTCACTCTATGCTTGCATACACCATTTAACGGAAAAAATCAAATTAAAATTGTACAAAAGCTTTGCAATTAGCAACATTTCAGGGATTAAAACCACCTGAGAAGTATTTATAACGGCGTTTTTTTGTTCCCTTAGCACTATTTTTTCGGGTTGATATAAATTTTGTCAACCACATTGTATCACTCTCCTATCAGCTGTTTCCCTCTTGACAGATACAAATTTGTACCAATCTGTGTACCAAATTTCTAAAAGGTATGTTAGTAACAGTCTCAAATTGCGATCGAGCACTTTTTTTTTGTAAGCAAAGAATTAATGCGACCAAGTTCACTGTCCATTCCGTCTGACTTATACGAGTTCTTAGACTTTTTTCCCCTCCGGTCAGTGACGAGACAGTTTTGTACAGCATTGCCCCTCGACTGTACGCACGCCTGTCGGCTAGCTGGCTGTGGGAAGAGATAGTCCAGAGAAGCGAGTAAGACGGAAAGCATACAAAAGACTCGAAATCTATGGAGAAAGAGCCCTTTAGAGAAAAGAAGAAGCCGCTCGCCCCACTTGCTTTCAGCGAATCGATTGTGGTTTGATGTGGGAGGGTCGGGACAGATCGCACATTAGCATATAGCGCAGCTGCCTACAGCTCGCAGTCTCCTTCTCGATTTTCGTCGATATTTCTTTCGAAATTTAGACTTTCGTATGAATTTCTACATTTTTCTGTATATTTGTTGGACTTTCTTCGGCCCTGTTAGTCATTTGGGCGGGCGTAGGCCCGACTGGTGTATCGATTGGCTCTGATTGTTTTGACTTCTCGGTTTCGAAATGCATTGAGACCGTTTTGGAAAGGTTGGGTCTATCTCGAATAATGAATCTCGAATTATTATTTTTTAAATTTTATTGGCCTGACGCTATAATTTTGCTTTTCGTAATAAATTTTTACCGCAATTTTTTTATCCGCAATTCAACGAAACCTAAATTATGAGTACCTTATTTTGCCTAAAGTATAACTTTTCCATATTTTATAAATGTGATTAGTCTAAAAAGATCACTGGAAAAAAACATCACCTCGTTTGTCCGAAAATGCAACAAAGCGAACCTTGAACTGAATATTTTCTTTGAAGTCCGTATTTTGAGACATTAATATGTTGCCTTTTTACATTGTACTTGACAAGCTTGAATTGACAAGCTATATTCGAAGTGACATGATCTTAGATTTTTTGACAGACGTATTTGAAAAAAAGTTTCTTTTCGCATTTCTAAAGTATGGAACAGTGAAAAAGATCCACTTCAAAGCTCAAAAACGCTCGTCATCCGTAAAGCTAAAGTGAAGAGATGCGACAAAAGTACCGCCATCAAAAAAAGAAAAAAGTGCTGAGGTCAACTTTGGTTCACTGTTCCCTTTTTCATTTTATTTTTGAACAAAATTAGGATAAAATGTAACATTTCAAGGATCTGCACCAGTTTTAACTTGAAATTTATTTTTTAAATTGGTGAGCTTGATGCTAAGCAAATATTACGAGAAATAAATATCATCTGTTTAAACCATTTGGCAAAAAGTTGAATGAATTCTTTAAAACTTTCCATTCCAATATTTGTTTTGCTGAGTCACAGGATTGATTTAACTTTTGTCCTTCCTCAAAAATCAAAGTCATATTCAGTCATAACTATGTTTGTTAGCATCCTGAACCAATGTTGCACACTCTTTCTTTCTCTTACTTCTCCGGATTTATGTTCTTGAATAGTATATTGTCTGAATTTTATGAATTTCCGTGAATTTTGATGATTTTAATCTACTAGTAAACTCATTTTACTTCCGTGAGAATGTAAGAAAATATGATACTATAATTCGGGTTTGGCTTTAACTGTTCTATCTTTCCTACTTTTTAGTCTATTCGGACAGTGCTTAAAATATATTGTTTTCACGTCAAATTAATTTGAGCAAGTTTTAAAATTTTAAAAATAATTTTCCAACAGTAGTGTAGTCGATTGTTCAACTGAACATTGATTTCTGTCACATCGCACACTCCAAGCTAGCGAAAAATAAACCGGCTATGAACCACTGCGTTCTGGAAACCACGCGCCTATAATTTTTACATTGTTGCGATCGATCACAGACCCACAATGCAATTCATAGGCCTTCATCGATTGCCCATCGAATCAAATTTGGCGATGTCCCTGGCCCAAATTTTCCACTCATTACTACTTTTTTCTTTCCGTCTCCCTCTCCACTATTGTTTGTGATCCCTAATAGTACTCGCCGGGAATAATAGAACGACTGGTTGTGTATTGTCCAAATAATACGCAACCAAACCCCTGTTTTTTGGCCCCTGCACGAGAAAATCTTGTCAATATTTTTTGTGAAAGAAAATGTGTGTGCTTGTTCTTGCGCTTGTGACTAAGCTAAAGCACATTATTATTAGATTATTTTCATGATCATTGAATCCGTGACATTTTCTTTCGCTACCATCGTTCGGTCCATTACGTCAACGTTAAATATCCCTACACATTTCTGGAAAATCATCAATTTTAATTTGGGCTAAAAATTGCTATAGAGCTAAATCTGAACCCTCACAATTTTTTTCTAAAATCACAAAAAGGCGAGAATTTTAGCCATTTCTAACTTCACTTCCCTTTGCACCCCGTGGCAATGTTTTCCGTTACGATTTATGCCCTTAAGTCCTTATTTGTTTCATTTGATGTTCCGTGTTTCATTATAATTCTACTAGAAACTTTGTGTTTCGTTATGTTTTATTGCATGCATTCGATTTGTGATGAGTTTTGTTTAGAATTCTTTTTTCCGCGATATACTTTGTGGTTCCACTCTAACCTATTTCGCAGGATTGACGTGGGGGGGGGTGGGGTCCTATGGGTTTTGCGCTTTTGATATTATGCTAATTCGGAAAGGATTATGACGTTTTTGATGACTATCGTTTATGGACTGTCACTAAAATCTAGACACAATTTTAGTCCTTTTATAACCTAACATTCACGTCTGAATTTGCGACAATTTCATACATTTTAGATTTTTTGAATAAAATCAGTGCAATCCAAAAAAATGTATATTAAAAAGAAACAAGACTGAAACAAATAAATTTATTTACTTTTGTATTTGGTCACACATTTTTCGATCCATTTGGTTGATTGACCCAACTTTTATGCGGAGTATATAGTATGACATAAACTAATTGAGGATGTTCTGTTTTTAGCCAGACTTTTCTTGAAAATTCGTCAAAGTATTTTATCAGACATTCATTGCGCTCGTTTTTGCCTATTCGAATATTCCATTTTTTACATTTCTATGTGTATATAGCGTAAATTTTGTCACCGACTTTCATATTTAATTTAGTCACTTTGTGCTCCACATCTTATGCTTTATTAACTTCCTAACGTCATCTACTCCGGTGACATTGACAAATAACGGTTTTTCTGTAATCAATTTCTCGGATAAACTACAAGAACTAATCCTAAAATATCAGATATGGCTTACATATCACTGAAATTGCTAGCTATTCCATTATTCCGAATTATCATATTAAGTTTTCATGAAAGCATTAAATGTTGCCTATTCTTGTCATGCTTTGCACTCAACGTTTAAATTTTCAAGGTTTATTAATACTTTTATTTAGCTCATATCGTGGGATGTCAATGATTTGGCTCTAAACCAAAGCAATAAACCGTTGGTTCCGCTGCAAGAATGGCCGACAAACGCATAAAGGTTTGCTTCAATCACATTTTCAATACCATTGAACTATATTATTTTGCAGAATTTTGATTGTTTGTTTGCAACGCTTATATCTGACGATCCGTTCGTTAGTTTTTTATGAGTGATAGCTCATTTTGTAGCTGATGATCTGTAGGTTTCCCGAAAATTGTCAGATTTGAAATTTGAAAATTTGAATTCGCGCCAAAATGGAAAAACGTGTTTTTAAGCGTTTTTGTCAATGGATGTTTGTGTTTTTTTGTTTTATATCGCAAATATATATTATTTAGAACATTTCTGCTTTTTAAATTTTTGGTTTTCGTTTTTTGTATCATTTTTTAAGAATTTTTTGGTCATTTTTGTCCAAAAAATGGGTTTTTCGTATCTGACGATAAAACTTTCTGAAAATTTGCATACAGGGGTTTTCGGATATGCTGAATCCGATTTTGAAATCAGATTTGAAATTTAAAAATTTGAATTCGCGCCAAAATGGAAAAACGTGTTTTTAAGCGTTTTGTCAATGGATGTTTGTGTTTTTTGTTTTATATCGCAAATATATATTATTTAGAACATTTCTGCTTTTTAAATTTTTGGTTTTCGTTTTTTGTGTCATTTTTTATGAATTTTTGGTCATTTTTTGTCCAAAAAATGGGTTTTTCGTATCTAACGATAAAACTTTCTGAAAATTTGCATACAGGGGTTTTCGGATATGCTGAACCCGATTTTGAAATCAGATTTGAAATTTGAAAATTTGAATTCGCGCCAAAATGGAAAAACGTGTTTTAGCCTGTTTTTCACTTGAACATCTGTCCTTTTTTTGTTTTATATCGCAAATATAGATTATTTAGAACATTTCTGCTTTTCAAATTTTTGGATTATCATTTTTTCCTAATTTTTACTAATTTTTTGACCAAAAATTGGGTTTTTCGTGCCAGATTTGGTCATTTCTGGCCATTTCTTCACCAAAAAAGTCGATTTTTCATATCCAACTAGCAAATAACTTGAAAATTTACATCCAACTGTTTTGTCGACATCCTGAATTCGAATTTATGAATCAGATTTCAATTTAATATTTTAATTTACGCCAAAATGAAAAATTGTGTTTTAAGTCATGTCTTTTTTATTTGTGTCAATTAATTAAGTGATTTCAAACATTCCTGCGTTTTAAATTATCAAATTTGCACATATTAACTCAATTTTGTGCCTAAAAGCCACTTTTTGAACTTTTTCGACCTAAAAAGTCGGTTTTTCACATCAGACCGCCAAAAGAGCTAACAATTTGCACAGAGATGTTTTCTATCTCCTGAATCCGAATAATGAATCACATTTCAAATCCAAAATTTGTATTCGCGCCAAAACGTAAAATTGTGTTTTAAGTAATTTCAATTATTAAACCTTTGTCTTTTTTGTTCAGAATTCATCTTCTATGATTTTAAATATTTCTACTTTTTAAATTATCAAACATGCTCATTTCGACTCAATTTTATCCCATATTTGTTCTTTTTGGCCATATTTTTTGCAAAAAAGTCAATTTCCCATATCAGACGGCCCAAAAAGGCGAAAATTTGTGTACGGGGATTTTTCGACCTCCTAAATTCGAATTTTTGAATCAGAGTTAACTATATTATTTTCCAGAATTTTGTTTGCTTGGAAGGTTTATATTTGACGATCCGTTCGTTAGTTTTTTATTATTATTATTTTTGCTGAAATCAGACTTGAAAATTTGAATTCGCGCCGAAACGTTAAAAAAATGTTTCAGGGGTTTTTATGATTGATTGATAGATCTGTTTTGTAATTTTCTAATTTTGCAATCTGAGACCTCAGGGTACTGTCGTCAGATTTTCATGAGTGATAGCTCATTCGATAGTTAACGGTTTCCAGATTTCCAGAAATTTTTTCACTTTTCAAAATGCTTTTTTTCATTCTATGTCATAAAGGTACCTTTTGGTCCCAAAAATGACAATTTTTGTTCCAAGGTTTCTGACATGTTGAAAATTGGTATCAAGGAGTTCCTAATCCAAATTCAAGTTTTAAATTCAAAATTTGAATTTAAGTAGAACTGAAAAAGTGTTTTTACTGTTTATAGGTCATGTGATAATTGAATTCCGGATTACTGTAGGTCTGACGGTAGCTGAATTCTGGATTACTGTTGGTTCCGTGATAACAGAATTCTTGATTACTGTAGGTCATGTGATAACATAATTCTATACTGTAGCTCAGGTGATATCAGAATTCCGGATTACTGTAGGTCAGAAGATAACTGAATTACTGTAGGATTTAATAAAAGGCTTAAGCTCCCGAATAACCTTATAAGGCGACGAACAAGGATTTAGGCTTGCGGCTCGAACAACCTGGGGCCAACGAGGACTTAATCTTAGGCTTAATCTACCGAATAACCCTTATAAGGCGCCAAACAAGGATTTAGGCTTGCGGCTCGAGGAATACTGTAGGTCAGAAGGTAACTGAATTCTGGATTACTGTAGGTCATGTGATAACAGAATTCCGGATTACTGTAGGCCAGATTATAACAGTGTTCTGGCTTTTGTAGGTCAGGTGATAACAGTATTCCGGATTACTGTAGGTCAGAAGGTAACTGAATTCTGGATTACTGTAGGTCATGTGATAACAGAATTCCGGATTACTGTAGGCCAGATTATAACAGTGTTCTGGATTTTTGTAGGTCATGTGATAGCAGAATTCCGGATTACTGTAGGCCAGATTATAACAGTATTCCGGATTATTGTAGGCCAGAAGGTAACTGAATTCTGGATTACTGTAGGTCATGTGATAACAGAATTCCGGATTACTGAAGGCCAGATTACAAGGGTGATAACAGTATTCCGGATTATTGTAGGCCAGAAGGTAACTGAATTCTGGATTACTGTAGGTCATGTGATAACAGAATTCCGGATTACTGAAGGCCAGAAGGTAACTGAATTCTGGATTACTGTAGGCCAGATTATAACAGTATTCCGGATTATTGTAGGCCAGAAGGTAACTGAATTCTGGATTACTGTAGGTCATGTGATAACAGAATTCCGGATTACTGTAGGCCAGATTATAACAGTATTCCGGATTATTGTAGGCCAGAAGGTAACTGAATTCTGGATTACTGTAGGTCATGTGATAACAGAATTCCGGATTACTGAAGGCCAGATTACAAGGGTGATAACAGTATTCCGGATTATTGTAGGCCAGAAGGTAACTGAATTCTGGATTACTGTAGGTCATGTGATAACAGAATTCCGGATTACTGTAGGCCAGATTATAACAGTGTTCTGGATTTTTGTAGGTCATGTGATAGCAGAATTCCGGATTACTGTAGGCCAGATTATAACAGTATTCCGGATTACTGTAGGCCAGAAGGTAACTGAATTCTGAATTACTGTAGGTCATGTGATAACAGAATTCCGGATTACTGTAGGCCAGATTATAACAGTATTCCGGATTATTGTAGGCCAGAAGGTAACTGAATTCTGGATTACTGTAGGTCATGTGATAACAGAATTCCGGATTACTGTAGGCCAGATTATAACAGTATTCCGGATTATTGTAGGCCAGAAGGTAACTGAATTCTGGATTACTGTAGGTCATGTGATAACAGAATTCCGGATTACTGTAGGCCAGAATAACAGAATTCGGATTACTGTAGGCCAGATGTAACGAATTCTGGATTTCTGTAAGTAGAAGGTAACAGAATTCGGATTACTGTAGGTCGTTGTAAGGGTTTTTGGATTATTGTAGGCCAGAAGGTAACTGAATTCTGGATTATTGTAGGTCATGTGATAACAGTATTCCGGATTACTGTAGGCCAGATTATAACAGTGTTCTAAATTTTTTGTAGGTCATGTGATAGCAGAATTCCGGATTACTGTAGGCCAGATTATAACAGTATTCCGGATTACTGTAGGCCAGAAGGTAACTGAATTCTGAATTACTGTAGGTCATGTGATAACAGAATTCCGGATTACTGTAGGCCAGATTATAACAGTATTCCGGATTATTGTAGGCCAGAAGGTAACTGAATTCTGGATTACTGTAGGTCATGTGATAACAGAATTCCGGATTACTGTAGGCCAGATTATAACAGTATTCCGGATTATTGTAGGCCAGAAGGTAACTGAATTCTGGATTACTGTAGGTCATGTGATAACAGAATTCCGGATTACTGTAGGCCAGACAGTATCTGAATTCTGGATTACTGTAGGACATATGATAACAGAATTCTGGATTTCTGTAAGTTAGAAGGTAACTGAATTCTGGAATACTGTAGGTTCTGTTGTAAGGTGTTTTGTTGAGGGATCTACCATTTAAGAGATCTACCATGGCTTTAAATGATTGCTAGACTACTGTAGGTCTGGTGATAACAGCATTCTGGATTATTTATATTTAGCTGTTTTATTGCATTTGTTTACTGTTCAAATAAATTTTTTTAAATACCAAAATGAAAAAATTTTATCTTTGATATATATATATTTATTTGTTTATCTCGCGCGCGCTTTGCGCGCGTGCTAATTCATCACTAGTTACAATAAATTTTTAGCTCGTCGTAGTCGGCAATTCCTATGTTGGAAAAACCAGGTAATAAACTTCGTTTAATGAAGTGCGCGCATGTTAGTACCAACTTAATTGCATTCCATTATACTTTTACTATAGGTCATTCATGATTCTTGGGAGTCCTATTAGTGATTAAAGTACAAAGAATGGATATACTTATGAAATGACATCATTCTTTGATAATGAAAAATTATTAATGGGCATTATTTGACGATATTTCTCGTTATAAATTAGACGATGTGTTTCGAACGAGACCCCAATTAAGTACTCAAAATTTAGTAAAATACATAAAAAGTAAAATATTATATAGCGTTAGTAGAAAAATTGTTATTTGGTCTAATCGGAATAAAAATAAATTGCAACATATTTCATTTAGCATGCTTTTCGCTTACACAGAACAAAAATTCCTCGACAACTACCAAACGACTATCTTTGACAATTACGCTGTAACTGTAAATATGGAACAGAGGAAATATACAGTGAACCTATTTGATACAGCTGGACAAGTGAGTTTTTAATAAAATAAGGTTATTAAATATTAAATTACGGCTATTGACTGTAAAGCGACAGAGGCAATATGCTCTGAAATCTCACATGTTGTCAGAAAAGTTTATTTAAAGTTTTGCGATCTCTATGAACGCTTGAATGCTCAAATCATTTTAAGATTGCGTTTGGGTACATCCTGAAATGACACAACTTACAATTTTCGAATTTAATCCCTCCGATTATTTTTTTTTCACTATTTGATACGAATTCTGCACCATCGGTCCGAAATCAGAACCCGAAAAATTTTCGTATTCAACCTTTTTTGGTCATGTTTTTTACCGAAAGCATTAAATATATTTTCGATCGCTCTTTGAACGACCGAACACAATTCGTGCATCAGATACAAATTCCTTACTAGTACGCAATTTGTACCCTAGTACGAATTGCGTACCGTCTGAACTAATTCTGAGATGGATGTTCATAAACGGTAGAATAATATGAGAATTGCCCGGCACAGAATCTGTACAGATGGTGCAGAATTGGTACCAAAGAGCACACATCTTGAGAGACCATCCAACAATTTTTAATCCCTTTCCAGAAATGCCGATACTTTTATGTTTAAATTTTTAAAAATTAGCTAGTAATATAGCGTTTCTACCAGGAGAGAACCGAAAATCGCGGACTGAGATCGTTATCTCATTTTTAAATTTTGAATTTTGCCGCTCGTTGGCGATTCGTCTCTCCTTTATTTTTTAGCAAACGGAAGTGAGATAAAGCATTCTCGATGCTTTTTAAGGTGTTTAAGACTATATTGAGACATCTAAATATGTGGCATAATCAAAATAAAGCTGAAACAAAGCCAATAATGGTAAACGACATAAAAATATCCTCAAGATGATTGATTTGACGATGATTTGAATAAATTTTACTTTGATTTTTATGTCGTTTACCATTATTGGCTTTGTTTCAGCTTTATTTTGATTATGCCACATATTTAGATGTCTCAATATCGTCTTAAACACCTTAAAAAGCATCGAGAATGCTTTACCTCACTTCCGTTTGCTAAAAAATAAAGGAGAAACGAATCGCCAACGAGCGGCAAAATTCAAAATTTAAAAATGAGATAACGATCTCAGTCCGCGATTTTCGGTTCTCTCTTGGTAGAAACGCAGAAAAGGAAAAATTTTAATAGAACAATATTGTTAAACAATAATAGCCGTTTAGCCTCTCAGTCTTAGACGGCTATTAAACTTTAGACTACGAGTAGAGGCATCTTCAGTAAGACGCTCATAACCTAATCCTATGTTTTTCCTATTGTAACATTTATAAAGAAATGACGTCAATTGAAAATACACAAATAATAATAACGTTCATTGTAGGAAGACTATGCTCATCTTCGAGGTTGGTTATTTTAGAATTAAAACAAGACTTTCCTTAACACTCACCATTTTCAGTGCTCAGCTATCCTCAAACGGATGTGTTTCTTTTGTGTTTTTCACTCGTTGATCCTGCGTCTTTAGAGGTAAATTCATATGTTAAAAATGCTTAAAGTGTTATTGCATTTATTTAGGCTTGTCAATCGGTATGGATGCCGGAAATTCGAAAATATACCGGTGAAAGGACGCCCGTTGTACTTGTGGGTACCAAAGAGGACCTGGTGGAATCGTCTCCAATAGACAATAGGGTCGATGTCAAAACAGCGCAAAGGGCAGCGAGTGAGGTAGAGTCGAGATTTTTCACAAATAGTCATATAAGTTCACCTGTTAAAATTTGTATTTTTGAATGAATGAAATTAGGAAATAAGCTGTAAATATTTGCGGAATATATTTGCATCTGCAACATCCTCAGATAAAGTATAGATATTTAATAAATGTTGGTATACAAATTTGATCACATGTAATGTCAGACATTTAACCCTTCATTGCCGAGTGTATCCGATCGGATACGTTTTTGGTTTGCGAAAGACTTCACAAAAAGAAAGAAACGAATGAGTGTTCATTATTCATACAAAGAGTGTGTCTGTAAATAGACCACATAGAAAAGAGAAATAAACAATGACAGACATCATGATTTTGATAAAGACAGCTCACCAAAAGAAAAGCTAATCGTAACGCAGACATTCTGCCTTTTTTTCTATGGCTCCGGCAATGAAGGGTTAATACAGTTATTGATTTCAGATGGGCTGCAATAAATTTCTGACATGTTCTTCCCTTACACTGAGACGCCTGAAAACAGTCTTTGACGAAGCTATTCTTATGGCAGCCGGTCATCCGACAACAGCCAAACACAAAGACAGCGATACAAGTGAATACGGAAAACCGTTCAGTTGGTCCAGTCTCACAGCCTGTTGTCATCCTCTTTGATTGTATTCTTCGACATTTTTGGTATTTTCGTGCATATTCAAACCTCACTAATAGATTGCAGTTTTCTTATAATATTTCCTATAAGGAATATTTCGTATAAATGTTACATGTCTAATCCATGACAGAATGATTTTAAAGGATTAGGCTCAGTAAATTAAATTGGCTCCATGTAGAAAAAAAGTAGCGCCTTAGGTTAAACATGGCTTAAACTAGGTTGGGCGATTTCCGATTCTGGCTTCCATGTAACATGATCCTGATTCCCATTTTTTGACGATTTCATTCCGAAATAGCAAATCCCTCGGAGTTCACTTCAGTCAGCAGGATTCTTGGTCTGCGTATGTTCATAAATTCCAGGAATATTGAACCGGGTCCTGACAAAATTTGGAATTCCTGTTCTGTCTTATTATACCGTTTTCTACCAACCGTATAGTTATTATGGAAACCATTAACGATAAATACCGATTCAAATATTTTGTGATGCGGAGTCCGGGAAGTTATGATACACCTGACTTCTAATCTATTAATATAACATGAAACATTCTATTAGCGAGGTTTAAAAATATTTGTGAATATGTTTCATTCGATTATTTGAATTGTGAGTAAATTGCTTTAACTTTATTTTTGTCATTGTCAGAATTCAAAGTGTAACTATTTTATGTATATGTGGCTATATTATTATTTCCCTATCACTGGTGAAATTTCAGATATGTGTAGAAAATAAAGATTTTCTTTATTGCAATAAAACAGTGCGATTTTGCAAAGATTTGGAAAGCTAAAATGGAATAGTCTGATGAAAATAAATTATCCTATTTTAAGGGAAATTCTAAAATATCGGTAAGGTCAAATGATGTATAGTAAATTATTCGATTCCTAGTGTCTTGAGCAACAACGGTCGTTCTTCCGACGTGAGTGCGGCAGCAGCTTTCTCTACTTCGTCCTGGATATTTTGAAAATTCGTCCAATGGTTGACAGAGCGAGCAACGTTTTTCTTCTTGAATGGCTCCTCGATTGAAATGTATCCATCATTATATCTGAAAATGGATTGTATTTGTTGCAGTCCATCTTGATAATCAGTCCATCTTGTGACGGACTAGTCCATCTTGTGACGGACTAGCCCATCTTGTGACGGACTGGAATTTCAGTCCATCTTGTGACGGACTAGTCCATCTTGTGACAGACTAGTCCATCTTGTGACGGACTAGTCCATTTTGTGACGGACTAGTCTGATCGATAGTCGGACTAGTCTAACCGATCCGCGCAATTTGCTTGGTGTTGTTATGGAAGAAGAGGACGGCTTCTATCGCATCGGAACTGACCACGGAATTCTCAGCCAACAATACTCTCGCAACCAAATCGAGCCAAGTTCATCACAATTCGTCTCCAAGGAAAACGTCCCGGACAAGGAAATTTCGCTACGCACGGCAGTGGGAGCTGATTCACTCAGTGGCGGTCAAGGATATAAGCATTGCAGTTGCTTGCAAGGATGTAAAACTGGAAAATGCAACTGCCGGTCTCTTGGACGCCTCTGCAACAGTCGATGCCATAATAGCACCAGTTGCAAAAATAAATAATTTATTGTTCATATTGTTTTTCATGTAAAAAAATGCTTATAGGAAATAAAATATTACTAGGTTTTACTCCAAAATTGTAAGTAAGTCTTAATGTTATGATATTATGGCATATTTAATCAAAATTGTACTAATATTTGTAAAATGGGCTATATTTATAATTTGTGTCAAGATGGACTAGTCTGTCACAAGATGGACTAGTCCGTCACAAGATGGACTGAAATTCCAGTCTGTCACAAGATGGACTAGTCCGTCACAAGATGGACTAGTCTGTCACAAGACGGACAGAAACTCCAGTCCGTCACAAGATGGACTAGTCCGTCATAAGATGGACTGATTATCAAGATGGACTGCAACATATTCATTAAAACTAAACCGTTTTTCACGATAATGTATTAGTTAAGTGCTTCGTAAACCATATTGTTATTAAACTATATTATTATATTACATTACAGGTGAATAAAATTTAATGAGAGAAATCAAACGGTATTTTATTCTATGAGAGCTAGTTGGGTATGCAAAGTTTTGTTCTACCAATGAGAGACTACGGCTCACCCAAATGTGCCGTCAAAAACGAGAGTACTTCCGTCTCAATTCAAAGAGAAATTTCAGGTTAGAATTTAGAACTTTTTTAGCCAGCCTAAGCATATTGCGGAAACCCTCTTGTGTCCAATATGGTGGGTGGCACAAAATCTTCGGTTGAACGCCAATTTTTATGGTTGATGATTCGGAAAATAGAAAATATTTGGTAGACTTAAAATATCACAAATATACGTACCTTGAAGTAGTGCCGCCGGATGCAATCGATATAGTCCTTGATGAAAAGCCAAAATGCTCGTAATATACAAAGAATGCTGCCAGCAATTCTCCGAGTGTTTGAGAATTCTTTGGAGCGTCTGAAATGAATGGATTATAGTCGACTCTCGGAAATTGGCTAGGCCCCACGTTACTATTAAAATTTAAGACGATGTTATCATACACTTCATTGAAAGTTACTAAAAGATTTTTCATTTGAGTATACCTAAACAGAATAATAATTTCTTTAGATAGCAACTAACGCTCATATCACTTTTTGACACAATTTTCTGGTAAATGGAAATCTAATTGAGTAAAAGCTATCCTACAACTACAAGTTAGTTTCAACTACATTATCAATAAAGAAACGTACCTGGCAGATATGCCGGGAAACTATCGCTTAATTGCCATTTTTCCACCGGCCGCTCCAATGTGTAGTAGTCCGGAAACAGATGCTGAAGATTTGGCATTATAGGCGGGTTGGCTCCAACTTGCAGAAAATGTAACACCATCAGGGTCAGAGAAAATCTAAACAAATGCATTATTTTAATGTTATCATAAAATATTTACTTATATGTAAAGCCCCCAAAAATATTTTTAAAATAAAAAATATTTAAAAAATATTTTGGACTTTTTAACTAAAATATTGGTAAAATATTTTTTATTTAAAACATATTTTGCATATTTTGGGAATTTTACTTATATTTTAGTAAATATTTTGGCATTTTTCGACAAATATTGTGATTTTTTTGGCGGAGGAATTTTACCAGAAAACTTTGCCGAAAAATTTTTTTACGAAATTTTTCAAAATTTTTTTTTATTATTTTGCCGCTTTTTTTCTAAAATTTGTTATATTTTGTTAAATTTTAGCTTTTAATTTAGTCTGAAATAAGAATGAAGGCTAAAAAAGCAAAATTAAAGTCTAGAATCGGCGAAAAATAGCTAATTAAAAAATATTTTTCTAAATATTTTGCGATTTTTTTAATATTTTAATTAATTAAAACCGGAATTAAAAAAAATATTTTTGGGGGCTTTATTTATATGCCTTCCAAAAATTTTAGCGACAATATTTTACAATCCACTTTTCTGAGAACATATGTTTAGATCTTTAAAACTTTTATTGTATTAAATAAAAAATATGAGTTGTGTACTGAAGAAATAGAACGATTGAACCAAATTAAATTTTCAAAAATTATGTGCCTTTTTTTTTCAAAATTTGTGTTTTCATTTATGCATAATACAAAGCGAAAGAGGAGAAAAGGAAAAATATACAAATTTTACCAAATTTTTAAATTTGATAATTCAAAACTTAATTTTTGTGAATTTGCGAAAGTTCATCATTTCGATCAACCAAAACATTCGGTCTGGAATATTGGCACATAGAGTATAAGACAATGTTTCCAAATTTTTTCTTAGAGATGGATTTTTGTAATTTCTCGGCGCACACGAGTTAATCATTTACATGAAATCCGTCAAGAAGCGGTCCAAATTTCATTTCAAATATTACAAAACTAAAGCCGAAGACAACTTATTTTTCGATCAAACAATAGAATGTCACATACCCATTCAGAGTTCCTTTAAAAGCGTTGCCAATGTCGTGACTTTCGGCCCATCGCTTCACAATTAAACAAAGTGCGGAGAATCTCTCATCAATTCTGCAAAAGTTATCATAACTTGTTTATAAAATATTAATATTAAACCTTGAATAGTGTCGGATGAGATGTGAGCTGCAGATATTGGCCACTCCATTCACGATTACGTTGATTTCGAGCTTTTCCGCTGGATTGCCATACCACCACACTTTGCCTTTCCACCATAGTCTTAGCATTGGAACCTTAACGAATAAAATGAAATTTATTCATTGTGAAATCTTTGTAACTGTATTTTTGGGAATACGAGCCAAGTTACATAAAAAGGTATCCGACAGTCGTGGGTTGTGTCTCAAGGAAAATTTCTGGAAATTAAGCAGATAATTTGATTCAATTTTCAGTGATATACGAAAATCCTATTCTATATATGAAAATATTTTTGTCTATGTATGCATAATTCTCCGTGCAATATAAATTCCAATTTTTACGCTTTCTCGTGTGGATTGATGCTAACCATTAGTCTAGAAATTAAATTTATGCTCCAGAATTTTTGGCTTTGGTTCTCTTTCTCTTCTCATCCACAACCATTTCTTGCGCTAATACAACTCCAAATATGGTGTCATTCAGGAATAAAAAATTTGAAATGCTTTGAGATTTAAAATCTTTTGTAATTCTCGCACTTTTGTGATACAAAATTTGCATGACTATAAGACCTATGCCATTTGCGACTAATGTCTTTAGGACATGTGTCACCGCTGATTGAAGCAACGCAATTTTCATTCATGCCAATTCATTGGCATGAATGAAAATCAAAAAATACTTACGCGTGCCTGTTCCCTCGATTCCAGCAAAGAAAAGCCACTGTTGTTGGAATTGCACTCGAGGCATTGTTTGCGAAATTTCCTCAAGCACGTTGCGGCGTAACTAAAATTGTGCAATTATTTCTGAATAAATATATCAAAAACAAGCCTCTGTTCTGTGTCATAACCGAGTACATGGCATGGCAACAGAAGACAGACATCCAAATCGGCTGAGCGAGATCCGCATCCATTTATTGTCGAGCCAAAGATTTCCAACTTTGATTTCGGAAAGATCTATAATATACAGATAATTAATGTTGATATAAAATTTAGATTTAAATGAAGACACGGTTAACTTAATAATTTTTGTTTTGGTAATTGTAATATCTCATTTAAAGATTTGACTGTGCAAATTTACTAATAAAAAAGATCAATGTTTGTGTTTGTAGCTAGCAGAAACATTGAGCAAAGTGGTATCTTGTGACTGTTATAAAACTTTCATCAAAAATAGAGCGTTATAGCGGCTTTAGTCATCTCGTGCAATTTTTTATAGAAAAGTGGGCTAGCAGTTACTTAGACTCATGGAAAAATCAGCAGGTTACGGTGTGTGCGAATAGGCACCAAACTGAAATTCCGCGATTAAAATTTATCAAAAATTATCAAATAATCGGAACGATTAACTTTTCCCACGTCGTAGCGCTCATTTTTAGCAATGAACCCCAAAATCATTCAAATTTCATACGAGAAAGTTTAGCAAACAAAAAAATGTAAAGTGATAAACAAATTGCGAAAAAGTATCGGTCAAACCAATAAAATACAGAATAGATTGAAACTAACTGTATATTTCAATTAAAAGCTTCGAAAATGGTCGTTGAATTTAATTAAAAGCAGAAAACCTTTGAATTGTCCAAAAATATGTTTCCGTCGTTGAGTTGTTGCGCATTGCACAAATTAAATTAGTGATTTTAAGAACAATAATACCCATAAGCTTAAAAAATGTAAATGCTTAAATTAAGAATGCCATAATTTCTCTACCGTTTACGTTCAACAAAACATGTCTCACCTGTCGAAACTCGAAGTGGAGCTTCTGCGCGATTTCCTCCTTCCAGCTAAACACAGTGTCGTCCTGAAATACGTAGGTATAATCATTGCACTCATAAAATTCACAATTCTTTGCTTTTGAAATATTTAAATAGAAAGTACGTGCTGGATAAGCGAGCCTCTTCTGGACCCTACACAAATGGTAAGGACTCGAAGGTATAAATTCCTTTTATATGGATAAGTAAAAATGACAAGAGGAAAAACATAGGATTAGGTTACGAGCGTCTTACTGAAGATGTCTCTACTCATAACCTAATGTTTAGTAGCCGTCTAAGACTGAGAGGCGAAACGGCTATTATTGTTTAGCAATATTGTTCTATAAAAATTTTTCCTTTTTCTGCGTTTCTAAAAACGTTATATTATAGAAGAAATTTTTCTAAAAAGTGACGACTGTCAAATTTCGCAATTTCTATAAAAATGTCTATGTCTCTATAAAAAATTATTTTAATCCATTTTTATTAACTAATTGTTTAATAATCTCCAGATATCCTATAACTTTAAGAACCGAGCGGGATAAATTTCGATTTAGCGTTTCATCGAAAAACATTTTTAACTTGATTTTAACAACTTCGCCAACTTTATGGTAATTTGTCGAAAATATATTTGCAAAGTTGTTACAAACTCTGAATCGCGGTTTTTCTTTTTTGAGCCAATATTGTCAAAAATTTGTAACTTTTGGCGCGAAACGTGACTTCGATTCGATACTCTTTTCGGGACTCTTTCCGAAATCACGTCATTTCTTAAGCCTACCAGTGGGAAATTTGTTAAAATGAAATTGAGAAGCAATCCTTCTAAGAAACTAACTGACCTGCTGCGCTCTCTTGGCATAGGCCCACAATTGGCTGTTGAATCTGGAGAGATGTTTTCCTCGTTTTTCGAGAAAAGTGCGAAGTTGGCCGAATTCTGAGGCGTATTCATCTCGTAAAAATTGCGCATCGGGCTGCACTCCGTAATTCTTCTGCCAGTCGTAGTCGGCTGAAGCTGAATTGCCCATATTTTTCTATGGCTCCAGAAAACAGGACGCAAATTTCTAAATCAACGCCTTTATTTTGTGTTGCACAGAGTGGAGAGTTGCACCTAATCGACAATGGAAAGGGCAGCCCTTTTTCTTTGGGCCAAAGGAGGCGCGTTGTGCCAGTGCACCGCACCTACAACAGAAAACGTATTCAAATGCTGATTTGATTGACAGTTTTGTTTGAGGGTGACAAAAGTGTTGGACACAAAAGCGCAAGGATTCTCCTGTTTGGAATATCGCAACATAGTCCCTATAATGTATGGAGCATATTTTTGAGCTCACTCAAAGCTAGGGAATAAGTTCCCAGACTTTTAGAGAAGCGGTGTTTTAAAACTGTTTGTTCATAGTTACCAAACGGCCTCAGAATGCTATGAAGAGGCCGACACGTTAAAAGGGCAGGAGAAAATGTCTAAAACTTCAGGTAACAAAACTTCAGATAAATAGTATATGATATATACCCTAAAACATTTGGCCTCGCAAAGCGCTGAAACATAAACGTAAAAATATGTAATTTATACTTCCAAACAGTGTTTTCAGGCCTCTAAACTGACCGGGATCCCGATCTCGCGATTTTACCAATCTCATCACTTTTTTGATTATATTGTGTGTATGTCAACTTTTTTAGTTCTATCTTTTGAAACAAACAGTTTTTTAAATAGTGGCGTTTTTATCTTTATTTTTTAAAATATACGCATGGTCAGTTATGAGAAAATGGACAATAAAATGAAAAAAATTTAAGCTGACCGGGTTCCCGATCTCGAGATTTTTCCAATCTTATCACTTTTTTGATTATGGTGTGTGTATGTCAACTCTTTTAGATCTATCTTTTGAAACAAGCAGTTTTTTGAAATAGTGGCTTTTTCATCATTATTTTTGCCCGGTCAGTTTGGGGAGTTGCGTGTATAAGGGTGTATAACTGACCGACTGTATATGTTAAAAAATAATGATGAAAATGCCACTATTTCAAAAAACTGCTTGTTTCAAAAGATAGATCTAAAAGAGTTGACATACACACACCATAATCAAAAAAGTGATGAGATTGGAAAAATCGCGAGATCGGGAACCCGGTCAGTTTAGAGGCCTGAAAACACTGCTTCCAAAATAAGACAACTAGATTTTTGGAATTGTACTTCGTTTAAAAACGTTTGCTTCAGAAATTATACATATTACATGGGTCAAATAACTATTGAATTGAATTGAATATTTTATTCTCAGAGGCATAGTACATACACTGACGTGAGAATATAGAGAGACAAAACAAGTTTTTACGAAGTTGTCGAAGTGTGTTTATGTTTATAGAAGCTGTAGTAGATTGAGATATCAGCTCACAACGTCCTCACCTTTAAGAAGCCAAGTACCGGTAGAGTTTCTAATTTAATAGATCGTGTTAGAGGGTGCCTCTTAAGAGTTACAAAGACATAAAATTGTTGTAGGAGAGTATTGTCAGGATTATGCTGTTCAGAGATAACATAAAGTGTTCATTAGCCCAAGAGGCCTGAAAAGCTATGGCGGGAACATGGGTCGCTACTCCATGTTTTTAAACTCCCCTCCAGTTTTGGGGAGTGCCCGCTGCTGGATGTAAATATCCACACGACACGAAATGGCATTAACTCCCCTCTGTAAGACCATGAACACTATTTGTTAAGTTAGAACAGTTAATCACTAAAAGATAAATCGATAGATGTATGACGATGTAAACTAATAAGAAACTAGTTATTTATGTAAAAGAGTTAACAAGCCAGGTTAGATTGAGGAGAAAAAAGATAGGCCGCTGGCTAATCTCGGAGCTCTTGAACACATATTCTGATGTATTTTATGTCAACGCTTGTAAATAATCAGACACAGTTTTGGGATCCAGTTCAGACTTTTAACATTCAATTTGGCCTAAGGTAAAACTTATGAGCCATAGCTATAGATGATTATTGAAGTTGTGAACATTCATTAACTGACAGTTCTGCACATTGATTGTTTGCTCTCGTTTTTCAACTTTTTGACATTACACTAATGAAGGATCCTTAAAATCAATAGAATTATCAATCTCCGCCGAAAATGGCTACAGGAAGGGATTAACTTGAATAAATTCCTCCTCACTTCACATTTGTCCAAAAATTTGCATAATCATTTGTCGCATTTTGTTTCAGCAGCATACTGTGTTTTGTGCTTGTGTCAGTATTCCGTAATGTCAAATCTGAAAATCGGGCTATGGACAGCCTGTTGAACATTTTTGAATTCTTATTAAAAATCCAACCCTATGAAATAATTTCTGGACATCCCACGGTCACTAGACAAAGAAATCTCACTCAAAATTTACTACAACCTGATCCCCAAAAAGGTCCAACTTGAGGTTCTGCATTTCGTTAACAAGTGATCTGAATAGTTTTATTTCGTAGAAAAAGTTTTTTGTTACAAAAATTGGTTTAAGACATATTTTTGAGACACAATAATCTCGCTTGGATCTAATTTTTAAACAACCCATGTCTTTTATCGCAGAAAAATCGAAACTCAGCAGATTGTGCTCCGTTAGTCAAACCACTGTGAGAAAACTAACGCCAGGAAAGAGAAGTGTTTCTGCCGGCAATGTGTACAAAAGGGAGCAATGATAATAGAAAACTCCTTTTCCACCATCTGACGTGCTTTTCGTTATGCTTATCTCGAGTATACAAGTGTAACAACACTTTATTCTGTACTTACTTATTTTTTATTTACCCGTTTATTAAAAAATGATATAATAATATGACATATAAGTATAACACATAAATGTAATTGGTGTTCAGCAGTATGTGCGTCACATTCATCAGTTTTATTCAGGTCAATATATTATGGACAACACCAAAACTGAGGGCTCTGCTTTGCTCAGGGATGTCAAGAGAAACTTCTATCTCTTGTATGCTGGCTTGGCAATCATTGGATTTATTGCTATCGTTGCACTTGTACTGATAATTTTCACTCTCTCTGGGGTCAATCGTTTGGCCGACACAACGTACAATCATCTTGAAGATGACTTGAATGTCACCTTGGCCAGTACAAAGGTATTTATTGTATGAAAATATAATATAGTTTACTTTGAACTGAGGATTTCAAAAGGTTTCGCTCGAAAAGAAGTACGAAAATGTCACAGTTTTCGTCCATAGTATTAAAAAACGGAAAACTTTGTAGGAAACTTTGCTTAGAATGCGATAGTATTGAAACATATCCGGATAGTGAGCATAAGAAATGTTCAGAATATCCAGAATTTCACATTACTTAAATTAAAGACCATTTTGCCGTTTTTGTAGAAAAATGCCATAAAAACTTAAATTCAGTCTAGAGAAGTATTCGCTTGCGTATTTTTAGATAATTAATTTTGGTAATTAATTTGATTTTCACTTAAATTGTTTTATTGTAACGGTTCTTAAATTAATGTTTCTCTAATATCTCTTTGTATTTATAGTGTTCTGTTACTAACAATAATTCAATTTAGAGACCCGTTGCAGATCAAACTTCTGACGTGGACAGGCAGGTGGTTTTATTAAACTTTTCTATGAACGGCATCGTCTTCGGTTCTCGTTGCTTTTGAAATCGCTCCAACTAAATGGCTTATACAATTCGTTCTTGCAGTTCCGCGATGCAGCAGTCCGTCTCTTGGATTATAACACAAACGGCGCCGGCAAACACATTGGACATAAATGGCTTGAACAGCTTGTGGACGTCTTTGGGTCAAGAAAAGTTGGATCTGAGGGCCTCGATAAGTGAGTATAGAAATTTTAATAATGAGACTATGTAAGATTTCAGAGCTATCGACTTTACTGTCCAAGAACTCAGAAAGAGAGGTTTCCAGAGCGTTCACACAGAGGATGTGGCGGATATACCAAATTGGGTGCGCGGAAATGATCAGGCGATTATGATCGGTAAACACTTAAACTCGTAAGCGGACGTCAGCTTTTAAAATTCAGTATTTGTGGCAAACGAATATTTATTACTTTTTCTAGCAATCTTTTCATATTTCTGCATTATATTCCGAAAATTTACCGAAATATATACATTCAGAGCCTCGAAGACAGAAGCTAAGTGTGCTCGCAATTGGTGGCTCTCCTTCGGCCGACATCACCGCAGAGGTCGTAGTGCTCAAGAATTTTCAACAACTTGAGGTTATTTCATAAAGTAAACTTTTAGTAAAATGAAAACGTTTTAGGCTGTAAATGTAGATGCTGTAAAAGGTAGAATTGTACTATTCTCGCCGGTGTGGGAAGGCTACGGAAACACTGTCCGTTATAGAGGTAAGTTTGGGCGTACGAGTTTAATATGGACAAAAATCTGTGTATTAAATATTTTAGAACAATTAAAAATCCTCTCCTAGCGTTCCAGCCATTCAGTGCGAAAAATCTCACCATTTTGCACTTTTTTACATTATTTATAATGATGACATATTTACAAAAACGATGCAATTAGAACAATTTAAAACAACGTAGTTAATTATTAACATAGTTAGTTATTAAAAACAATCTTACCAAATTACTTTTTAACGTCTCTTTCAAGCGAGGATAATGTTGATAAAGATAGAGATCGGTTTCTTTGTCGTTTAATTTGGTACAAAATTTCAGGATCGGCTAAAAGAGTAGAAGAAAAAGGAGCCGTGGGTTTATTGGTCAAATCCGTAACGCCGTTTTCCGTCGGGACTCCTCATACTGGCAATGGACCAAGTGGTTAGGTTTCAATAGAATTTATGAAGTAAAAAACTGTTTTACTCCAGAAATATGATTTGCAGATTCAACGATTCCGGCCGCCTGTCTGACCATTGAAGAGGCGGAAATGATCGAAAGGCTTACGGAACGAGGAATCAAAGTCGTCGTTCAAATGTCATTTACGTCAGGTTTCGTGGGAAAAGTCACTTCAAGGAATACAATTTTTGAAATAATTGGTAAGAATTTTGTATACTTTCTTCACTCAGAATTGACGTCAGCCAAATAGTGGGTTTTGTGCTAGAAAAATGAGAATTCTATACACAGAAGATTCATTCACATACATTTGTTACAATGCCACAATTTCGGAATTGGGAATTGTAAGTGAATTTTCGAAGATTCTAATTATAAAAGTATTCCAAACCCAGATTCGTTACCGACATTCATTCTCGCAGTCTCCGGCTCAATTAAGCTCTGATACAATCACAGTTTATTTTAAAAACTTTAGCATTATGTTGCCTTTTTCACTGACAAAGGCTGTGCTTTTTGCAATATGATAGACGATCATTTTCAATTTAGGCTCCGAGAAGCCAAACGAAATAGTGCTCCTCTCCGCACATATGGACAGTTGGGACGTGGGACAGGGCGCAATGGACGATGGCGGAGGAGTGGCTGCCGTTATGCAAGCCATGAATTCCATTCTTAGCCTGGCAAAACTCAGCGAGAGTTTCTTTCCGAAACGGTAAGGTTCTTAAAATATTTTTATTATGTTACAATCTGAATGTTTCGAATGTTTTGTATAAGATATTTCGCGTATAGAATTACATTAATGGCAAAATACGAAAAATTTGGAACAAAATTCAGGACTATCCGAGGCGTTTTCTGGACAGCTGAAGAAGTTGGTCTTCTCGGTGCAGAACGCTATTATAACACACACAAAGATAACGCGAATTTAAAAGAGACGTTTTTCTTTGTCTCTGAAACTGACCAGGGCGCTTTCCGGCCGACGAATTTTTCGTCGAGACTTCGCTTTAGCGGAACTGATAAACAAGTAAGAAATATTATAAGTTAGTATTTTTATTTATTATTTTAGCGGGGAAAAATGGAGGACATTGTGAGAATGATGAACAATTATGGCATCCCGCTCTCAGTCGTTGCTCAAAATGGAGGAATGGTAAGCGAGTTATTTTATGAAAGATTTGGAAATGAGACTGCTCGAAAATTATACGAAATTTATGTCGAAAAGTGAGATGGATAACCAATATGTGAGTTGTATAAATTGTGATTAATTCATTTAAGAGATAAAAATGACTTGTTTTGTGTGGTTTTGTTACTCATTCACTATAATGTTCGACCAAAATTTATTCTGGCAGATTAAATATTGCAGAAAATTATGTCTTTATTTAAAAATTGGTTTGAATAAACAAAAGAGTAACTATTACTTCTCAGTAACCCTATACTGGCAAATATCCTTTTCTCGTTTAGAGCGATCTCAAATTCTGGACAAACGACAAAGTGCCCGGCGTGCAATACACTTCGGATAAAGGTTGTGTTCTGTTATAGCAAATGCTGAGTAAATTACACTGTGCTTAAAATGTTCAGTCCAACATTTTGAAGTTTAGTAGTTGCAAAATCAAAAAGCGAAAGCCTAAAAAATTCCGCTTTTCACGGTAATTCTGTTTATATCTGTTAGGTGGTTAATAAATAAGACTTGATAATAATATAAATAAAAAATACCGAATTACCAAAAATGTTAAAGACGAAATTTAAAGTATTCCAAAACGTATAAAAATTGACATATTAAAAATGTACAAAAATTGTATTTAGGCGATCAATATTACTGGTATTTTCACCATACCAACGCTGACTATATGACAGTGTTCAAAGAAGACGACATCGATTTCACGGCCGCAATTTTCGCTGTGATGGCTCACGTGATCGCCAATATGGATGCATGGTAACGGAACGCAAAACTCAAACAATTCGCAGTCCACTCAATCACGCTTACAAAATTTTTATGTGTTGTCACGTTTTCATTTATATTTGGTTTTTGGAGGTTTTTGTTAAATCATACGTTGTTTTCATAAATCCGATATTTATGCCTCTATGCAAATTTTATCGCATGGCTAAAATACTTTTCCATAATTCTCATCTCATCAAAACTCGACCCTTTGAAGCAGGCTAATTGGTACATTTTACACATTTGTAGTTGTGCTTAAGAAGCTGGTAGCTCTATAGCTGACTGACTACTCTAAAGAAGCTGTCTAATTAATTTTTAGTTAAAGAATTCAAATCTAAAGAGAGCTGATTATTTTGGGATGATATGCCTAGGGGACGATGACTAATTATTCCATGAATGTACAGGATGTTCAAAAAGTACCAAATATTTTACCTTATAATCCTGCAGCCAGAACGGGACTAGTAGCTTTAAAATTGTAGCTAGGCGAGTTGTTATATACGCGAAAGGGATCTCCTCCGGAATATACAAATTCCCTGGATCACTAAGCATAAAGTATGCCCTCACAAGGAATGCATATTTTTGCATTTGTTTGAGCCATATAGTGTTATGCTTATAAAATGACCTATAAAAAACCTACATATCCTGCATAAAATAGTGGTTAATCATGGAATTCATCATACTTTGAGTTCAATTTTTATCGTTCCCAGAAATTATTACACTAAAAATGTGGTTACAGTGCTGAGTTGGCTAGAAAATAATGAATTTATGCTTAAATTGATGGATCCTCAAAGCCGGCAATTTTTGCTATTTTTGTGCATCAAAAAGATTAATCAGCATTTCAGTGCACTGCATTGCTATAAGTGCCGAGCTCTTTGCATTGTGATTTCTCTTCTTTAACAATGCAATTTAAAATCCCGCTTTTATTTTCTTTGACATATTAAGCGTCGATATAAATGCATCTTTCAACAAATTCTTCACCTTCGTTCCATTGACCATACAAACGTCATGGCATTACCATCTGCGAATACATCGACGTATGAATCCGTGTTGGACATATGCACGAACACTCTAATGTCACAGGTTCGTAATTACACCGAAGACCAACTCCAAGGCCTTTTGAGCGATGAGGATCGGCTAAGCGCTATGGTCGACTCCATGCCTCAGGTTTGTTGTCAAGTTTTGCATTTAATATCAATCTTGAGGAATTTAGGTCTCTTCCTTGGTCACTGACAAAGAATTGAAATTGGCGCAATGCAAATCCTTTGCCGAGTACAATCTATCAATCGAACCAAAATTAAGGGAAGGTAGGAATTATATTGTTTCGAAAATTTGAAACTCTAAAAATTGTTTCCCAAAAAATAACTCGAGCCTTCCTCACATATTATTTAACCCTTCATTGCATTTAGCAAATCAACATCGTATCCGAACGGATACACTGGGCAATGAAGGGTTAATTGTGTACAATGTATCATTGTAATTTTTTGTCTCGTATATACAGTAGCATATATGCAAATTATTCAAAAGTGTTCATTTCCATGCATGATTTCCTACGAAACACTGTTAATAGCTGCAATAAGCAAATTTTAGCTGCTATTTTCAAGCAAATAAAAGTACGATAAAATATAGGACCTTCTGAACTGATTCTTAGTAGATACCAAATTTTGTAAGATATCTTTATTTGAGAAGAAAAGAGAGGAAAGAGTGATTTAACTTGGAAAAAATTTGCTGTTTTGGCCGTGATCCTAGACAGATAGATTCGATTACAGGTTATTGGTTGGGCTATCATGGAAAATGGGTCCGAAATATATTTTGCCATGACATTGCACAACCAAATTGCGCTGCTAATTGGTTACTATAAATCGTGATTTTTCACAAGGAGAAATTGTCATTATGATCGTTTCCGGCTATTTTGATCATTATGAGTTCATATTTATTGGCATTTCTGCTACAAATGGCGGAAAAAGTGTTTCTAGGAACATACAATGGGAAACATGTATGAGACTGACAATCAACTTTAATAAATGGTTAAAATTGGATTAAGTATATAACAAAACAAAATGTGCCATAAAAGTATTTTATATTCAGGTGCCGCCCGTTTGAAAGCCACCAGTGACAGTGTTCTGAGAGAAAAACAAGAAGTAGAGCAACTAAAGAGTCGACTGGATTCTATAGCCGAAGACCGATCACTGGACTCCATCAGTGCTATCCTGCAAGCTGCAGTACAAGAGGCCGAAGACGATAGTGAGGTAAATTACATTTTGAATAAGCATCGTGGTTGAGAAAGGTTGTTTATATACATAGAGGAATGAATTTTGTTTTTTAGATGGGGATATGATGAATATTTGTGGTGCACCAAATATTTATGAAAAGTTGATTTTTGTAAATAAATTCTTGTCCGTTTTAAAAGATAACCTAAGAAAAATGCCTAATTTTTTATTTTGCAGATTTGATAATATTTTGTTTTAAACTTGAATAAAATGGCACACTCCAAAGTATCATTTAGAAGAAGATCGAAAATTTATTCATAGAAGTCAATTTTTATAAACAAATCAAATATTTGGCGCACTGATGATTTAGTGTCCTCAATACACTTCCACCTATAACCTCGGTCGATTCTGTTTTGCATGTTCTACAAATTGGGTTTATACATTCAATATACACATCGGCGCCAAGTGTCTCAAAAAGCGTCCCAGCCGTTTTCAGCCAAAAATCAAAAGAGGTCTTGTCAAAGATTTTTTTTGCCAGGAAGCAAGTTGAAGTGTTGCTCTATCATACCTGGGGGGTGAAATATTCGTCCGATGGATTATTATTTATATTTTGGGCTTCAAAGTTGGTATACTTTGCGTTTTTCAGTGTTAAATGAGCCAACTTTGAGACCCGATTTAAAAATAATAATCCATCGGATGAATATTTCACTTGTACAGAATAGTTGAGCAACACCTCAAATTTTACTATTTCAAAAAAAATCTTGGCTAAGACCTCATCTGAGCCCATTTCGATATTTTTTCGGTTTTTTTGCCCAAAAATGGCCATTTTCGTGTGTTTTCGAGAAAAAGTGAAGCAGTACGTCGGAAATCGACTGGGATTTTTGGTACTTGCCCTATTTCGGGTACGGAGAATCCGAATTTGACCTCAGATCGGGGGTGGTCCCGCCACGAAAGTTGGGAAATTTGCGTTTTTTGGCGTTTTTGGGCGAAAATTAGCACAAAACGGTGCCAGAAAATTAGTATTGATGGTATTTCATTTTACAGTTCCAAATTTTTAATCAATTGTGGTCTGGTAAACAAGAATTTGTGGTTATTTTTAAGAAAATTCGGTATTTTCGCGAGAAAAAAATTGATTGACGGACCTGGGGTTCGAACTTGAGAGGAAAAAATCGTCCAAAAATGGCCATTTTTGACGTGATATGAAAAAAATAATTGCAGATTCGGAATCAGCGCATCGAATTACCCCTAAAAACACTCATTGCAGAAAATTTTTCCACGTTTTCAAAAAATCGATTTTTTCAAAATCCATGTGGTACCCCCTATGGTGAAAAATGGCCAAAAAATGAAATTTTTTTGGAATATCAGCAAAATGTGTTTTTAGGGGTATTTTGATGCGCTGAGTCCGAATCTGCAATTATTTTTAACGTAACGCATCAAAAATGGTCATTTTTGGGCCATTTTTTACCAAAAAATGCAATTTTCCCAACTTTCGTGGCGGGACCACCCATGATCTGAGGTCAAATTCGGATTCCCCACCCCCGAAAACCCCCGGGAGCAAAAAATCCCCCCACTAAACGCCCAAAAACAGAAAATGGGCAGAACGCCAAAAAACCCCCCAACCGAATGCCAAAAATAATGCCAAATTCGGATTCCCCGTACCCGAATTAGGGTATGTACCAAAAATCTCGGCCAACTCTCGACAAAAACATGGCTGAGACGCATTTTGAGACGGCTCCAGTGCATTTGGCGCCGATGTGATAATTGCGTATAACTAACCAAGCCAGCTTCTTTTGGAAGTAAATAAAACGTAATATTCGAAAGAAAATCCACAAACCGATATTATACCTCCGCATTTTGTTGTAGTCGCATTTCAAATGCAACACAGTATTATTGTTTTAGTCTATTGCCGAACAATTCCAAGACGGCAAGCTCGAAATAGACGAATTCATCAAACAGTTCGACGAGAAACGGCTGTTGGCTCATACCAGGTATTGAAAATTCTGAATAGTGACTTTCATCTTTTGTGCTTTAGAAAAATAAAATCAGAGAAACTCACCGAGATCATTCGGCAACAACAGTACCAGCCAATTCCGAATCAGAACAGCTATGCGCATCCCTATCCATCAGGATACGGATCTCGAGTTCAAGGCCAAGATCCAAATGTGAATTATCGACATTCCTATTTTCGATAGATAAATATGTGTATATTACGTGGAGATTTGAGCAATTTAACTTTTGTTTAATTTGTACTATAATTATAAAGGTGTATAAATCTATGAATGTGCCATAATGTTGTTATAACCATTTTATACTTTGTTTTTGACGGCGTTGTGGAATGTTGGGAATAGTGAAGTGAAGAAAATGGAGGAAATCGTACAATATTTCTTCTCATTACTATCGGGCATTGCCACTCCAAATTCTTTCAGCGTAAACAATTTCTTACATTGTTCGTCAAGTGAACATCGGAAAGCTGTTTTAGAATTTCAAATAATGTGTCATTGATGATCGGTCTTTCAGAGTTATGTTCTTCACAAATCGTCTGTTGTTCCATACGTCTTCTTGTTCGTATGCATTCGTCCGCGCTCCGTTTTCAATTAAACCAGTAATAAAATCCGATAAAATGCTGAACTTTCAAGAGCGCCAAAGGCTGATTAATCCTGCCAATCCGTTATATTTGGTTGAGCCAGAACCTGAGCCCAAGTCACCGGCACAGACGAAACTTTGCGATATAATGAATATTCGACTACAGGTTAATTTTTAGATGGCTTTTAATTACATAAAGCTCAATCTTTGGCTGGGTATTGTGGTGGTTTAATGTCAAAACAATCACATTTTATGTGCACTGTGTGGTAGATAATTCCAAAATTTGAGCAATAACTTATTTGCGCAAGCGTACTTAGAAGCTTATAGCGAAGTAGGTTCGAAATCGTCGGTCCATATAGCAGACATGTTGCATTTACAGGTATCATACAAAACAGATAATACCTTATAATTAGATTTAAAAGCTCACTAAACGGTATTTTTCTTGAATTTGAAATGGCATTTTTGCCATTTTACATTCAGTTTTCTCAAAAACCATTAATAGGTTTAATTTTCAGAGTTACGACTATGTGGAGCTGGAGAAATTTCAAAGTTTTGTGCACAGAACAGCGAAGCGCTTTGGGTACAAAGTGGAAGAAAGGTAAGCGAATTTTACTTAACTTGTATTTCGGATGAGAATATACTTTTGCGTGTACTTTTATGCTAAATTCATCCAACTTCAAGGGATATTAAAAGCAGTAATCGTGCTTCTGTCAAATGATAGTCAAAATTTAGAAATGTAATTTTTAGTTATGCCGTGTTTCCAATCAAATGGAAGGTTAAATTGTATAAAACCGAGTTACGAGGAGGCAATAATGAATGCGATCTTACTTACTATGATCGATGGTTACGCTTAAAGTGAGTATTTTAATATCCTTTATTGTAATACGATTTTTGTAACAAAAATGGTTAACGTTATCAGAAATAATAAACAAATTTGAAACCATATCAATATTTTTAGTAAATGATTACAACTCTTAAATTTAGAAAAATTATTCTTGAAGCAAATGTAGCAATTTTGTGACAGTGACTTATGAGCATTGAATATGTTAATTTTTTCTTCAGTTTTGCTGTAAATTCTTGTTTTTAGAAATGTGTCTGCCGTACAATTTCCCATTTTTCTTATGTTAACCCAGGCGCATGCTCCGATAAGCACCAAAATCACAGTCAAAGCGCACGAAAAGGAGGATCGTGAATATCGTTACATTCCGGATCTAAAACTGAAGCAGAAACAAGCCGAATACCGATCACTGGATGATCCCAGAATCAGGAAGCAGCTCGGATGGATGGCGGAGTAACTGGACAAGACTCGCTAATTAGAATATTTCTGATTTAAAAATTATTTTGTGTTTGTTCATTTGTCTTTAGTTTCAACCAATTAAAAACTTTTTCAAATCAGCAGTTGCATACCAGGTGGCGACAGGAAATCGTGCAAAAAGATCGTTATCTCATTTTTTAATTTTGAATTTAGCCGCTCGTTGGCGTTTCGTTTCCCTTATATTTTTTAGCAAACGGAAGTGAGGTAAAGCATTCTCGATGCTTTTTAAGGTGTTTAAGACGATATTGAGATAGCTAAATATAGCGAAGTGGGGCCGCTTCGCGGCCCTCACTTCGCTAGGAAGCGGTTAGCGTGCACAGCGGCGCTTCGCGCACCGCCATCAGCGGTCAGGGTTGGGTTGTTCGGGAGTAAGGGTTGTTCGGAGTAGAGCAGCATGAGACTATTTCGGGCCTTCGGCCCTCAAGCAGCGGTTGTTCGGGAGTAAGGGTTGTTCGGGAGTATATGTTCTAAGTTCCCTCACATTCCAAGGGGGAGGGTCGGGCGCTCCGCGCCCGACCACAGGACTGGCTCGTCGCCTCCGGCGCCTCGCATATATGGTTAGGGTGAGGTCGGCAGTCGCGGCCTTCGGCCGCTCCTTCTGACTAATTTATGTCTCTGACTGATTTGTGTCTCTGACTGATTAGTGTGTCTGACTAATTTATTTCTCTGGCTAAACAAAACCTCAAAGACGGAAATATACACCCCTAAGAAAAAAGGGGGGGGGAGAAAAGTGATCTTTGATCCCTTAAAAAGGTAAACGTGACAAAATAAGCACCCCTAAGAATGCGATGAAAAAAGGTAAACATGACAAAAGTGATCTTTGATCCCCTAAAAAGGTAAACGTGACAAAATATGCACCCATAAGAATGCGATGAAAAAAGGTAAACATGACAAAAATGATCTTTAATCCCTTAAAAAGGTAAACGTGACAAAATTAAGCACCCTTTTAGTCTAAATTTGTCTACATTTTAGCTAAATTTTGACCTCAAATTCGGATTCCCCGCTAAAATTACCCTAATTAGGTATCTGTCTATAATTATGCACCCCTAAGAATGCACTTCCCGTATATCCCAGATGACGTACATCCCAGATGACGTACTGACAGCTTTAACTTACTACTAGCGAAGTGGGGCCGCTTCGCGGCCCTCACTTCGCTAGGAAGCGGTTAGCGTGCACAGCGGGAGATTGGGTTCGTCATCGCTTCGCGCACCGCCATCAGTATGCCCTCGTCTGTATCAGTATGACCACCGCCATCAGCGGTCAGATTGGGTTGTTCGGGAGTAAGGGTTGTTCGGGAGTAGAGCAGCATGAGACTATTTCGGGAGTCAAAAGGGGGGGTGGGACAAAAAAGGGGGGGGGGGACAAAACCTCACATACAGAATTAAGCACCCCTAAGAATGCCTTCCTGAAAAAGGGGGGGGGACAAAACCTCACATACAGAAATATACACCCCTAAGAATGCCGTCCCGAAAAAAGGGGGACAAAACCTCACATACAGAAATATACACCCCTAAGAATGCCGTCCCGAAAAAAGGGGGACAAAACCTCACATACAGAAAAATACACCCCTAAGAATGACTTCCCCGAAAAAGGGGGACAAAACCTCACATACAGAAAAATACACCCCTAAGAATGACTTCCCCGAAAAAGGGGGACAAAACCTCACATACAGAAATAGACACCCCCAAGAATGCCTTCCCGAAAAAGGGGGACAAAACCTCACATACAGAAAAATACACCCCTAAGAATGACTTCCCCGAAAAAGGGGGACAAAACCTCACATACAGAAATATACCCCCAAGAATGCCTTCACGAAAAAGGGGGACAAAACCTGACATACGCAAACAGACACGCCTGAAAATGCCTTCCATGAGAAAAAATGGTCTTTGGAAAAATTTGTCTAAAAATTTTTGTCTAAATTTTGTCTACATTTTGTCTAAATTTTGCTAAAAACATACTCAGCTCGTCTATACGAACATTTTAAGCTATCACTTGGCCAGATATACCCGCTGGAAGGGGTCTAACGGCCATGTGACGGACGGAAAATCCGGGCTAGCTTACTGGGGGGATAAGGATGTGACATAATCAAAATAAAGCCTATAATGCTGAATGACATAAAAATCAAAGTAAAACTTATTCCAATCATCGTCAACTCAATCATCTTGAGGATATTTTTATGTTTTTGATCTTTTTGCACGATTTCCTGTCGCCACCTGGTAGTGCTTAATTGCTAAATTTACAGTTGAAATAGTTCGTACGAGGAGGTTATAAGCTAGGTTTGCTTAAGAAATAGATGCCATCCTTATAGTAAGTTAATTACAAGCAGATTGCGGCTTCGCCGCAATCTGCTTGTAAAAATGGTGGAGCGTGAGTTATTCGGGAGATTGGGTTCTTCATCGCTTCGCGCACCGCCATCAGCGGTCAGATTGTGTTACACTTTTTTGAGATCTCCCGAAAAAAATTTTTACGGATTCGTTCTTAGAATTCTCTGGGGAGCATTTTGAGCTATCATGCGTCCCTGTAGCGAGGGAACTCGGAAAGTTATGAGCATTTCCAGAAAAACTCGAAAAATGACACTTTTTGGCCAAAAAAAGCCACTTTTTGAGATCTCCCGAAAAAAATTTTTACGGATTCGTTCTTAGAATTCTCTGGGGAGCATTTTGAGCTATCATGCGTCCCTGTAGCGAGGGAACTCGGAAAGTTATGAGCATTTCCAGAAAAACTCGAAAAATGACACTTTTTGGCCAAAAAAAACCACTTTTTGAGATCTCCCGAAAAAATTTTTTACGGATTCGTTCTTAGAATTCTCTGGGGAGCATTTTGAGCTATCATGCGTCCCTGTAGCGAGGGAACTCGGAAAGTTATGAGCATTTCCAGAAAAACTCGAAAAATGACACTTTTTGGCCAAAAAAAGCCACTTTTTGAGATCTCCCGAAAAAAATTTTTACGGATTCGTTCTTAGAATTCTCTGGGGAGCATTTTGAGCTATCATGCGTCCCTGTAGCGAGGGAACTCGGAAAGTTACGTTTTTTACCCCTGGGGGGTAAAGGGGGTCGTTTACCCCCTTTTGGTGTATGCCGGGGGGTCTGAAAAAAAAATTTCACATCATAAACCTACCCTAAAAGGGGGGTATACCAAATTTCAGCCCGATCTGACCAAAATAAATTTTGGGGGATCGTGACACAGACACTGCGGTTTAGGTAAGAGTGGATAACGTTGGAGCACTGTTAACATATTTCACTTACACTAAAATAAAATAAAAACGCGATTGCTATGGAAGTTTTTGATTAACAGTTGACTTACTGTCGATTAACTCGAAACTCTGATTAACGTAGATCACGAGACAGGGCAAAATCCGCGTTAATCTCAGACCCGCGTTATTCTGTGACTTCATATTTTACAGTGTAAAACCTCCCAAAAATGGATTTTTGGTACTTTTAACCACATCAGATGACAATTTTGCTGGTTAGTTATTTTTTAGCTAAATTGAATAGATGTAATAGATTTAGCTCTTTTTGTATTAATTAAATCTAATTACAATGGGACCTAAGGATTGTTGGCCTCTAAGTAACACATTTAATTTAATAACGGACTCTTCAACAATGGCTGTCATGTTGATCAATGATGTTGGTCATAAATTGAGTCCAGTTTCGAGATATTGACAAGAGTAACAAAGAGAAAACAGATTCCAAAATTAGACAAGAATTAGACACTGATCATTTTACCATAGATGGATTTAAATAAGTCATGGAAATAAAAAACACATGATCTACGGCATAGAGATGGAGTGTAAGATCACTCCATCAGTGGGCAATAAAACAAGTTTGAGCTTAAAATGACGAGCAAAATCCAAAGTGTCGTATCGATATCATGTAGAGTTATGTAGTCATGAGCTAACTTGACTAGGTTGAGTTCACTTCGCTAGTGAATTGGTAATTTACTGTATAGGCTAGCAGTACGGATAAAGAAAGAATGGACCCGGACGTTAGTCGAACATTTATTAGTTTTAATCATATATAAATCACCTCTAGTAATAGTTTTCTCAAAGTAAAAAGAGTGTTATGTCTGATAGAAATTTTCTCATGAATTATGTCATGGAACATTTTAAGGTCGGCTTTTAGCCTTCTATCTTCTAAAGATTCTTGTTTGAATAGAACTAATAATTGATCATATGATGGAAATTCTAAATTCTTTCTAAAATATTGAGTTCATTTATAGACCAGTTCAAAGAAGCGTTTTTGTATTTTCTACAATTTTTTGAATGTCCTTTTTAAAATGAGGGTTCCATACTGGAGAGGCAAATTCTAAGATCGGTCTAACGTATGTTGTAAACATGTCAACTAAGAATTTTGGGTCACTAGATTTCAGTCCTTTTAAGAGAGCGAAAGAAGCCTTTTGGGCTTTTCGACAAATAATCTCTGTGTTCTCCGAATTTGAGGTTAGCTGAGAAATAAACACCTAAGTCTCGTACTGTGGTACTAGGATTTATACAAGGAATTTCGCAGTTTTGCAGACTATATGATAAATTTTGATTCTTCTTTCCTAAGTGTAGTATAGAGTACTTTTTAACCGCAATTTTGAGTCCGTTTAATTCGCAATAGTTAGAAAATCTGGTAATAAATGTTTGGAGTGAACTGTTTGAGTCGTAATTAGATCGAAATTTGGTATGAATCGAAACCATATTGAAACGAATGTTTATGGAAATGAAAATGGTAAGTAGTATTGAACCAATCTAGCGGTTATTGACCAAAAATGATGGCTTTGGAATTTGCTATAGTACTATTGCTATTGAAAGTAAAGCCTTCAGCCTAGCCGAAACAGATACCTATGCCTATACTTGTTGCTCGGTATTAACTGTTGTTAAACTAAAGAATGCATCAATAACGCTATGGTGATTATGAATGTGATCATTAACAGTAAGATTTTGATTCTCCTCCCACGCCATTAAACACAGTGATTTAATTTGAATTCGAGAACTTGACTTTCTTTGAACCATTTCACAGAGGAATTATAATAATAGAGTTGTGCCTTGTTCATTTCAGACATATTACTCCATGTTTGATTTCAGATAGCGTTATAGACAACAAAGGATGTGTTTAATACAGAAATCTGTGTTAGTGTTTGCACATTTCATGCGATGGCTATTTTAAAACTGAAACTTCGACTTTCTTTGATCATAACAATTTTCGTAGCGGGACAGTGGGATATTTGAAATTAGTGAACCTATATAAACCGCCCTAAAACTAATCAGCTTCATTTTCAAGTGTCGTTCGTCTGTATTGCTCTCGTTACAGCTTCTCGATTTTCGCAAGCAATCACGTGCAATGGCTTCTGTACCGCCAGGCGACATTTTAACGCAACCGAATACGAAAATTGTGTTCAACGCGCCGTATGACGATAAGCACACTTATCATATCAAGGTCAGTTATTTGTTCTGTTCTTTCTGACTAGTTAGCATTCTAATAAGTTTCTGTATTCTTATTCTTGCTAGGATATATAGAACTTAGAGATGATTAAGGCTAAAATTAGTGAGAATCTGTTATCGATTTATGTGTACAGTCTTGAATGAAACTGAACTGAAGTGTTCATTGCAATAATTTGATCCTTTTCAGATCATCAACGCCGGCGGCCGTCGCATCGGATGGGCGATCAAGACTACCAACTCAAAGCGTCTCGGTGTGGATCCGCCGTGCGGTGTGCTCGACCCAAAGGAATCCGTGCTGATGGCTGTCTCGTGCGACTCGTTCGACTTCGCATCGGAGGACACGCAGAATGACCGCATCACCATCGAGTGGACTAACACGCCGGAGGGAGCCGCAAAGCAATTCCGCCGCGAATGGTTCCAGGGCGATGGCATGGTGCGCCGCAAGAATCTGCCGATCGAGTACAATCCTTAGATCTCATCCAATGAAACTTTGTTGTCATTTGCATTGTGGTTGTACTTTTATTGTTGCAATAAACTTTGAAAAATAATTCTATTCTATTTGTAATTGTCACATTTTGTTTTGAACAAATCTGGTAACAGGGCTAGGGAATTTGTTTTGTATTCTGCTTGAGAGATCAACTCTCAGCACTAAAATTCGAAAAGTAAATGCGTTGTTTGCAAATTATCGCAAAATTTTGTTTTATAGTTGGTTAACTTGTTCGTTTAAAAGAATTCGGATACATTAATTAATCTCATCCAATGAAACTTTGTTGTCATTTGCATTGTGGTTGTACTTTTATTGTTGCAATAAACTTTGAAAAATAATTCTATTTGTAATTGTCACATTTTGTTTTGAACAAATCTGGTAACAGGGCTAGGGAATTTGTTTTGTATTCTGCTTGAGAGATCAACTCTCAGCACTAAAATTCGAAAAGTAAATGCGTTGTTTGCAAATTATCGCAAAATTTTGTTTTATAGTTGGTTAACTTGTTCGTTTAAAAGAATTCGGATACATTTTTCAAAAATGTATCCGAATTCTTTTTACGAATCAAAAATGATTTCTGCTTAGAGGTCATCAATCCTATGATCCCAGTGTAATTTCTGCTGTCATTTACATTGTGATTGTACTTTCCTACTGCTTGAAAATATGAAAAATAAAGGGTAAATTTGACTAGATGAGTAGATTTAGGTTCAATGAATAGATCTGTAATCACAAAAAGTGCGCAAAATTCGGTTGAGAAAGAATATATAAATATTTTTAGAAATATCTAAGGGCTATTTTACATTTGGAGTCGTTTCTTCTCTCTAAAATACAAAATCTTCAAAAATCCGGACAATGTTCTTGATTTTGGTTTGTTTTCTGCAATAATTTCGCCTACTCCTTATAAAAGAAATTTCGAAATAGTCATTTCGACACTCGTTAAAGGTAATGTTGTAATGTCATTTTAATGTTCAGTATTATCTGTATCTGAAAAGCTGTCCTCGCTTTTTGTACGCCCGCCGCGAGGGAAATGTAAACACGTCACTAAAAGGGCGGCAATTCAAATGGGTATTTTTTGGTTAAAACCCAAATTCGGTGAAATTTGGCCCGTGTGATATGCTGAGAGGAGGTCAAATAAGGGCTAGTGTGCGGCACACCGAAAAGACAACACAAAGGTTAGAGCGCAGAGAATGTCTTTGTCTGCCCGGTTATTTCCCATTGCCTTACAGAGGAATTTGAATTGCCGCCCTTTTAGTGACATGTTTACATTTTTCATGACCGGCGGGCGTACAAAAAGCGAGGACAGCTTTTCAGATATAGATAATAGACGAAATTTTTTCTGTTTTACTTTTTTTTGAAGTTCTAGAGAGATGGATCGAATTTGAGTACCCAAATTCGTATACCCAAATTCGTTTCGTATGTCCGTATTGCCCACAAAGCTCTAGAACTTCTACAAACTGGTTTCCTTTGTTCATTTTGATTCAATCTAAACAACTTTGCCGGTCGTTTTCTTTCATTTGTTCGCTTTTTGCAGCTTCGCCATCTTTACTTTTCATTTCAAAGTCAACTCAAAATTTTCACTACCATATATTTTTAATGTTGAAATATATGTTTAACTTCTGCTTAAAATCAGAAAATTATGTTTTAGACAGAAACCAAAGCAGATGTCATCGAACCCACCGCTCTTTGGAGAACGTCACAGCCTCGCCGCAAATGCTTTCGCTTCCGGAAAAAGAGCGAGAATGTAAGATTTTATAGAATTTTACGTTTGTACATTGCAGAACGTATACGTAACTTAGGGCAGAAAACTATAATTTAAAGGTATAATGCTTTTTGGTAGTACTAAATAATTTGAACTTAAGCAAAAGTGCGTTTATTTGAGCATTTTCTTACTTGTAGTAAAAAACTAATCCAATATCTGAAAAATTAATGGACATTTCTCACAAATGTTGTTATTGCGATAAATTGTAGCGTATGTGCAATTTTTCTCCCTCATTAATACTATCATATACACTTTTGAATTATAGCACAGATTCGTGGTACATCCTGAAATAATTTTAGGGCTGATCCAGTGCGAAACAGTGTCGCGCCAGGATTTACGCCCCACCCAAGTCTCGGACGAACCACGGGTGTGCATGGACCATTGTCAGGACGTGTGACTGTGGCGAATGCTGTGGCTAGGTACGTATTGACTTCTTTTGTATTCAAAAGCAGCCATCGATAGTTAGTATCTATTGGACTATCCATTACAAATAAACCCTTGGCTATCAATACCATTTTTCCACAGCGTTCACTTAGAACTTGCGTCAACTTAGAATGGGACTCAGGTAGATGGATGCGCGAAAAGAAAAAATCGATACTTTTTTGGACAAACCCAAAAAACATGCAAATTTTTAGTGGAGTATTTTAATTTCCTAACCTTTTAGTCGCGTGCCTAATTTCCCGAAGCTGACGGGCATCAAGGACAAACGCAATATCAACGACAAAACGGTTCAAGCGGCCATGTGCACCAAAATCTTCAATTTCCTGAAGAGCCATGGAGCCACCTTTCAATACAGCGAAGGGACGGTCCGCAAACCGAGTGGAAAAGCTGATTTCAAGAATATGTTCGAGTTCCTGTTCAAGCAATTGGACGACAAGTTTTCGCTTTCATCAAAGGCAATAGAAGAAGAGGTATTCATTCATTAATACCGCAAACTCGTGTTAACAGAAACATTTACCACAAATAGGAAATTGTTCATACATAATCTCGATGAAGCCTAAGCTGTAAATGTCTAATCTCTCGTACAAGCTTAAAATTTTCCGGAATGTAAATATATCCGAAAATATATCTTCCCGAAAACCGTTTTCGAATGTACTGGGGACATTCTACAATGGTTTTGAATTTACTATAGGAGTCATATAGATGTAAACAATTTTTAATAGACTAAATTTTATGGGAGGACTAAAAGCACGTTCTTTTCCTATCATGATTATTCTCTGTTTGTAAAAATTTGCAGATAATTAAGGTTTTTATGTTTAAAACACTGCTATTATTAATTTTTTTGTATCTCATATATAGGTACCAAAGCTGATGACTGCTTTGGGGTATCCGTTTGCTCTCAAGAAGAGTTCTCTACAAACGCTCGGTGCTACGCACAGCTGGCCACAGTGCCTTGCTGCTCTGGATTGGCTGGTTGATCTTGTTGAGGTACTATTTTATATCATGTGTTCCATTCTACTGATTGCATTTAGAAGGCTGCTGATGGTGGCGAAGGTGGCATTATAGATGATAAAGAGGTATATGAAGATCGTTGACTAATTGTATATCATATATTAAGTGGCGTAGTGGTGGAGTGGTTAAGACATCGGCTTACCGCACCAACCCACTGGGGTTCGATTCCCTGGTGCGTCACACACCCAACCTAGGTGCTCCATCCCTCCGTGGGTCGGATAGATAGGTACAGCTTCGGCTGGAAGATAAAGACGGCAATAGCCGGGGTCAGGGGGTTGCTCCCCGCGCCCACTCTAAGGCTGCCGCAAGCTGCTAAGCATCCCCGGTCGAAAGCTTCGGCAAGTAGGCTTGGGGGACCCCGCACGGGAAAAGCTTCGGCGAAGTACCGTTGATTCACGGGGGCACTTTATCACTATATATTTTTGCAGCATCTCGCATTCAGCTATTACATCTCAGCTTACAAGAAAAGTATGGGAGATGAGAAAAAGTCAGCTTCGCAGCAGGAGAAAGATTCTAATCGTTTCGCACAGTTACTCCAGACCTACAAGGTAACGCTTTTCCACACCGAGAAGATCGACGAAGATATGATTCGCTGCGAAGAAGGTCGAAGCAAAAACGAACGTGCCATGCATGAGCTCAAAGCCGAAAAAGAAAAGGTTAGTTGTTAGGCGAAATTTACAAGCCTAAATGACATTCAATATAGAGACCTGTATCTTTATACCGAGATTTTTTACTCATAGTTTTAGGGCATGATTTGAGCATGAAATTGGTTATTAATTCGCTGAACACGAACAAATATTACGTGTTTATTAATAGCCATTTGGGTGTAAAAATTAATATCAAACTTGTATTGTTTCGTGGAATTCCTCCGAGCTTTGGTATTATAAAATACTTCCGTTATATTTTAGAATGTAATCAAGTTACTTCAAGGAGATACAATGCTATTTTAAGGGGATTGATTGCTAAGCTTAGATACAGAAGTAATGCTTCCTGTGAGTCACTAATGTATTTTAGGATGAACAAGATATACAAGAAATCGAAAAAACAATAGACGACAAGCGCAACGATGTAGCAAAGCTCAACGATTACCTGGAGCAGCTTTTAGTGATGATTCCGCGCCTGGAGGAAAATATCGTTTGTTTTCTTAGGAGTAGTAGAAAGTTTTATTTTTACTTTGTTTTAGTTGGGTGCCGAATCTGCTATTGAGCAAAACACTGAAGCACTGGAGAAGCTCGAGGCCGAAAATCAAGAAAAGGAATCAAAAATCGGTGCGCAAAAAATGGGCGGGGACGAATTTCGTTCCATGATTGCTCGGCTAAATACGGTATGGGTTTTAAATTATATATTGTTATGGTCTAAGGTTGTTAACACTACCAGGAAAGAGTGTGCGATCAAAGCTGAATAATAGCTGAAATTAAATTGACTTACTGAAAATCCATTTTTTTGCTATTTCTGGATACATCCCCGAAACTAAATGAGCAATAATCAGTAATCTAGACTTGCGTAAAAATTTGTTTGTACATTTCAGCTTAAAGATCAGAAGAGACATGCACTGGCACAATTGCGAATTGAGGAAAAGGACGCCTATGAAAAGGAGCCGCTGTTAATGAAACAAGCCAATGAGGTAAATTCTTGTGCGAACTTTATTAGATCAATACAGATTCCTCATAGTATCTTTAGTAGTCTATCTCTAGTAGTCCTTATAATTTGTAGGATTTTTATATGAAAATAATTACTATTTATAAGACTGTATAGGAATACAGTCGTCCCTCTCTAATATGACCCTCTCTACTATGACTCCCTCCCTAATATGACCCATTTCGGCCGAAACGGATTTTTTTGTATGGAAATTCCCTCTCTAATATGACCCTTCCCTCTCTAATATGACCCTTTTCGGGGGTCAGGCAAGAAAAGTGACAAAAGGGTACCCCCTATTGATTTTGAAAAATTTTCTCCGGCCGCCGCCAATGGCGGCGGGCGGGGGAAAATTTTTGAATTTCACACCCAAAAATCAAATTTTCAAGTAAAAATTTTCCCAAATTTCTAATTTTCCTCTAAATTTTGCAAATGGTGTATGTTTTTACCTTTTTTTGACAAATTTCTTTATAGTCTCACTTTTTTTTAACTGACGGGCAAATTTTCTGTGCTCTGAAAAAAAACTAGCTAGATCGACTATTTAAGTCGTAAAAAAAGCGTTCTAGATACATCCCATTTTAACTGAAAAATTTCCCAAAAATTAAAAATTTTTTTACAAATCCAAAAATGAAAATTTTTGAAATTAAAATGGGACCTATCTAGAACGGTTATTCACGACTTAAATAGTCGATCTAGCTAGGTTTTATTCAGAGCACAGAAATTAGCCCGTCAGTTAAAAAAACGTGAGACTATAAAGAAATTTGTCAAAAAATGGTAAAAACATACAAAACCATTTGCAAAATTTTGAAGAAAATTTGAAATTTAGATAGATAAAATTTGAAATTAAAATGGGACCTATCTAGAACGGTTATTCACGACTTAAATAGTCAATCTAAACGGGTTCTATGCAGTGTCAAAAAATTTTTGGAAAAAAAATTTCACCCTCTCTAATATGACCCATTTTGGCCGAGATGGATTTTTTTGTATGGAAATTCCCTCTCTACTATGACCCTCTCTACTATGACTCCCTCCCTAATATGACCCTTTTCGGGCAAAACGGATAGGGTCATATTAGAGAGGGACGACTGTATATGGGCTTTCTTCACAATTATAAATTCTATGATTTTAGTTGCGCAACGATTATTCAAAATTTTTGATTGCTTTGCGACGGCTCTCGGATGTTTTGGAAACAAGCAAAAAAATCGATTGGAGTCGATACGAATACGACTTCTCGGTTGAAGTTGATACAAATCGGTCGAGTGAAGAACTGCAAAGCTTGGTGGATACTCTGAGAACTCAACTGAAGGAAGTCATCGTCGCATGCGTCAATAAAGCGTCAGAATTGGACGGTCTAATCGATGTTCAGAAGCAAATCCTTCGAGAGCGCGAGGACGATAACGCGAAGGTATTTTAATTTTATGTTACTTTCTTAATTTTTGTTCAAGTAATATCTTTTTGACGTTGTATGTTATTTAATATTTGACGATGTTTCATACAGAATTTGTATTTGGCATTGTTTTTCCTATTATTGGCATAATTTTTTTGAAAAACTATTTTTTGCTAAAGTGTACTATTCATGTAAATTTTCATGAAACTTTAACTTTGGGAATTGAATGCCAAATTTTATTTCCCGTTTTGCAAGTCGAAAAGCAGAATACATGACCGATAGTTTCTGTTTATCTGGAATAATAGTTAATGAATGTATCACTGCTCAAGAAAATTTGGGAAAAAACATTTCGTATTACAGTATTTTCATATCTAATGGAAAATCTAGAATGTTCGGTCCAATACTAATTTTTCAAATGCTTTAACTTACGTCACTCCAACAATCTCCATATCCAGCAAAATCGATCAGCGATGAGGAATGCGAGAGCTGGCTTTCGGCACACAGTATTGAATAACGACGGCAGAACAGAAGCTAACAGAAGAATAAGAAGAATTAGAAAAGCTATTCACAGAGAAAGAAAATTACAATTTTGCTGAAAACATTGCAATAACTAAAAATAAAAATCACAAATGAACATATCTTTCTAATGCTTTTAAACCGTAATCGCTTCAACGTAATGCGCCATCTAAATTTGAAATTCCCCGGAATTCGAAAAATATTCTATGGGTCAATTTAAATCGTTCAAAATCTCATAAAATAAACGACGGTCAATTTAGAACTTGGTTCGTTTTTGCTAACTTTCGTTGTTAACTAATAAAATGCTGGAAACAAAGAATTCTAAAATTCTCCAATTGCCCAATTTACATGGTCAATTGTGTTTATGTCTAGACAACAATGGGATTCTCTTTTCGTCTTTCTTTACAAAATTCAAAAGAAAAAATTCAAAATCACATAAAACACACACCGTTAATCAGAGAGCCATTTCAATACATTTCGTTAAAAGCAATTGGAAGTAAACAGCACAAAACGATCCCAAGCAATTCATATAGACAGAATTCATTGTAAGGTTAAAGCAAGCTACTTAAAGGAGAGATCTGAGCTAGACTTGAAGTTGTAAGACGATGACAAAAGAAAAACTGACGCGCGGGCGAATTCAAGTGGACATTTTGGATATATCGCTAGGATCGTCTCAGACACCCATGGTACCTTTGTAAAAGTTGTTCAGCTCATCGAGCTGTACACGATAGTATACTTTTTTAAAGGGGTACCCTATGTGTGTTAACCCCAAAATGTCCATTTGAATTCGCGCGCCAATTTTAAGACGCCTCTTTTGATGAACAACCTCTCTTTAGCTGTCCCAACTTCAATTCTAGTTCAGATCTGTCCTTTAGCTCTGGGGTTTGGTGCCTCACTCCTATTCCTCCTTTCACATATTTTAAGCGTGCTGGCCAGAATGAAGGTAACTCGAAGGCGCTTCCTTCTAATCTTTTGAACTACATTGGGTGGAATCCTTTAAATTATGCTTAGCCCAACTGTTCAGAATTAAATACACCATTTTTTTAATAAGAGCCCATGGAAAATTCATCAACATTCATTTGTGTCTTCAATTGTCTTGCACAACAAAAATTTAGCCAAAAAGAATTTAAGAAAACAAGTATTTATGGATAAGAAAAGATGCACACTTGCGAAAGAAAAAGGTTTTTCGTAAAATGCTTTCAAATTTTTTTGTTCTGACACGATCTTTGGCTGTTTTCATGTTGTACCTAATTTTTCAGATTTAATTTTCGTCAAGCTATCGCAAAGTTAGCAAGCCAAGGAAATCTAACCCATTTAAACAATGTTTATGCGGCGATATTTGAGACAAAATTCTTCTGCGTGTATTCTATATAAAATGTAAAGAGAAACGTTGTTAACACAAAAATGAACGTTTTATGCGATACAATTGTTGCCACAAAATTTTTATATTTACTCTGTCGTAGTTGGTTAATGCTCAAAGTTCGTTAACTTTAGTGGTTTATATGTCCTTCTCTGCGCAATTTTTCACCTTCAGAATTAGCTTTCGGCTGGATGCTTAGTGTAAGCTCATCGAACACTTTCTTTGGATCATTCACCGAGGATTTTGGTCGCGGTGGCGTGATTCCTAAATAGTCGCTGCATCCTCGACGTAGGTTCGTACTGACGAAATTGCAAATGCTATCGAGTGTGGTCATTTTGCATTCCTAAAGTAATGGTCTTATGAGGTTAACTTAAAACATGCACATGGAACCACTCCGTTGAAAATACCGACAGGGCCATAATGATTGCGAGGATTCTATGTGGCGCCCAATTTGGGCGGAGAATTCCGCTAGTTTAATCCTATCTATGAAGACAAATATTATAATGGGTCACTTAGTGGCACAATCTTTGTCTTTATTTGTAAAATTTACCTCTTTCCACTGATCATCGGTGTGAATTGCTTTATCCTGAAATTTCTTTTCCTCCACAAAATCCTTCAATTGCACTCCTTCTTTCGGTTTCTTCGATGAAATATCCAACTGCTTGAATACACCATCAGCGAATTGGTGCATCTAAATTTGAATGCCATTTTAAAATGTGTTGTAAGTCAAGTAATTGGAAACATTATTGGGTTGTTTCAAAAGTTCGCTCATTTTTATTCTGTTTCGCTTTCTTCACACGTTTTATGTCAAAATTTCATAAAAACATTACAACTTTATATATGCATAAAGGGTTTTAGGGGTTTTTATACGCTGATTCCGAATTTGTAATCAGTTTTTGATATCGCGTCAAAAATTCCATTTTGCCAAAAATAATGTTGCAAAATGGCAAAAATATGCACCTTGTTTGCCAAAAAGTGGCATTTTCTGAAGCGTTATAAAAAACTGATTCCAGATTTTCAATCATCGCATCAAAACAGCTCTAACAACTTTTTAGCAGAAAAATTTATGACGCTAAAAAATTGATTTTTTAACACTTTTTTTGTCAAAAATTAGATTTTTTGCCCAAAAATGGCGTTTCAGAAAACTGATTTTTTCCTAACCTCGACAACTATTTCCTATATGTTTCTGTGGAATAATGCCCACAGAGAACGATATCTCGACAAAAAAATGGAAAAAAGCGAACAAAAATAAAACGGAACGAACTTTTGGAACAACTCAATATAAGCCTAAATATCGTAAATATAGCATAAATATAATCCATAGCGCAGAAAGTTGTTATTTCCTCCCGAAGAAAATCCTTGAATTTTTCTTCGTATTCTAAACAGAAAATTTTATATCAGGGCCGGTAAAATTATCGAGCTCGAATATTCGAAAAATCCGGACTTTTGCTCAACAAAACAAGTTTCACGTAGTAAGTCTAATGATAGGCATAAGTGGCACCGCTCTATTGCTTGTTTGTCACAGAGTAGCGTCAAATTATGATAAGCGTAAGACAATTCACCTCAGCAATAATCATCTTGGATTTGGGGTTCCAATAGATTTCCAATGCGAAAGCTCCCGCAGTGGGACATCCCAATTTTCTCGTTACATCCATCAAATTCATCAGACCAATCTGAGTTTCGCTGTGCTGAAAACAATATTATTTTCGATAGAACAATTCAATAGCAATGCATGAATATAATCGTTTATATCCATTGCTAATTAAAATGACCTGTCGATTGATTTTGAAAAAGCAAACAAAGGCATAATTTACATACCTTTGGATATTCTGTTATAAGCTTTAGAAACATAAAATGCCTATTAAAATCTAGACATCCACAAAAATTAGGTATAATTGTATCTATTTCAGTTATATTTTTAGTACGCCAAATTTTGGAGCGGCACTGAAAAAAATTAAGAGTTAAGTTATGTTGATTAATATAAAAAGTCCCAAGGGAATTTTAAATGTCCGCCAGAATTTTGCTGTATTATTTGACGTGAACTTTCGCCCTTAGGAGGATTCTATTTCTAGCACTGAAGACAGACTACATTGGAACACAACACTTACCGCCGAATAAACAACCAGTTTGGGTCCCGTTACTACCGGCTGAACTTTTGGAGTGACGTTCCTTTCATGTTCCAACAACGGATCGATATGCGTCATCCAATCGCCCAACAGTCTTCCAGTATGAAGCTTTCCCATACGTCCGGAATCCATGTCGCTTTGGTAGTCGTAACTTATTTCCAGCATAATTTTATAGAATTCCATATTATTGTATCCGGGGGAAGGTTTGTGAATGTTTTTTTTACCCAATTTGGTTGACGTTCTGTCAAGCCGGCGGCAAACTACAATAGAATAGGTTTAAAGTACATTCAACCATAAATTTAACGAATGCCAAGGGACGCTTTAAGTTAAGCGTTGAGTGAAAAATTGAACACCGTTTATCTGAAACGATTTGTTTCGGCCAAATTCGTCCGGATAACTGAATTTCGAAACCGGAGTTCGGATGTATATCCAATGCTGAAACACACTTAATTTAGAAGTTCGGTTTTCTCGGTATTTCTAATTTGTTTTACTTTTTCCTTTTACACTGTTTACAGATTTAATATCTGAATCCTAAAGAATCCTTCTAATCAATTGTACATTGTCGTTATACGAAAAAGCATAAAACATGACAAACAAACTGACCTCATAAGCAACGCCCTCCAAATCCTTAAACTCTTTGAACAAATAAAATCCTGTATAGTTGACCGCATGCTTGACAACCGGATCCAACTTTTTCTCAATCTTTTCTTTGTAAGAGTGGATCGCAGGTATGGCAAGCATATCGTAGAGAGGGCAAGAAAAATATTCTCCATCTTTTGTGGAGTCGTGCTTGTGTGTTCTCATTAGCGAACCGTTGTAGAGGCCCTTCAAAATTTTGTATCATTCATTTTCATATTTTTAATAATTACTATTTTACCATAATATTTACTTATAAAGTGGGTTAGAAATTTCACTGGCATAAGTTACGCAATTTGGCGTTTTATGACCAAAGTTAAAGCTAAAAGTTGAAAAGGTCGCTTTAAGGAAAATTGGGCATGAAACATGGGAAAATTGGCGAAATTGCGATAAATATACAAAGGTACGAGCAATTTGGCATTTCGTCCAAAATGATTTTAGCAAATTGGTTTGAGAATGTTAACTCTCAAACTTGACTCTTATGTAATAAAAGTTAAACGTTACGCGTTTTGTATAGGGTTGGTCATCCACGTCTATCAGTGATGTTTTAAAGAGCACGTTCTGTTTCTCCTCAGACGGCAGATTTGCTTCTTTATCAGCAAAGCCATGAGCAAATGCCTGCGCGCTGTCTATAGCCCTTTGAACTTTTGTCGAAGTGATGTAAACCTGGAAATTATACAAAATTTAATGCAACGACATTGTGATTGGAATACAATTAACTCTCGTTAAAGCTTGTGCTTGCACAAGCACAATCACTTGTCCGCTTAATGCCATCCTTTTGGGGAGGGTTGGGAAAAAACAAAGGCGGTACCACATAAAAACTTTTTAATTTAAAATTTTTCGCTGGTTTTGCTCCAAATTTTTATATTAGTTTTTAAGTTAGAAGAAGTTAAAAATGGTAAAATTGTATAAAACCACCATTTTCGGGCATTTTCTCTTCGAAAAACAATCATCAGGATCAGAAACTTGCAACACAGGATAAGTTTATGAGAAATGTTGGCGTTATACAAAAAGAAACTTACTTCATCTTTTACTTTGCCCAAGTCTATTAAATTATGCTCTTTTGTGTAGCGTTCAAGAAAAGCGCGCCCAGTGTTATAGACCTTCTCAATTCCAGCCTAAAAATAAGTGTTTCATGGATCACTTTTTTGGATAACAATAGGACAACCTTATAAAAACGTTCTTCTCAAGCTAACCCTAAAATGTTTCAGGGCATTTTAAATTTGAAATGTGCAAAATATTAAAACAGAATCATATTTATATTCAAAATTGTCTTTTCTTCATATCAAAGAGTTTGTTAACATAGAAATTTTGTCATGCTGTTTCGACCCTGGATCAATACAGCAAGACACGAAGCGTGGTAAGGTCTCAATCTCAACCATAGAGAAATATAGCGGAACTTTCCCCGATAAGGGTCCCTACAAAAGATGACAGTAATTCATTTTAGGTATCTGATTTTCAGTCTGAAAATCATCAGAAATCTGGAGATAATCAGAAATAAAAATTACCGGAGTGAGCAGCTGCCACTTTTCCTGAGGCCAATCATTTTCCTTGTAAGGATCATTATGGTATGGCTCTACGAGAGGTGAGCGGTCGCCATGTCGCAAAATTAAGATGCTTTTTAGAAGTATGTTTTTGCCCGCGACTAAATTGCAAGCAGCATGGAATAGGAATAGAATGAGAAAATTTGTGGCGGAATCCATATTACCTGAAAATTTAAATGTCAAAAAATTATTCTATGCTGAAAACTTATATGGTCTCGCATATTGAGCATGCAGTATGAAAAAATTAAGCTTCCAGAACGAACACGGCTCGGTCCCGAACGGACTGGCCAGATTTTCGTGCTTGGAACACAGATTTTTCGAACTTGACGCAATGGGTGAAAAATCGGACCCGGCCTGTTACATCTCTTTGGACAGAATAATCACTCTCAAATCTCTTTGGAAAAATAATTTTCGACCACAACATATACATCATTCCGGGAAATTTTAGGAATTTTTAGTTCGTTCTAACACAAAAGGAATTGCGTTAGATTGATAATAAATTGTTAAACGTTGGAGCACGCAGTTTTGACGCTGAGCACTATTCTAAAGTCAGTTTTGGTATTTGGTATACTTCAACACCACTACCTGAGTTTTACGTAGGGATTGTGGAATGAAATATCTTCTTGGGCAAAATTATCCCATGTAATTTGTCACTGAAGAATTACCAGGATGCAGGCTGTCAGACAATGTCATTTTTCATTTAAATATTGGTTTGGCCGGAAATTCTTGTCGGTGTTTTTAAACGTATATATATCAAACATTTATTCATCAATGTTCTTCATAATAATCACCATTATGATCTACAATGTGTGTCCATCTTACTGGTAAAAGGCGGATGCCTCTTTCCCAGAAAATTTTCTTTTTACGAGCAAAATACAAATCAAGGTGATTTTTGACATCGTCATCATTTTCAAAGTGTTTTTCTGCAATTTCGTTGGCCAAATCCCGGAACAACCAGTAGTCTGACGGGGCCAAGTCTGGGCTGTATGCAGGATGTGGCAACACTTCCCAGCTCAAGTCCTGAAGTGTTTGTTTGGTTAGTTTCGCAACATGGGGTCTAGCGTTGTCGTGCTGAAGGATGACCTTTGGCTTTTCGGGCCGCTTTTCCCTGATGGCTTGTGCAAGCCTGCGAAGCTGAGCACTGTACGTAGCAGCTGTGAGTCTCTCCTTTCTGCCCAACAGTTCATAATGGATCACGCCTTCCATATCCCACCAGACGGAGGGCATTAACTTTTTCCCATAGCGATCTGGCTTTGGATCAGGTTTTGCCTTTTCTCCTGGGCCCACCCATTGCCTTTTGCGGCGAAAGTTGGCGTGAAATATCCACTTCTCGTCCCCTGTTACTAGGCGGGGTAAAAAGGACTTACGATGGTAACGGGACAATAAATTGGTGGAAATGGACATTCGCTGCCATTTGTCGGCATCGTTCAGGTGGTGCGGTATCCAAGCATCATACTTTTCCTTATAGCCAAGAGCTTTCAAATGGTCTTCTACTGTAGAATGACTGGTCCCAAGCTGCTCTGCAAAATCGCGTGTTGATTGCCGGTTGTCTTCTGCTAATAATGCCAAAAGTGCTGGTTCATTTAGCTCGGAGGGTCTTCCAGAGTGTGGTTCATCTTCTAGGTCAATACTTCCTTGTTTAAAACGAGGAAACCATCTCTCGCAAGTTCGGGTGGAAATAGAGTCTTCGCCGTACACTGCGTTAATATTTTTAGCTGTTTGGGCCGCACTGGTACCTTTGGAATATTCATAAAAAATTACATGCCGGAGGTGGCTATGAGGGAGATTGTTTTGAGAATTAATAATTTTAAGGAAAGAAAATAATAAAAGGCTTGCTTTCCACATTTTCCAATAAAGGACTCTCTTGTGCATTAAATAGTATAAACACTTCCCAGGAAATTATTGATCACTGATAAGAATGGCCGACATAAAAAACACCGACAGGAATTTCCGGCCAAACCAATAAAAAAATTAGATCTTCTCTATTTATGTAAACTAGCACGTCGAATTATTAGCATAATAAAAATGAAACATCAAATATAAAAATTTATTTTTAACATAAAAACTTGATTTTAAAGCCGGCATTTAAAATGTTTGGTTCAATATTTTCGGAAAATGTCCACGTCCTTCTTCTGAACTGTTGCCAAATATGAGCCAAAAGGAGACCATTCCACACAACGAGTTTCTGACCAATTCTGAAATAGTAAAACACTTTATCAAGAGAAACCCGCCGATTCTCGGCGGATTACCGCCTCGAATCGGCGGGTTTCTCTTGTTTTTTCCGCGGTTAGCGTGCATCCACGGCGCTTCGCCATCAGTGTGCAATTTTATATTTCACGGTTTTTATTCGAGCGGTTTTCATAGACGGATTCCTTTCGAGGGTTTCGCTGTCCACAGCTTCGCTGTCCACAGCAGTCCTTCTCTTGTCGAGACGAAGCGATTGACGTATCACACGCCGAAATCCGCACACAGCGTGAAAAGTTTCCTTTTGTGGCCCCCTGGGGGGTAAAACGGGTCACAGGGGGCCACAGGGGGTCGTGTCGGGTCTGAAAATGGTGCCAAACGAGTTCTCTTGTCGAGACGAAGCGATTGACGTATCACACGCCGAAATCCGCACACAGCGTGAAAAGTTTCCTTTTGTGGCCCCCTGGGGGGTAAAACGGGTCACAGGGGGCCACAGGGGGTCGTGTCGGGTCTGAAAATGGTGCCAAACGTCTTCTCTTGTCGAGACGAAGCGATTGACGTATCACACGCCGAAATCCGCACACAGCGTGAAAAGTTGCAAACCGAGCCCCACGGACATATATACTGCGAAATAGGTTAGAGTGGATCAAAGTAATAAATGCACTCACATAAGAGTTACTAGTATAGTATTTATGGAGTACTCTGAACGGATTAGTTATGTTCCACACCTGTTTCACTGGTGATTTTGTCGGTCAAAATAGCATATCCAAAACTGACCCGATTTAATTCATTTTCAGTAATTTGTCAGAGTAATATATCTCGCTGTGTGGGTTCTTCGATTTGTTCACATAATATATTTATCCCAAGACGAAATAATGTGGAATTAATTATGAATATTCAATGAGCAATTTTTTTTCATTTTTACTGCATCTCTCTACATAAAATATGCAACAAACATACCTAAATTGGCTCTGACAATAAGAATAATCCGTGTTGAGCTATGCCTGCAAAATGGAGCTCAACAATGTTTCGTCTATTGGGTCATATCAGTAGAAACTTCCTTTTCGCCTTATCAGCAGATCGCATCTAGCGAGTTAAACAGATTGGGTCCCGCCATGATCGGACTGATCTGGCTCTCTCTCTTCGGTAGAATGAAGAGAGAGGGCAGAGACGAGAGACAAACAGAGCGTGCGCCGCACACTAGCTACAAATAAAACGCAGTTACAGTTCCCTCTCTCTTCATTCGACCGAAGAGAGAGAGCCAGATCAGTCCGATCGTGGCGGGACCCAATCTGTTTAACTCGCTAGATGCGATCTGCTGATAAGGCAAAAAGGAAGTTTCTACTGATATGACCCAATATATTGTGCTGCATCATTAACCGGATGATTTATGCAACCGTACAATAAGCCCGAAAAGTGTGCCATCGAAGGCAGATGCCACATTAATAATATTGTGTCTTTACACGCGTAAAATCAATAGGAACGTAATAAGATTTACAAAATAAGATGGAGAGAGCTTTTTAAACATTGTTTCGCCCTTTATCCGAGACAATGTTTAATGTTAAACTATAAAGTTCGGGCAACGTCAGCCTGAATCTTTACAGCGTATCTGGTTTAGAGAGATTAATATCAAGAAATAGAGAAAAGGTGAAAGTTAAGTAAGGTAAATTTGACGAGCACCAAAACAAATTAAGTGTCTTAGAAATTGATTCAATGAGACTTTATTGGCGAGACAACGCTATGCTTCTTGATTTGAAAAGTATTTTGGCTTGAAAAGTAATATATAAAAAAGGCAAGTCAAGTTTATAAAAAAATAAGTCAAACTATATCGAAAATATGAACAGGGATTTATAACCGAATATTATTTGAAATGAAATTACAAAGACATTCACAAAATTCTTATTTGAAATGCAACAAACATCAAATAAACATAACGTTCAAAATCAGTCTATCACACGCGATAGACCCCCCCCCCAATAAGGGCCCCCTCTAGAGGGACATTGAAAAATAAGGGGACCGGGGACCTTTTTGGAGGAAATATAGTATTGCAAGCCAAATTTTAGTTATTTTTGTACTAAGAATGTTTGGTTTTATTTTTTGAGCTATAGCCAAAATTTAATGATAATAACATTATATGAATTTATTATGTTATTCATATAATATTGTTACTATCATATTTCCCTATCGCCCGGCTAGCACAGAGTAGCGACCCTCGGTTGTTGGACCGAACCAACCGAGAGGGTTCAGCTCTCGCACCGGGCGATGTTATCGATTTAATTTATAAGAGTAAATTAAATTGTTTTTGGAAAGTCGAATTGTGATAGCGAGAGAGTTCAAAATTTGGGAAATTTTCGACAAATTCAAAATTTTCGATGAATGAGATTTTGTTGAATTACTAATTTCATAGTTTTGCGAGCCAAAAGTTGATGATAATAACAATATATGCATTTATTATGTTATGCATATAATATTGTTACTATCATATTTCCCTATCGCCCGGCTAGCACAGAGTAGCGACCCTCGGTTGTTGGACCGAACCAACCGAGAGGGTTCAGCTCTCGCACCGGGCGATGTTATCGATTTAATTTATAAGAGTAAATTAAATTGTTTTTGGAAAGTCGAATTGTGATAGCGAGAGAGTTCAAAATTTGGGAAATTTTCGACAAATTCAAAATTTTCGATGAATGAGATTTTGTTGAATTACTAATTTCATAGTTTTGCGAGCCAAAAGTTGATGATAATAACAATATATGCATTTATTATGTTATGCATATAATATTGTTATTATCATATTTCCTTACAGGGCCCCGCCGTCATAGGGGTAAACCAGGTAATTACCCGGGGTCCAGCTTTTGGAAGGAGAAAAAAATCAAAAGGAGGGACCAAAGGAAAATTAATTGGTAGCAATTTTTGGCAAACAAGCTTAATATTTCAAAAAAATTTCGCCTGCGGCGCTATTTTCTCCTTATCTTTGTAGTATGTCTCACTGTTTTTCCAAAATTTTGGGCCAAAAATTTGTGAAATTTTCAATAAATATTAAAAAAATTAAATGTTATAATTTATTTCAATGATAAATTTTAGTCAATTTTTAAGAGAAAAGCCAATTATTTCAAAAATTTTTGCCTGCGGCGCTTTTTTTCTCGCGACTTTTTCTATATAATTTATTGGCATTATGGTTTCGGCGCAAATTTGAAAAATTTGAAAAAATGCACCCCTAAGAATGCACTTGGAAAAAAGTACCCGGGGTGCAAAAATTCTCACCGCGGGGCACTGTTTCCCTATCAAGCGCAGAGTAGCGGCCCTCGGTAGTTGGAGCGACCCAACCGAGAGGGTTCAGCTCTCGCACCGGGCGGTCTTTCGATTTTAGTTTATTGAGTAAATTAAAATTTTTGTAATGTTGGATCGCGATGCATCCGTCAGACACTACTAATAATTTTCTTGACAAAACGAAAACATTTGTTTAAGTTTTTCAAAATGATTAACTTTCCCTCCTTCCCTTATCCACTATATAGTAATCGCTAACGAGGGCGTTCTTTAGCATGGCGTATGGGAATCTTGGTGTCAAAATGCTCCCCAGGCATTAAAATTTTTTTTTCATTTTTGGGAAAAAATTTTATTCCCAGTAAAACCGGTCTAGATCGACTATTCAGATCCTGAATAAGCATTCAACAGGGTGAACCAAAAAAAAATTCCCCAGTTCAGTCTATCTATTTCATAGATAACGGTGATGCATGAAAGTTACTAATATCATAAATACTGCTACCAAGCTAAACAGCATATTTGCATAATTAGCTTGGGTGGAGCCGCTAAGCGGCTTTAAACTTCAGTGAGCCTTACCTCGGGACTGCGGTCCTCGCTCGTCCTCGCCCGCCATTAGACCTCAAATTGGGATTCAACACAAAAATGACCCTAAAATAGTTACAGGGTGTCCCAAAAAAAACCATAGTTCTTCAAACCAGTCTAAAACAACGACAAACAATCGATAAGACGAGCGGTCTTTTGTATATTCGCCAGGAGACTTGTACCTGTCTAACAAAAAAAGATCACCCCGAAATCATGTCGGAAACCTAAAAATCCAAGTGGTCAAAAATCGCAAAAATGGCCATTTTTGGGGGGATTTTTGGGGTAAAACTGAAAAATTGCAAACCCGCAGGCAAATCATCTCAGACGACCATACCGCTGCAGAAAAAGTTGTTCAGTGGGTCGAATACTACCCGAAAAACATAATTTGAGCGAGAAAAAAAAATTTTCAATTTTTCGTGTTTCATGTGGTCCCCCACATGGGTCAAAAAATCGATTTTCTAAAAAGTTCCGAAATTTTTTGGCAAATAGTGTTTTTAGGGGTATTTCGATGCGCTGATCACGAATCTGCAACGATATTTCTGATATCGCTTAAAAAAGTGACATTTTTCGGCGAATAATGACCAATTTTGTCCAAAAATACGGATTTTTGGTCAATATTCGCCGAAAAATGTCACTTTTTTAAGCGATATCAGAAATATCGTTGCAGAATCGGATTCAGCGCATCGAAATACCCCTAAAAACACTATTTGCCAAAAAATTTCGTAACTTTTTAGAAAATCGATTTTTTGACCCATGTGGGGGACCACATGAAACACGAAAAATTGAAAAATTTTTTTCTCGCTGAAATTGTGTTTTTCGGGTAGAACTCGACTCACTGAACAACTTTTTCTTCAGCGGTATGGTCGTCTGAGATGATTTGCCTGCGGGTTTGCAATTTTTCAGTTTTACCCCAAAAATCCCCCCAAAAATGGCCATTTTTGCGATTTTTGACCACTTGGATTTTTAGGTTTCCGACATGATTTCGAGGTGATCTTTTTTTTGTTAGACAGGTACAAGTCTCCTGGCGAATATACAAAAGACCGCTCGTCTTATCGATTGTTTGTCGTTGTTTTAGACTGGTTTGAAGAACTATGGTTTTTTTTGGGACACCCTGTACATTTAAAAAATAAGCACCCCTAAGAATGCACTCGCTTTTAGGCGCGGAGAAAAAAACGTCCACACAATCCTAATACTATAATAGATATGTTGTTTAGTCTTGTTTCATTTCATTATAATTTATTTTTAAGCCTAAAATAATTTTGCCATACGAAGAATTTTCCACTTTTTGACAAAAAACAAACCAAGCAATTACTTTATTAAATCACGAAAGTAATTATATGCTAATTGTGACGTTGTTAAATCATTGCTTTGCACATTGGGGCACTTTGTCCTCTTCGTCGCACTTTTGCGCCAGCTGATTGAAACGATAGCCATAAGGGCAGTGACGTTTGAAGGCGATTCGGTTCACGCAGTACCAATATTCTTGATTGCATCCTAGAACAATTCCCGTGCCAGATTTGGCATTCAAGCACGAATTAGGAACTTTTGGCAAATTATCAGTCTCGGTTGTTTGGGCCCGGTTGCGGCTTCCCACAAACTAGTAATTATATAATTTGGCCAAAGGCCCTTTTGATTAATTACTTGTCAGGAAATTATAATTAGAATCTCAAGTATTGTTTAAAATCTTTAACAATAAAGTAGACAGATCCTTTATTCTTGTTCTTCAACACAGGAATTAATAAAGTGTACTTAGAGTGTTTTACTTGGATTAAGTATGCGCTGTCTGAAGTAATCCTGGATCAACGCCTGTGCGCCCGAAGGAAGTGGTTCCTCTGTCGTGCTCGAAGTCGGATATTCCGTAGTGCTCGAGGCAGGCTCATATGTAGTGCTCGTGGCAAGATCATCTGTGGTGCTCGAAGTCGGATGTTCGCTGGTAAGTGTGTAAGCCTGCGACTGAATTGTTGATGAAGAATTGCTTTCTCCGCTGTTCATCTTGGGCACCGTGGGAGTAACTGAGGAATTCGCTCCGTAAAACGAAGTTGCATTTGAGCCGTATTGAGTTGTTTCCGACACTGTTTCAGAGGTCTGGGTTTGAGAAGTGAGGTCTGGCGTTGACCTTAAGTTGAGAAATTAGTTTAATATAAAAATATTTAAACAAATTAAAGTATAAAAACGATCCTAACTCAATGCAACACTGTGATTGAATCCCATAACCGCTCATTTCTTATTCTATTTTGCACCCAAAACTTCTTTCAGAATAATGTTTCAAGAAAACAAGTCGAGATCGCTAAACACTTACGCTTCACAGTCGCTTGGGGCATAGTCGCATTGAGTTTCTGTGCTTTTGACAAGAACCAATCCTTGGGGACACTCCATGTAATTGGTTGTGTTTCCAGCGCAGGAGGCGAAGTATCTTGAGCACGGCCCTAGTGAGTAGAAACCGTCCGCAAGATCTGCGCAGTTAAAGCTCGGCACATTTGAAGCTCCAGGATTCACCGCGTCTGGCTGTCTTGAAACTTGTACGTAATCCGACGGCACACCGGCTGGAGCAGGAGGAACTAAAACTTGCTCAGTTTTGTATTGATTGCACTGATTTGTTATGCATTTCTGTAAAAAATTTTTAAAAATATGCCAATCAGTTTTACAAATTTTCCGCTGATTCTTAGGATTTGACTTCGAATTTCAATATAATAATATATGAATGGTGTATTCCAAACTGAAATTCGGTTAAACTCTGGTGCACGTTCAATAAAAGAAAAAGCAGCCGAACCCATACGCGACCATATGATATCTATATTCGTTATCAATGTAAGGTTTTAAAACAAAATATAAACTATTGATAAAATCTATTGATAAACAATATAATGGCGAAGACAGGAAATAAAAAACTTTTAACGTGAAAATATATACCTGGAGCGTATTGTAGCACTTGCGCAATCGCAGATGTCACACAACTTAAAAGAACGACGTCCAGTTTGTGCATTCTAAAGTTTACTTTTATACTCGTTATAATCTGTTCCTAATCCACAATAAATGTGCTTAAAAAATATAAAGTTTCGTGGAACGCAAGAAATGCGAGAAAAAATAAGGACATACGAACAACAATTCTAACATCTAGAAGGATATTACAGTATGCAGTAAAACCCTGTAAAATTTCAGTAAGCGGAACAGTCTGACTGATTGCTGCTGTATTGACGACTTTGAACGTTGAAATTTCAAGAAAGCAAAAGTTAAAGGTGGCAGTGTTCTGAACAAATAACAGTTTAACCGACAAAAACATTGAAGATTAAGCAAATCTCTTAAATTTTTCACAAACATAAGGTGGAATGCTGATAAACGCTTTATAAACTTTAGGAGGCGTGAACAAATTTCTGAGAACACGAGAGGAATAAAAACAGCAGAAAGTGCAATAAAAACATTAAGCTCACAAATTGGGTGATTCAATGCCTTTAGTCACGTTAAGTTTTTCGTTCTTACGCAAAAATAGAATATTTGCGACAAGAATGTTTCAATGTTTAATCATTCGTTGAATGATCGTAAGGTTCAATGTTTAAATATCAAAAATGGATTCATTTTTGCATGTTTATATTATCAAAGGGCAAAAATTTATAATTGTAAAAATCTGGGTATTGTGTTGTGTTGAAACGAGGCATAAATGAGTCTTTGAATGAGATTATGGGGTAAGTTAAGCAAAAAATGAAAATTGTGGTAGTGCGCCAACGAAGAAGCTGGTTAGAAAATTGGAAGGCTATGGCAATATAATTTTAGCGGACTAAAGACAAGACGAGCAAAAATAAAAGCTTTGAATGTCTTAGCTTAAAACAACGTTGAATAATAACAACAATTCGTTGTTATCGAACCCCTATTTGTATCTTGGCAGAGTATTCCGGGATTTAGAAATTCTGCGATTTTGTTGTTGTTATAAGGAACGTTCGCAGAAAAGAACTGTCAAGGCCACCTAACTGTCAGGTCTAAAACGAGTAAGGCTTGCATGACCTTATAAGCAACTTTATCTTGGAAGTAGCTCACGCAAACCTGCGCAAGATCTAGAGAACGGGTGTGTCTCATCGTTGACTCCAGGGCAACCACAACGCCGGTCGCACGGCATTTTGTGCATCTCGGGCTTAGGCGAATAGCCCTTATAAGGTTATACTTTTACGCATAGGCTTAACAAGACTTAATCACGCGCTGCGCGAAGCGCCGATCGAAGAAAGGTGCGACTAGCGCTGTAGCCGCCCCGCAGTCAGCGGTGGGCGACCCCGATCTCGAGTTCTTGCCTAAATCTCACTTAGCTTCTTTCTTTTCGCGGATGACCAAAGCGCCGGTCGCACGCTCTCTCGTTTTTTCCGTCTTTCTCTGCTCATCATTGAAAGGAGGCTAAATGGATAGCGTTCGCAGATATTAGCCGTATTCCTGTAAATAAAATACCTTAAGGAAATCAGAAGTGTTAAAATGCTTAAAGTTTAACAGAACATTTTATACCCATTTTTTTATTTGTCGAACACCCACTATGGGTTTTGTATATGAAAAATAATTTTTCGATTAAACTTCAAATGACTTTTTAGACGTTTTTTTCACAAAATCTGTTCTTTTCTGCAAATAAGGATATGAAAATTTCCAAAAAAGCGATAATTTTCTATGTTGTTTTCTGATAGAGATTTGTTTATAATCGATTCAAATTAAATTTTGTGTATAGCAGACCGTAAAACGAAAGTGTATTTACGTTGAAACTTCATTACGTTTTTACAGAGTGCAGAAAGAATTTAAGATAATTTGTTTCTGCTTATGACTTTATTTCTCTACGATGACTCGGCAAGTCAGTTTGAAAGCCATAACGACGCTTGTTGAGAAATTGCCCTCTGTTGTTTTCCGAAATGAATCCCTTTAAATATTTATTCCATCATCAGTAATTCCACTTAGAGAAAGAATTATTCCACTAACCAAATTTCTGTCTGCTGCCAAAATTTTGTAGTTACTGAATAATGTTATGTAGCAAAATCACTCTAAACAGAGTTAAAATTTCTGAAGTGAGTTAACGACGTGTGGAGACTAGCTCAACTCTACAGCATGCACTTTATTAGACATACGGCCATGTTTGTCAAAAACAAATATGGGCAATTGGCTATCGCTGTTGTCTTTTTTATATTTAGTGACAAATGTTATGCTGCAATATACTTCCGAGTATTGTTCACATGTTTATTGTTCACAGTTTCGATCCTCACATTATTCATTTATGAAGTTCGTCATTTACGAACTTTTTGTTGTGCCGCTTCAAAACGGCACAAGAACGGCAATGTATCAGCGTATACAATGGAAATTCACTAAAGACTATTACTAACGTTCCAGATTATTTCGATGTAATGCCCGTTTATTTGTGTATTATTTGCGACGAGGAATTGAATGACAAAAAAGATATCTGCAGTCCGCCTTGCGGACACGTCTATCATACGGAATGTCTTACGGATTGGTGGAAGGTGGGTTCCATTTCGAGAAGAAGAATTAAAAGCTGTGGGAAATATTCAAAGAACATTCAATAATTAACAGAAGTAATTAGATAATTAAATAATGCAAACTTATAATTTTGCATATTTTTGTACAATTTCAATTTTTTATGTCACGACGAAATTTAGAGACGAAAGACATGTCCCATTTGCGCGAAACGGATTCTCTCAAGCCGCCATTTTCGAAAACTCTTTTTCATGAAAGAACCGCTAAAACTGGAGCCATTCGATCCCAATAAAGAGCCAGAAATGATTTCCTTGGATGACGACGATATTGTAAGTCAATTTGTTGGAATATCCGTAAAACGGCACATTACTTCTTTTCTCCATTTGCTTTGTGTGGAACTTTTTTTCTGGAACATTCTAGAATTATGTGTCATAGCTTAAATTGACGCTAAGACTCTTTTCTATCGATCAGTATATTGCATGCCGCATCTCGATTCAAAATTCTCGAGGTTCAATTTTTTGTCTCTTTACTCTTTAATTTTCGTGAAAATTCGTACATTTGTGACAAAAATATTGTATCTCGAGAATCTTGAATCGAGATGCGGCATGCAATATACCGATCGATAGACAAGAGCCTTAGCTTTAATTTAACATATATTTCGAGAATGTTCCAGAAAAAAGTTATGGCCAAAATGGCAAGCATGGGCTTTTTACCGGGGGGTTTTTACCATACCCCCCTTCAAATTGCCGCCACGTTATTTCTGTTAGCGTTTCTTTATATAGCCTTTCAATTAAAGAAACATTTGTTTGATATCGCTAATAAACATGAATTTCCCTATTCCTTTTTTGTGCCGAATTAAATGAAATATTACCAAGTCAGAAAATTCGAATTTAGGGAAATTCGCTTCTCGAGGCTGAAAATGCAACGTTGAAAGATCAGTTAGCAAAATGCAAAGCAGACAATGAAGTCTCTCAGAATCATGTCCACGAGTTGGGTGAAACAAACCGACATTTCGAACAGCAAGTTCGCACTTTAAGGGACGAAATTCGAACATCACTGGAGAAAAACGAAAACTTAATCAATGAACTGCGCAGTTCCGACGACAAAGCGCAACAATTGTCATCGGAAGTGCGAAAAATATCCGAGAAGAATCAGAATTTGGTCGAAGAATTGAATTCGTCTCGAGCCAAGGTATACGACTTGGAAGCCAAACTCTCCGAGAGTAAGGCACCGCTAGCAGCGCTGATGTCTGTTTTGGAAGAGACAACCTATAAAGTGAAAAATGCCCAAATTGCTCGCCTACAGCATTTGGTCGACTCTTCAGAGGCTGAACTTGAGGCTGAACGAGAAAGATGGAAAGTGGAATGCCAGCAAGTGAGGGAAGAAAATGAATGTTTACTGAAGCAAAAAGAATTAGAAAGCCAAGAATGTGTGCAAGGTAAGCATGTTAATCATTTCAAGATTTTCAAGAAGTGTATTTGTTTATCATTACTGAAATTTTCACAGTTACTGAAATCCTCACGTTATTGGCCTTGTTTATTGCAGCAATCGACTTTTATTTTTAATTTACATTAGTAAAAACATTGCTGATTTTAAAAATCTTAATGAAAATGTTAATCTTTATGTTAATCTAAACTGAATTTACTTTACGAAAATGGTTATAAATAAAACAGGGTTGTCAATTTCCCGATATTGATGGAACACCGAAATATTGTAAAAAATATTGTGACACCAACTTTTTCGAGTGTAAACCGAAAGAGAAATTTATTAAATTCCTTTCAACGTAGATTTGGGATAAAATTAGCGCTTTATCTTTCGTATTTCGCTTTTTCTCTGAATGTCAATATTGCCTTTTCAGATCGGGAAGTTTTACGACGTAAATTGGAAATGTCTCAAGAAAATTTCAAGGAAATGGAGAAGAAATGCGTGGAACACTGCGAAGCACTGCTTGAGCACAAGCGCGACATAGAACAATCGAAGGCACGGGAATTGAAATTGTACCAAGAAAACGCCGCATTGACAGAGAAGCTCCTCAACTCAGAGCACAAATATCGCCAGCTGGAGGAGAAAGTGACTAAGTATGAGAACAAGATCGCTAAATTGGCAGGCAAAACGAACGACAGATTGGATGCGCTAAAAAACGCTTTTCTTGAAGCTGGAACAGAAGCTGATGAATCAGAAAATTCTCGTGAGTTCATATATCAGGCTTTAACGGATTTTCTTCCGGAGGTGACGTCACCGATCAAGGTAAGATTATGCATTTTTTAGTATGTACATTGACATGAGATGTTTCTGTGAAATAATTCTGCGAGAACATTCATTTCATCGATCTCAAAATTTAAGGAAAGTTCGACGTAATCAAAGTATAATTCTTTTACCTCCGTTCTAATTCAAACCTAGGGATCATGAAATTTTCATGAAAAAAGTTATAAAAGCGTTCAAATTTGTAAATGCTAATATTCCTTGACAGTTCCTTTCCAATACCCTTCGCTTATGGCATGTTTATAAAAATATAACAATGTCTTAAAGTTTGGATATATGTAATTTTAGGAACGGAAGAGGAGGTCACTGCTGTCGGGACTCGTGCAAATCTTCAAATTGAGTGGTAATACTTCCAAGCGATTCTGTTCTATTGATCAAAATAACGACGAAAATGATCAAAACGGTGATCGAGATACTCTACCAAACGAAGATAGAAAGGAACTATTGTTGAAGCCCACTCAAGAGCAAAATATCACCACAAACATGGCAACTGACGTTAAGGTAATTTATAAACTGTAATACCAGTTACATTTTATGCATATAAAAAATCAGACCATTATCTTTGTCCAGTACCACAGAATATTTCTCACTGCTTCCTTATACCTTTCTTGCTTTAGTAAATCATTTGCGATTCCTAATGATAATTTTGCAGGAATTCGTGCTCGGCCCTGGATTTAACAAGGAGAATTGCCTTGGTTCTTCAAAGATTACTTCTACGCCAAATTGCGACGTAAAAGGTAAGAAAATGTTGAATATATAATACAAATCGCATTTTTAACGTATAACCATGGATAGCGAATAGATAATCCACACTTGTGCAAACAAAACATCCTCCCAAAACATACGACAAATAATTGAAATATTTTTTAAATTACGTAAATAAAAAGAAACCCTATTCTTGCAAGTTTATTGAAATATGCGTAATTCCAGCAAATATATTTTAGAGCGCAAATCCAGGCCATATGGCTTTTCTTTCATCAAAAACGAAGGATCACTATGTGACGTCGATCCTATAGTTCAGCGGAACAGTATCAATGGAGGGACTCAATCCAGCGCATCATATACGGAAAATCGACCATGGTGTAAGAAGGACATCTGGCATACCGCCGTCAGAAAATCCGAATAAAGCATTCGCTCTATTTTGTAAGTTTTAATTTTTCCCGTTACCATACACCTAACTTTAACGTATAGTAAGTATATAACCTATAGTTTTCACATATGAAACTAGCCGAGCAGAGCTCGGCTAGCTGTCGGGAGTCTATATTCGTGGTTTAGATTGAATTCGTTGGTCAATAAATTTTAATTGGGTCAATATGAATAACAGTTTTGGTATTCGCTACGCGAAAAGAACTCGGCCTGCGGCCGTCTAGAAAACAGCATAGATTTTAAAGGGTATAATACAGATATACCTATGTTCTAAGTTCCCTCACATTCCAAGGGGGAAGGTCGGGCGCTCCGCGCCCGACCACAAGACTATCTCGCCACCTGCGGTGGCTCGTATTGTTTATGGGGTAGGATTGAGTTATACCTTGTGTGCTCTAATTTCCTTCCATTTCAAGGGGGAGGGTTAGGCGCTACGCGCCCGACCATAAACGTCCAAAACCGGCTAAAAGCCCTCAGACAAATTTCGTCAATTTGGGTGGTCCAACCTCGAAAATGTTTGTGCCATTCGTTTTGGCTCGCCCAGAGCTATCATTTGACACCTCACTCGCCTCTGGAGGTGGTCAGGAACCCAAAATCCCGAGAAATGCCCTCAGGCCAAAAACCTCCATCGTGTGTGGTCCGACCTCAAAAATTTTAGTGCCATTCGTTTTGTCTCATCGAGAGCTGTCGTTTGACACCTCACTTGCCTCTGTAGGTGGTCAGAAACCCAAAATCCCGACAAATGCCCTCAGGCTAAAAAACTTCGCCGTGTGTGGTCCGATCTCGAAAATTTTTGTGCCAATCGTTTTGCCTCGCCGAGAGCTATCATTTGACACCTCACTCGCCTATGGAGGTGGTCAGGAACGCTAGATCTCGACAAATGCCCTCAGGGGCCATAACTCCGTTGTGGGTGGTCCGATCTCGAATCTGACAATTTTCCCTTCGCCTACTCATCGAGAGGAATCGTTTGACGTATCACACGCCTCTGGACGCATGCTGGAAATTTCTAAACAACTCCCTCCCTCCCTCGTCCACGAAAAAGGGGGCGTGGCCTGACCTTTTAGGGGGTAAAAACAGGGGGTACAACATGCGAATTTCAAAAATTTTTTTTCGGGGGGTCTTATCTCACCGAATAGAAGCCCCGGAGCCGAAAATCCATGCCCCAGGTGAAAAGTCCGTCCTCAGGCTTTCCAACTCTCTAGTGGGGGGGATCAATGTTCTGTTGGGTATAAAAATTAAAAGCTATACATTTAAAAAAAATAACAACGGTAAGTATTACAATCGCCTTTTGTCCACTGTGACTCTGTAATTATCTTTCCTTTTCAGATTGCTATTCCACAAATTCGGCTGTTACTCTCGCAATCACAGCAAATATGATTGCTTATCAACTAAAAACAATTGCCTAAAATTGTGAAATTTTGCATGTATGCTACAATTCATTGCTACTTTCTCTGGATTCGGATTCTTTATTATGTCTTCAAAATATTTTTGCTAAAAATTTCGAAATTACTGCTCGCATTCGTTTCTGTGGCACGAAAAGAAAATTTGAGACTAAAAAAAATTAGCCACTTAAATTTTTGTTCGAAATTAAATATTGAAATATTTGCATTTACATATTTCTTGCTTGAGCTGCACTTGCCTGTTCGCACTTTTGTGCTTTTTAAATTTTGATCTATTACTGTGTAGTAATCCATAGTATGTGTATCATAAAATTATAACTTGTATGAGGAGGTAAGAAAAAGGCATGACCAAGTAGTTAGTCTCTCTAATATCTCTCAAGAAAGTCACAAGTCACGCAAATTGCAGATTCAAAACTTAATGCTTATTTTTCTGTTGAATATGTAATTAGTTCTTATATGTTTTTCTGTTCTTCCATACGTGAAATTTGTTTTGTTACTAGAAAAATGGTTTCTAGAATTTGGCAAAAACTTCATAAATAATTACGCATTATAAGTGTGAAAATTTATGCCTCCAACGCTCGGATTCGATCTGACGTGTGAGCGTGAAAGTGGTCGGCTATCACTTTTGTTATACAATAAATCAAAGCGCAAAACCGCCCCCTGTTTCTATTTCCTCATATATTAGAACGTTGTGAAATTTTTGAAGCACGAAATTTATGCAAACAAAAATTCGGGATGTGTATGATCGAACGATCGAATGTTCAGTTAGTTTTCAGCGGCTGGCTATATGTATTGGTTTTTCCAAAATTATTACATAATTTTCCATCAATTTTTTATTATAGTAAAACTGCCTTATTTTACTTGTAAACACGGGCAACCAATTTCGAATAGAAGCGGAATTTTTTAGTTGGGTAATATCGACGCATTTTCAGGGATGTAAGAAAATTTTAGGATTTCGTTTTAGGTCAACCTCCATTTTGTTATCCTAAACACTTTCTAGTACATTTTTTACTAGTATAAATTCAACACAAAAGTTTCGGTTTTACTCACTAGAACATTGTAATTAAGAATCGCACCGTTGAATCGTAGCGTTTGATCTGGCAACATATAAGGCCTGCGGTACTAAACGCCAAAACGGCCATTGGCATGCCAAATTTAGCATCTTTCTTGGAATGTTTTATCATTCAGTTTTATTGCGGTTTGCGCTAGGATCGCTACTTCTCAGAATCCAACCACCAAAGGCTACGGTGACATTATTTTGACAATGACACCAGATCACCACATCAGAGTTTTCTATGCCTTGTCAGTCGAAAATATAAAGTGATCATTTTTGTCAGTCAGAAGCGCATTTTCTGACTTCAAAAGTTTAATAATAAAATGCTATCAAAAATAGGTTTGCCACATTATTTTTCTTTGCCAAGAATGGAAACATTGCATCGCTGAATGCGATTATAGGATTTCAAAGTTATTTTTATCGTAAATCAAATCCAAATCATTCAGAAATATACTTACAATTTTCAGAAATGAAATTGCTGCTGCTCTGCATAATAATTATTCAAATATTTACAGGTTAGTAGGATATTTATTCCAATATACAAGATACATAAATCTAATAGAAACCTAATTCATTACAAAGTTTCAAAAAAATATGTTTGAGAATTAGTTATTCAAATCGCAAAAATGTAATCAAATCTGCCTATTTATTCTCCGGTTTAGATTTCTTTAAAAATAGTTACTAAGGTATGAAATTAGAATAATTAAATAACTAAGAAAAAACAGTAATGTAACAGCTTGATGGTTCCATTATCGATACTATACTTATTAACAAATTTTTCACTGGAATATTTTATAGAATAATATTTCTATAATAATCTTCCCATTTTTGCCTGTGATTACCATCACGATTGCCTTGTGACCAAAATGTTCAGGCGCAAAATTCGGTTTGGTGTGTAAACTAAAAATATTGAACACGCACAAAATTGAATGGTAACATAATAAGTTTTAAAAGCAACATTACAAGCACAAAAAGTCCGATTGTGTTAGTCACAATTTTGATTGACTTTCTTTAATTCTCATACCTTTTAAGTTCTCTGCACAAAGGAAAAAGAAATAAAAAGAAGACGCAAGGCGTATGTCGCGCTTCACAATGAATTGCGCTCGAAGCTGGCACATGGCAAATCGAAGGATAACGGAGGAAGCAAGATGCCTAAAGGGCAAAATATTTATAAACTGGTAGTCCGAATTTATGCATACAATTTAAAAATCGTCAATTTCAGGAAGCAAACACTTCATTGGAGAGCACAGCGCAAGAATGGGCGAATGGTTGCCTCTACGAACACTCACCGAAAGACCAAAGAAACAATGCCGGGCAGAATATTTTCCAACGATGCTCAACAAACTCTTCTCAGTTAGAAGGTCTGTTGCTTTGCAATCGTTGTTGTTCTTAGCAATGCCATCCACAAGTTTAGTAAGGTCCCTGATTTATAGCTCATGTAACTGTTTTTGTACGAAAGGAAAACGACCGCAACTTTCAAAAACTTAACTTTCACCAGTTTTCACATAGTTATTTAATGCTTTGTTACATTTGAGATTTGTAACATTTCTGAAAAGTACAAAGTAACTCTTTTGTGTTTTTACCAAGAAATTTTCTTCTCGCATCCCCTCATATCGGCGGTTATGTGAGAGCTGAATCGTCCCTATTTTATAAATTCAGTTATTTAATTCCGGCGGTTACTTGCCAACATATTTTTTTTCAAATTTGGGCCGTAACTGGACCGATCATATCTCATTTTATAGTAATAATGGTACTTATTGTGACAACAACTAAGTTGTCGTAATTTGGTGAAACAAAAACCAGTCCCTCAAATTCAAAATGTCGAAACCTAGAAATCGATCCTCTACCAAGCCGCTATTTTCGGACTTTTTCGGACTGTGTTTTCAATTATTTTAGACCTGAGTAGCAAAATGCAATTCGGGTTACTCACTGAGCTCTGCGAGCTTTTTGATACCAATCATGCCGTGTGAAACACTGAATAGTTTGCAATTTTCATGTCAGAAATTAAAGCGGCTTTCTCATAACCTTTGGCCTTAAATTACAGGTTTCATAATTTGTACTCCTTTTGATGTGTGTAATTTAGACCTGGATAATGAACTAACGCGAGGAATACTGAAATGGTGGGGCGAATTAGAAGAATTTGGATACAACAGAGATCTGCTCATTCTCGGCAGTGATAACCAAACAGGTCACTGGACACAGGTTTGACGACTTTCTTAGGAAATTTGAACGAATCTCATAATTTTGTAGTTTATGAAGAAAAATCAAGTCCGGGATTTTCAGGAGTCCAAAAAAGTTTTGTAATTCATGTCCTGTCATCAATTCTTAATTTTACCACGAAATTAAGATGGCTTGGGCAAATTCTACGAGCGTTGGGTGCGGACTATCAAATTGTCAGGTTAAAAGTGATCAGTGCGTTTATGTCGTATGCAACTACTTTCCGCCGTAAGTAATTTAAATGAAATATTAGCCGACAGCAGGAATAAGAGGGAAGAAACTACAGCACTACGATAAAATATAGGCTAAAAAATACAAAATTACATTACATTTTATAAACGTACGTAGCCCTACTGTAAGCGTCGTAATAACACTCGAATTAAGCACAAATAATTTCCCTAGGTACGTTTTTGGGACTTTTCCTGCGGGTTTCTGAAAATGGGAGTCAGGAATGTGGCACCACTCGACTTTTCTACTCATATACTGGGTGCGGAAATGTAATTTTGATGTGCTATAATCATTTTCATGTAATCATTTTGCACCGAAATTGTGATATGTCAAGTGAAATTAACATCTGATAAAATTGCTCATAGCACATTAAAAATGTGGGTAGAAAAACGATTTACCGACAGCACACTGTGATAAGAATATGCTTTTCTAGTGAGTGATTTTCCACTAGGGAAAATAGGGCGCTATATTCCACGTGAAATCATTCATGGGATCCAGATTCCTGCCATTGCAAATATGTATTTATATAAACCGTTTTCAGAGGAAATTTTAAAAGTGAACTCATTTACCAAAAAGGGAAGCCGTGTCGAAAAGATTCGGAATGCACGACTTACAAACCGTCGAAATGCGATCGAAAATTAGGATTGTGTAGAAGGATAGCCAAAGACGACGAAAAAGAAAAGAAAGCGCGGACGAAAGTAAATAAAAAAGAAAATAAATCGCACACAAAAGAGCCTTCGCAAGTGGAAAATGAAAATAAATATATATTGTAAATGGGCTTTGATACAATCTCGATCGTATGCTACTATGCAATTTAAAACGTGTGTGCCGGGCAATAAAAATTTGAGAACAAGATTAAACAGCTAAAGAAAATTGCGAGAATTATCAGTTTTCAGGATTGTACAACAAAATAATTGAAATGTCCAAAATGATGTTTAATTTTCAACAAGATAATAGACTGAAAATATTAAATAGACATTTGTCTGTTGATATGTTACATGTGAAGCTGGACTACGACAATAACACTTTTCCTGGTTTGTAGTAGTAAAGTCAAAGCTCACAATAAATAGTAATCATACTTTTATTCAATTACACAAGCCAGATTGCGTCAAGATGATAACAATAATACAATTCGTGTCAAAATATTTCAATATCGCAAATAACAAAATAGAAATTTTCGTCAAGGTTCTTTCCGAACACTCAAAGGTAATGCCGAGGCGAACTGCGCAATAGAACTTGTCCCGGTCATCGGCGTTCGGACATTGACTGTACGGAGCGCACACGTTAGCGAGACGGTAGCATCGCGATCCAGACGCACACATGTAAGTCTTGTACGGATGTGCGATGCACTCTAGAAAGTACAGTATATAATGGTATAAGATAATATCCACAACATCATAAAAGACCATTTTATGCGTTAGCGTTTCACAGATGGGACTCATAAAGCAATATATCCTGGGTAGTGATCAGATTTTGGACCATTTTAACCATTATATTAAGTCGACTGTCTATATATTATTTGTGTAAATGCTGCGACTGCTGTAAAGTCCAAAAACTCATCTCTGTCCTGGGGACGACTCAGTTTTTTCAATTGTTTTCTTAACAGTACTGAAAAATGCGCGGCACCGAGACAACTCCCACGCGACAACTCCCACCTTCAACTTTTCCATCAGACTCTTATTATCGCTGTGGGTCGGCAGACGGTTAGAGATACACACTATTTCGTGGTCACTTTCGCACGCTACCGACTTTCTCTACAACGGGGTGGGAATTGTCGGGTGGGAGTTGTCTCGGTGCCAAATTGCGCAACTAGCTTGAGTATATGATTTTATCGGTGTAAATTTCATACCCGTACCCATATCCTTACGAATTTAAATCCCCTGATCTCTCTAGTATGCAAGCAAATATTAAAACGCTAACCTTCGCATGTGCAGTTCATCTCGTCGGCATTATCCGAGCAGTTAGAGACTCCATCGCAGCGACTAGTACTAAGCACACATCTTTTGCAGTTCTCGCAGTAGACCGCATACCACTTGCAATCGTGTAGCACTTGCAATACATACCACTTGCAATCCGGTATAACTTGCAATCCTACTAATGTCAATATGTATAATTTGCAATCTAGATTGCAAATTATACATATTTTGGATCTTTCTACTCAGGGCAATTTTTATCGGGTCCCTCTAAGTTGATAGGTGACAGTCTTCCCCCCCCAGCAGAATAACCCACTTTTTGGGGGTCCCGGACCCCAAACTCGCGAGTACCCCCCCAAAACCCATGATTTTAGGGGGGGTTATCAATGTCAGAATTGGGGTGGTCCCGCCACGAAAAGCGAGAAAACAAAGGAAACTTTTCGGGATCAGCTCCTTTCTGGACGCATGATACGTCAAAATGCTCCCCTTAGAATTCTAAGAACGAATCTGCAAAAATTTTTTTTTGGCGATCTCAAAAAGTGGCATTTTTGGCCAAAAAAGTGCCAAAAATGGCACTTTTTTGCGCTACAAAGAAAACTTTTCGGGATCAGCTCCTTTCTGGACGCATGATACGTCAAAATGCTCCCCTTAGAATTCTAAGAACGAATCTGCAAAAATTTTTTTTTGGCGATCTCAAAAAGTGGCATTTTTGGCCAAAAAAGTGCCAAAAATGGCACTTTTTTGCGCTACAAAGAAAACTTTTCGGGATCAGCTCCTTTCTGGACGCATGATACGTCAAAATGCTCCCCTCAAAATTACCATATTTTAAACCCGTTTTTCTATAAAACTACTATTAGAAATATTATTTCACCAGATCTTACCCTTATGGGATAAGACGCTAGCGTTATCCGAGCAATCGGTGAGGCTAGTTTATGACTGACCCCGAAAGGGGCGCCCTAGCGTTAGCCGAGCAATCGGTGAGGCTAGTTTATGACTGACCCCGAAAGGGGCGCCCCAGCGTTAGCCGAGAAATCGGTGAGGCTGGTTTATCACGAGCCCTTCTGGGGACCCACTAGCGTTAACCGAGCAATCGGTGAGGCTAGTTTACTATAAGTCTCTTATTCTTTATTACAAAGTGTATAAAATTTTTTATCAAAAACGATATCGTTGAAAATTTTCTGATAACCTTATTCCGTATCTATTTAACAGAACCTATACGGAATATTTTCACTTATTTATGTGCAGTTTCTAGGTTAGAAAAAGGAACTTTGCCATGGGAGTCTTTGGTTCTTCTCCTCCCTAAAAGTCTCCTCTAACCTCGCACATTCTCCATAAATTTACGTGCAGTTTCTAGGTTAGAAAAAGGAACTTTCTGTTGGGAGGTCAAGTGGTATAGCGACTCCCTTGAATTTTCCTCTAACCTCGCACATTCTATCTATCTAACTGTATCATAGGTTATAGGAAACTTTGCTATTGGACTTGTCACCCTAGAAGTCTCCTATAGCCACATCAATTCAACGATGTTTAAAATATTTCTTTTTTACACTTTGCATTTTACATCACCATAGTAGCCCTGAGAAAAAATTTTACAATTTAACTATAACATAAAATGTCTTTCTACTCAGGGCAATTTTTATAAGAGACTAAAAACCTCTAAGTTGATACGTGACAGTCTTCCCCCCCCCAATAGAATAACCCACTTTTTGGGGGTCCCGGACCCCAAACTCGCGAGTACCCCCCCAAAACCCATGATTTTAGGGGGGGTTATCAATGTCAGAATTGGGGTGGTCCCGCCACGAAAAGCGAGAAAACAAAGGAAACTTTTCGGGATCAGCTCCTTTCTGGACGCATGATACGTCAAAATGCTCCCCGTAGAATTCTAAGAACGAATCTGCAAAAATTTTTTTACGGCGATCTCAAAAAGTGGCATTTTTGGCCAAAAAAGTGCCAAAAATGGCACTTTTTTGCGCTACAAAGAAAACTTTTCGGGATCAGCTCCTTTCTGGACGCACGATACGTCAAAATGCTCCCCGTAGAATTCTAAGAACGAATCTGCAAAAATTTTTTTACGGCGATCTCAAAAAGTGGCATTTTTGGCCAAAAAAGTGCCAAAAATGGCACTTTTTTGCGCTACAAAGAAAACTTTTCGGGATCAGCTCCTTTCTGGACGCACGATACGTCAAAATGCTCCCCGTAGAATTCTAAGAACGAATCTGCAAAAATTTTTTACGGCGATCTCAAAAAGTGGCATTTTTGGCCAAAAAAGTGCCAAAAATGGCACTTTTTTGCGCTACAAAGAAAACTTTTCGGGATCAGCTCCTTTCTGGACGCACGATACGTCAAAATGCTCCCCGTAGAATTCTAAGAACGAATCTGCAAAAATTTTTTTACGGCGATCTCAAAAAGTGGCATTTTTGGCCAAAAAAGTGCCAAAAATGGCACTTTTTTGCGCTACAAAGGAAACTTTTCGGGATCAGCTCCTTTCTGGACGCATGATACGTCAAAATGCTCCCCTTAGAATTCTAAGAACGAATCTAGGGCCACTTGCAATACAAGGATTGCAAGTGGTATAAATTTCACTTTAAAATTCTATCTAGATTGCAAGTGGTACTTTTTGAGGATTGCAAGTGGCCCTTTTTGAGTTTAAAATAACCCAAAGGATTGCAAGTTATACATTATTAAGGTATAACTTGCAATCCATGGATTGCAAGTGACTCTGCATTGCAAGTGGCATTTTCCCCTCGCAGTAGAACGAATTGTCGGTGCAGTCATTTTCGCAGTCATTATCGCAGTCATTTTCATCTTCTCCAGCGGGACAGTCGGAATAACCTGAAGAATTATAAATTAGAGGACAATATCATTCAATCTACAATATCAATTTTACCATCGCATCTTTGAGAAGGGGTGAAACAACTTGGCTTGCGATTGATAGTTGCGCTGGAGCACATCGTCATATGGATCGCACTGCAGTCACAATTCGCCTCATCTCGACCATTTCCGCGGTCGTCGACGCCATTGCAGACCTTAATGTAAATTGATTAGAAATGAATATATAGAAATGTCAGTAGTAGAATACGCACAAAATTTTAAGCATTAATTAGTCTTGAATCCTAAATCTAGTATCTTCAAGAGTTAAATCACAAAATTCTATCAGTGTAATACATACTAGTATATTTACATTCAGAAAATTTTTTAGTTTGAAACAAGAGAAAAGGAAAAATGCGACAATATCATTATTATATACGAAAATGATCTTAAAAAATAGAAACTAACTAGGGAACGGTGAATGCATCTTGTGGAGTTCTCAGACGTATTGCAGTCAAAAGCAGATTGTGTGTAGCATTCTTTGCAGTAGCCTTCGCATGCCGTGAAGCCTCCTCCACATCCGTATCGCCAGTCATAGTTTACACCACCGCAGTTTATAACTTTCAAATTGATCGCGGCTTGAGAAGCTTTATTTCCAGACTCTTCACTTTTTGAGATTGAATTGCATATACCTGGGCATCCTTCTTCGTCTTCTTCGTTAGAGCAGTCGTTTTTTCTATCGCATACCTTCGACTTCTCGATGCACACTTTTTGCGAGCCTTCGCACAAGACCTTTCCACTTCCAGAGCATCCTTTGGAGTCGCAGTTCTAAAAAATTTGTTTAACAAAAATGAATATGTGAATGCACCTTCGCTTCAAAATAATTTTTTCATACTTTATTGATAACCAAGGTAAACCAGTACACTAATTCGTGTCTTGATCATAATCGCAAGCAACAGAAAATCGTATAATCAAATTTAGCTTAGGAAACAGATCGAGGTAATAGAATTAGCTCAAAAGTAAACAGAAAAACTTCAAATTCGCAAGGTAATTATTGCAACATATAACTTTAAGTGAAAATAAAGCTAACTCTGACGTACGGCAAAAATGAGACAGCTTTAATGCACAAATAACAACCTTTTCGTCGATTTTATCCGGACAGTCTGCTTTGCCATCACGTAGATTCAGCGACGTAGAGTCAGCGCGCAAAGGACAGCATCGTTGTTGCAGTCTGAACAATTTGCTTCATCATCGCCGTCCGGACAGTGCTGGTCTCCATCGCATCTCATCTCGTTCGAGTAGCAGACAGCATTGTTGCATTTCGTCAATCCTGGTTCGCATGCGTCGTCTATTAAAATTATAGAAAGATAATAAATAATTTTGAGAGTTTAATTAAAGGATGTTAATCTTAAAGTAATTAACCCTTTATTGCCGGACCGTACGATTTTGCTGATTTTTGGTATACAGAGCACATTTGGGCCCCTGATAACGGGAAAAATATTATTTTTTCGAAATTCGACCAAAAATGGCGATTTTCACGGGTCCCAAAATTTAGCGCGAATTCAAATTTTAGCCAAAAAATCAGGTCCTGCACGGAATTTGACAAGCTAATTAGATTCCACGTAGCCGATTTACACGGCAAATTTTTTTTAATTTCCGCAAAAGGTGCCAAATTTCGAAAGTTACGAAGGTTTTTAGAAATTGGAAAATTTAAGGTGAGCCCCAAAATTCGTCAATTTTCCTCGATTTTCGGGGGTATGTCTCGAAAATGGCCATTTTTCAGGCCAAAATCGTAGATAAAGTGGCTAAACAAATTACATACCCTGAATCAGTACAAAAAGTTGGCTATATAAGAGCAATATCAGATTTGAGCTAGGAGACCAAAAATTGGCGAAAAATTACTCCAAAGTTTGCGTATCTATTCGGATACACTAGGCAATGAAGGGTTAAAGCATAAACGAAGAAAACGAATATAAAGAACTGAAATCGTTCTAAGAAATAATGGTGCTATCCGTTTATCGGGGGGGGGGAAACCGGTTATCGGGGGGGGGGGAAATTTCTATACATATTTATATAGTAAAAAATCAATAGGGGGACCCTATTGATTTTTTACGAATGTATTTCAAAAAATACATTTAGATCCATGGGGTACCCCCTATGGATTTAAAAATTTTTGAAAATTTTTTCCAAAAAATCCATAGGGGGGACCCTATTGATTTAAATGTATTATTTGAAATACATTTGTAAAAAAAATCAATAGGGTCCCCCCTATTGATTTTTTGGAAAAAAATTTTCAAAAAAATTATTTTCCTCAAAAAATCCATAGGGGGGACCCTATGGATTGAAAAAAAATTTTTGATAACGATTTGTGAAAAAATCAATAGGGTCCCCCCTATGGATTTTTTGGAAAAAAATTTCGAAAAAAATTTTCAAAAATTTTTTCTGAAAAAATTCATAGGGGTACCCTATCGATTAAAAAAATATTTTTTTGCTAACAGTTTGTAAAAAATCAATAGGGTCCCCCTATTGATTTTTTACTATATAAATATGTATAGAAATTTCCCCCCCCCCGATAACCGGTTTCCCCCCCCCCCGATAAACGGATAGCACCGAAATAATAGTTAATATAGAAAAAATACAAGTCTCCTGCTCCAATTTTTTAAAATAAAATATACCAAAATTGCAGGTTATTTTTTACACTACAAATTAACAGAAGACAATGATCTTTCTTAGTTATTCATATCAGCTACCTTTCACCTACTTCCAAGGGCTGAAAGGTACGACTTCGATTTTTTAAATATTTCTACACATCATAACAAATAGTAAAAACTTACTGCAATACACTTTCTCGTCCTCTCCATCGAAGCAATGCTTCGATCCGTCACAGAGATGTTCGCCTCGAAAACAATGATTTTTGCTCGGATCAGCTTTAGAGAAACACGAAAGGGTTTTATGGCATTCTGAAACAAATAATTATTGTCAAACTTAAATGTAGGCAATTTTACCGTTGCATTCCATCTCGTCACTTCCATCTCTACAATCTTCGACGCCGTCGCAACGTTGGTAAGTGCCAATGACATGACTCTAAAGTCAAATATATACAATTGTAGTTTCTCGATAAGTTTTCACACACATTTCAAGACAATACTACATTTTCAGACAAAAAGTTTATAGACGCTCAATCGACGCTTCTATTTTTCAATGAACTTCTTTACGGGTCTTCTATTGGAGATTTTTCTCTAACCCATCCTCTTTCTCTAGTGAGCTTCAAATAGAGAGAATACGGTATTTTATTTGTATAGCACATTTTAAAACGTACCAGTTGGTCTGCACAAATGAATCCGAAAGCTTTGCACAAGCTGATGTTCTGCGGCACTATAGAAGATGAGCGATATCACATAACGGGCACGGGTTGTAGCGAATTGACTGGAGGCGTTTGGACAGCACGGATTGGCGAAATAGCGGTCTTTGTACGTTTGCGATGTTAACACTTCCGTCGGCATTCATGTAGCTGTAAGCGAAAGCCATGGGCACGGAAGCGATGAGCAACATGACCAAAACGAGAGCCACAACGATTGTGCAAAAGTAGGCACAGACGAGAGGCAAGCGCAGGTTGAAGTAGAAAGGTAGTCGCGGAAGCTGGTTGTCTTCTTCATAAGACGCTGGTGCCAATTTTGCAGAAGTCCCGGCGAAGACCTCAAATTAGGGTAATTTATATATTTGAAAATATCTAGCAGAGTGGACACTTTTCACGTTTTCTATTTCTCATTAATCATGTTGTACTTGATCCCTTACCCATAGAGAGTTCGTAAAAGAGTCCGTATGTAAGCATCCGGATCTCACGATCCAGTCGTTAGCCAGAGGCGAGTGATAGCTGAATCGATAGGTCTCGAAAAGTTAGGATGGGGAAACCAAAAATTTTCGAAATTTGAAAATTTGAATTCGCGCCAAAACGCAAAAACGTGTTTTTAAGTGTTTTGCCCTGGGAAAGTGGTGTTTTTTATGTTCTAGACGGCCTAAGGCCGAGTTTTTTAACGCAAAGCGTTAAAATTTATTGAGTTCAACGAATTCATTGACCCGACGGTTAACTAGCAGCTTTGCTGCTAGTTAATCATAACAAAGAAAATTACTAACGGGTGACGACTTAAAATCCGGACAAACTTTAATTTATTTTTTGGTAATTAAAATGCAAAACTCAAAAAGCAAGTTCGGTGTCATATAAAAATAGAAGTTCATAACCGAATAATTCGGAAAAATCGAAATTTTTTATTTTTCGAGCGATGTGATTTCTTAAAATGGTCATACCTCCGCAACCACCAAATGAAAAAATGTTCTGTAAAAGGTAAGTATTAGAGCTGAAATTGCTCTTTAATATTGCACAATAGAATGTAGAATACCTGACTTTTTCATGGATAAAATTTATAAAAATATCTCAAAAATTTGTTATTTTGGCATGACTCACGTAATCACAAATATTTATTAATCTGTTTGGAAGTAAAAATAAAACCTAAACACGCTTTTGTAGAGAAAAGATTTAGCTATCCAACGGTATATAACACTCATAGGCGCTCTTACGTTATATAAAATAAAAATATTTATTACAAACATATAACGACTTAGTTGCCAAACCAATACAAAACCATGAAAAATCGGCCGAAAATCACATGGCCACGTTCCAATTATGTGCTTCTCTGACATTAGACAGGCATGTTATATACCAATCTACAGCTGACATCCTGGTGCACACAATAAAAATATTTTTTTTTGTTAACATTTTGTGAAAAATGCAAATTTTCAAAAAATTGAGAAATTTAAATTCCCTTTAAAAAAGAGAATTTCACAAAATACCTTATTTCTCGTGATATTTCTAAGTTCATGACGAGTGGTAAAAAGCAAATAATAACCGAGCATCAGGGTCACCTTGTGCGTAAAAATGTCAAAGTTATCCCTATGAAAAAGATGAGAATGCTTCGAAAAACCACTGTACAAGATCAAAAGCGGGTGGTCAACTTTGATTCAACTGTTTACTTGGTTTTCCTAGACGAATTGAGCTGATCTTTTTTTGTTAGAAACCTACGGACTTTTATTTTTATATGACACCAAACTTGCTTTTTGAGTTTTGCATTTTAACTACCAAAAATAAATTAAATTTTGTCCGGATTCTAAGTCGTCACCAGAGTTGCAACGCCTCCGCCTCCGGATGCTTGGAGGCGCCTCCGGAGGCGGAGCCGGAGGCGACGCTCGAAAAATTGCCGGAGGCGGAGGCGACGTGTGAACCAACGCCTCTCCGGAGGCGCCTCCGGAGGCGGAGCCTCAAAAATTGCCCGGAGGCGGAGGCGACGTTCGAAAAATTGCCCGGAGGCGGAGGCGACTTTTGAAAAAGTTGCAACAGTGGTCGTCACCCGTTATGTCGCGAGTTTTTCATAAATATTACACTTCTCGTAATTGTAACTAGAGTGACGCGCCGCGCCTTCGGCGCGTTCATGGGTTAGCGCAATGTTGGGGACTAGATATCAGTTTGCAAGAAATTAATTTCCAGCTAAAACTCTCGAGGGCGCCGCTTTCACCCCCTTTTTTGCACGTTATTTTGGCATATTTAATTTTTGTTGTTTAAACCTGCACCTTTCGTATTGTATCGGGTGAGAGCTTTCTATACTGATACTCATAGCTCTCACACGATAGAATACGAAATGTGCAGGTTTAAACACAAAAAATTAGGTACTACTACCTGTAATTATTACCCCGAAACAGTATTAACCGCAAAAAGCGGCGCCCTCGAGAGTTTTAGCTGGAAATTAATTTCTTGCAAACTGATATCTAGTCCCCAACATTGCGCTAACCCATGAACGCGCCGAAGGCGCGTTCATGGGGACTAGAATGTTTGCTTACTTCAATGTTGGGGACTAGATATCAGTTTGCAAGAAATTAATTTCCAGCTAAAACTCTCGAGGGCGCCGCTTTTTGCGGTTAATACTGTTTCGGGGTAATAATACATGTAGTAGTACCTAATTTTTTGTGTTTAAACCTGCACATTTCGTATTCTATCGTGTGAGAGCTATGAGTATCAGTATAGAAGCTCTCACCCGATACAATACGAAAGTGCAGTTAAACAACAAAAATTAAATATGCCAAATAACGTGCAAAAAGTGAAAGCGGCGCCCTCGAGAGTTTTAGCTGGAAATTAATTTCTTGCAAACTGATGTCTAGTCCCCAACATTGCGCTAACCCATGAACGCGCCGAAGGCGCGGCGCGTCACTCTAGTACCCTGCAGAAGAAAAGCATCATTCGCTTCAAAAACCTGCATTTTTGCCATTTTTTGGACAAAAAGTGCCACTTTTTGACATCTCCGGGGAAAAATTTTTCCGGATTCTGTTTCAGAATGCCCAGGGGAACATTTTCATGTATCATGCGCCCCTGTTTCGAGTGAACTAAAAACGTTTCCTTTGTATAGTCAAAAAACATGCATTTTTGCCATTTTTTGGCCAAAAAGTGCCACTTTTTGAGACCTCCGGGAAAAATTGTTTGTGCATTCGTGGATAACTCGCCGAGACCTACAAAATGAGCTATCACACACCCCTGTATCGGGGGAACTAAAAAAGTTTTGCCATGCGACGGACATCCCCAGACGTGCGACTTAGGTAGAGTGGAAATATTGATAAATTGCAATCAGGTCCCAATAAAAGAGATTAAAAGAGAAAAAAGGGAAATCGGAAACAACTTATCTCCTAACTAAGAACTTTACAAATAATTCTTCAAGCATTTTTAGCCGATATTTAATCAAATTAAAAAATATTGATTTTATTCTCGAGAATAAATTTTCGCGTTTTATAATTATAATTTACGGCAATTTTTATATATGACACCGCCCGGTGCGAGAGCTGAACCCTCTCGGTTGGTTCGTGCCAACAACCGAGGGCCGCTACTCTGTGCTAGCCGAGCGATAGGGAAATATGATACAGTCGTCCCTCCCGGATATGGCGCTATCCGTTTTGGCCGAAATCCGCCATATTAGGGAGGGTGCCATATTAGAGAGGGTCATATTAGAGAGGGAATTTCCATACAAAAAACCGTCTCAGCCAAAATGCGCCATATTAGGGAGGGTCAACCCAAAATTAGTCCAAATGCGTAAAAAATATTGTATAATTTTTATTAAGCGGAACTATAATATACAAATTCACATAACAATAAATTATCACGACAAATTTAAATTTTTGTTGAAATATTTTGTGATACATGTCTGCTTAGTTGGCAAATTTTTTGAGATTTTCTTCAAAATCTGTAAAATTTTTCGAATTTTTCAACCCTATTGATTTTTTAGACAAATTTTTCAGAAAATGATTTTGCAAAACCATAGGGTCCCCCATGGTTTTTTGGCAAAAATTTTTTAATGAAAATTTTTTGGCTAAAAAACCATAGGGGGGACCCTATGGTTTTGAAAAATCATTTTCTGAAAAATTTGTCTAAAAAATCAATAGGGTCCCCCCTATGGTTTTTGGGCCAAAAAATTTGGATTTTTGGTAAGAAATTCAAAAATTTTCTCCGGGCGCCGCCATTGGCGGCGGCCGGAGAAAATTTTTGAAAAACAATAGGGGGTACCCTTTTGACACTTTTCGGGCCTGACCCCAAAAATCCGCCATATTAGGGAGGGAGCGCCATATTAGAGAGGGAATTTCCATACAAAAAAATCCGTTTCGGCCAAAGTGCGCCATATTAGGGAGGGTCATATTAGAGAGGGACGACTGTACTAAGAACATTATATGCATAACATAATAAATGCATATAATGTTATTATCATTAACTTTTGAGATATATTAATCTGACAAATTATTGAAAATTAATGAAATCGGGTCAGGTCTGGACATGCTATTTTAACCGACAAACTCAGCCGTGAAACAGATGTACAGTAAGGCTGGGAGGCAACACTTGAGCCACAAGCCCATCCAGTTAAAAATTTGGCCAAAAATCGCGTCATATGATGATAACCAGTTAGGATCGGTCCGATCCAACTTAAAATCGAAATATTGACATTTTTCACATTTCACTTTGACACATATCAAATCAAAAAACTAATGTTACTTTTTTTACCTAACTCTTGGGATATTAGATACGAATGCTAAATGGTTAGCTTCATATGACGCGATTTTCGGCGAAATTTTTGACTGGATCCGTTTGTCGGTCAAGTGTTGCCTCCCAGTCCTAGTGTGGAGGAAAACTAATCCCGGGCGCGCGAGATGCGCGCGCGCGTTCGGCAGGTCTCTGGCTAAAGTCTTGCGCACGCGGCGCGCGTCAGGCGCGCGCGCGCAGGGCGCTCGAAGCGCGCGTGCCTCAAAAAACAGTGGGTGCACTTCGAGCGTCCCGCGCGCGCGCAAGGCGCGCGCCGGGCGCGCGCGCCTTGGGCATGTCCCTGGCTAGAGTCTTGCGCTCGCGGCGCGCGTCAGGCGCGCGACGCTCGCCTGCGCGGGGCGTTCGAAGCGCGCGGCCCCCAAAATAGCTTTGCGCTCCCGGCGGGCGCGCGCCCGGCGCGCGCGCGAAGTGTGCGAGGCTGGGGGGTGCCTAGGGGGTACCCTAGGCGCGTTTTGCGCGCCGGGCGGTTTGCGTCAAGGCAGTCAGAGTGCACCAACTTTGCGCGCGCGCCAGTCGCGCGCCTCGCGCGCGCGCGGGGCGCGCGAGGCGCGTGGGCCTCGGGCGCGACCCTGGCTTGCGCCTCGCACGCTTGCGCGGGGCGCGCGCCTCATGTGCGCGCCGTGCGGGCGCAAAATTCGGTGCGTATGGAAAACCATACTCTAGGAGCCAATGGGGTCAGAAAAAGCGTATGGATATAAATACACTCGGCAATGAAGGGTTAAACTTCAAGATTTAACCTCTAAAAACCCAAAAACCCAAAAACACTATTTCTGGTTTTGGCGCGAATTCAAATTTAGAATCTGAATTGATATTTTGATTCAAGAGGTCTAAAAGCCCCTGTATGCACATTTTCAGTTCTTTTGGTTAACAGATATGAAAAATCGACTTTTTTGGCCAAAAATGGCAAAAATAACAAAAATGGCATATCAGGTGCGGACATAATTTCTGAGAAAAAGATCGTTATCTCATTTTCAAATTTTGAATTTTGCCGGCAATGCGGCCGTGGCTGGAACGTTCTCTTCATTGAGAGAGAGAAGAGACGACAGACAAACAGAGCGTGCGCCGCACACTAGCACCGAATGCAATGCCCCATTGCAATGCATATGCAATGGGAAATAACCAAAGAGAGAGTATGACTTTGGTTAATTCATACTCTCTCTTTGGTTATTTCCCATTGCATATGCATTGGAAAATGCATATGAATTCGGTGCTAGTGTGCGGCGCACGCTCTGTTTGTCTGTCGTCTCTTCTCTCTCTCAATGAAGAGAACGTTCCAGCCACGGCCGCATTGCCGGCAAAATTCAAAATTTGAAAATGAGATAACGATCTTTTTCTCAGAAATTATGTCCGCACCTGATAAAAATTAATCCAAACATGGGAATTTGGAATTTAAAAAGTAGAATATTCCAAATAAGAACATAAAAATGATAACTTTTAACACTTGAAAACCTTAAAAGCACGTTTTTAGATTTTGCCGCGAATTCATATTTTCAAATTTTGAAAATAATATTTTTGCAGCCAATAACTTTTGAAACCTGATCGAATAAGCCAAAAATCATAAAAATCTGATGGATAGATCCCGAGATCTGAACGTCACAAAATGACAACAGTTGTAAATTAGTAGGTTATTCCATAGGACTGCACCCGCGGCTCCGCCGCTTGGCGGCGCCCCGCCCATATCAGTCTGGCCAGGTCGCCCTCCACCTGGCCATAACTTTCGTTCCCCGCCCGTGTCCAGGCCGATTGATACGTCGTTCGTCTTCTCTCATCGAGAGCTACAAAATGACGTATCACTCGGCCATAACCGAGCGAACGGGAGAAAGTTGCAATTTCCCAAAATGTTGCGTTTTCGGGATTCCACCTGGCCATAACTTTCGTTCCCCGCCCGTGTCCAGGCCGATTGATACGTCGTTCGTCTTCTCTCATCGAGAGCTACAAAATGACGTATCACTCGCCCATAACCGAGCGAACCGGAGAAAGTTGCAATTTTCCAAAATGTTGCATTTTCGGGATTCCACCTGGCCATAACTTTCGTTCCCCGCCCGTGTCCAGGCCGATTGATACGTCAATCGTCTTCTGTCATCGAGAGCTACAAAATGACGTATCACTCGCCCGGAACCGAGCGAACCGGAGAAAGTTGCCCTTTTACGTGACACACGGATGTCACGTTTTCACGTATACCAACCCCAATTCTGACATTGATAACCCCCCTAAAATCATGGGTTTTGGGGGGTACTCGCGAGTTTGGGGTCCGGGACCCCCAAAAAGTGGGTTATTCTGCTGGGGGGGGGCTTCACCATGCGACTTAGAGGGATCCGAAAATAAAAAAAATAAAAATTCAAGCATTAGGGCATTCATTATTTTAAGTATGGTTGAAGAACCGTAAGTATTGTAGAAGTTATTATTACTTATTATTACATCCAGACCAGGGCTGTAACCGGTCGGACAAAATAGCGATAGCTCTCCGAAAATAAAATAAAGTCGAAAATATTCTCTCGTATATGAAGATTTGCTGAGTTGTGTCCCACAACGCTTGGGCAAATACAGTAACGCACGCGGAATAGAAGGAAAGGAACGAACGAATAGAAGAAATAGGGACGCACACAGTGGGACGCACATAGAGAAAAAATAATCATTCAAATTCGCGTCTTGCCGCGTGATGTGCAGCAATTGGCGTACCGATTGTTTTCAGCAAATCTTCATATACGAGAGAATGTTTTCGACTATACCGACTCAAAAAAAATTCGGAATTTGAATTGCTATTGTATTCATATCACCAAATTTTCGGTATACTTTTTACAGTTAGTCATGATTGGTGCTTTTTAGGTTTCTGCGACTTCTCTCGGTAGATGCGTCATAAATTTTCGCCACTATTGCATTATTAACATTTTTGCAAAATTGTACTATGTTTGATAGAGAAAAACAATAACATAGATTGCCTGTGAGGTGAATTTTGAAAATAGTGAGATACAATGGAAAAATGTGATATAAAATTTTCCCAGCGGCAAAATTTATTCAAAACACAATTTTTCTGGCCACAACACAGAAAAAATTGAAATTTTTGATAAATGCCAAAAGCTCGGTTATTTCGTAACCGAGCTTTTGGAAAAAGTAGATGTTTTTCCATCGAAGTTGAAAACTTTTTTTGGCAGAATGGTAGAGCAGCCGAAGTTACACAACTTTTGATTTGGGACATTCTCGGTTTGCAACAAAATAACAATGTTATTAACCAAAGCTCGAATGGCAAAAGCTCGATTTTTTTCTCTAACCAAAAAGTGTATGTTGGGAGAATTGATTTTTCTCTGTTGTTTACAAAGTGACGTCATCGGGATTTTTTGCTCCTTTTTAGACAACTAAATTATCTAGGTTAACGTTTCTTTAGATTTTCCAACTTCCTTTAAAAAATTTGAAAAATTGCCGATATTCGCCAAAAATGCGACGAGAGAGTGCGCCGATCCCTACTTTTTAGACCCTGTTAAACAGATGCGTGCCAATTTCATGACTGACCAACTCAATCCATACGTTGACAACGGCGTTACAGCTAAAATAATTCAACAGAACACAAAAGGGTTCAAAGGAAATATTCTATACAATGAGTAACAAATTTGCACATACAACGGCGACAAAAGAACTTCAAAAATAACGTTTTGTTCATTGACGTTAGCCTTTTCTTTCCACTGATTTATGACGCTTATGCTTCCTTCTCGGAGAAGCTGCACCGGAATGGCTTCTATCAGACTGCTTTTTCTTTGCTTCAATTTTTTCCTTTTCCCGCTTTGACGAAGACGACTTCTCATGCTGATACTTCTGTGAATTCTTGACCCGCGGATTTGGGGATCGGGAGTGGCGCGACTTCTTCGAAGATTTCTTTTCTTCTTTCCGACGACGATTTGGGGAGGCATACCGAGACGATGTCTTCGAATTTCGGTAACTGTCGCCTACATTGAACGGATTTTCTTCTGAAACAAAAAATCTAAGCTAGATCTAAAATTATTGCAATTGCCTCTCACTTTGCTCCTAATAAGTTGAAAAGAAGTATTAAATTTTAAGCAAGGACAATATTTTACTACGACAGTGAGATGAGAGTCAAACAATTTCTGTTTGATCACTTCAATTTCCATCGTTTTTGTGCAAAAGTGTCCGTGATATACTTAGAATCCTACCTTTACATTTTTCAAATATTATCATACCTTTAACTTGCGCCACGGAACTGAAAGACAGTGCATGTTTTTCGAGCATGGAACGAGTCGATTGTGGATTGATCGCAGGATGGCTGGAGAAAATGTTATTAAACGAAAATGATGGCACTTCATTTGCTTCAACACCTGGTGGGAGATCTTCTATAAATAATATTAAATTAGCATTTGCTAAACAAAACTACATAAGCAAAAAATTTGAATTCTATAATGTTACATTATTTGAAATTCTGTTCGGTAAAGCCAAAATCACTATTTGGTGGTGTTATATCCGAGCATTATTATAACGATTTTATAAGTGTCCAAAAGTCGTTCTTTTTCATACATAATTGAAATTTACAAACAAATATTATATAAAAGATGTGTAGAATTGATATCCGTTCTAAATGTTTCAGATGCAAGATTGGAGCAGGAGCTCTAATAACTAATATGTTTGAACCTGAATGATGCTGAATTGGCAGTACTTGTTCAAATGGAGCAACGAAAGGTTGTTGCACAGCATCGATGTAAGCACTGTTCGGATTTGAGACATCCGGTAGTGAATATTGAGTTAAAACTGGGGGTGGCCTAGAGAAATCGGCAATCATCGGTACTTGAGATTCCGGGAGTGAGAAATTTTGTGGCGATAAAAGAGGCGGAATTGAAAAGTCCAGTGACGGTGCGGTAACAGTGGTCTTCGAATTACTATCTGTGAGTATTGGCTCGGATTTTACTATTGATGGTGCATAGCAATTCCTGTCAGGTTCGTCAGTAATAGTTTCCGATTGCCGATCATCCGAGCGTGCCTTAAAATAAGTTAAGGTTAATGTTGTAAAAGCGTTACTATCCTTTTTGCTCTATAGTGGAAAATAATACAGGGTTTCATTGTTGAGTATACTGTACAACACCTGGGTATCCTAAAATTTTTTGGTTTGATTTAATTTTTGGAAATCGTCCGATAGCAGGAGAATAATAACTATTCGAGACAAAACTCTTTGGAATGAAAACATACGTTTTCTTGGCTGATCTGATCTGCTCTTCCCAATGGAACGATGAATCTTTTTCGTTGGTGTTTTGTTGCATACATCATATCTATCAATTGACGGCCTCCGAAAGGTTCAGGAGAGAACTGCAACGGTTCAAGGAGCGGCATGGTTGGTAGGGTGTCCAATAGAGTTTTGTGGACAGAAGCTTGATCGCCAGTGAATTCGGCATGAAGCTTTTGTTGTCGTTCGCAGTAACGATTCCATGTATCTGAATGATAATAAATTAATTTAATCAAAATTTATGACAACTTTTTGTCAGTGATAATCATATATTACAAACAGAAGTTACATGAAAATTCCCTGTATTTAATTGTGTGCTATAAATCGTATTTTGGCTTAAATAACTACAGCAGTAAACCGTTAAATCAAGCGCCCGGCTTACAGGCTATCGACGTAATTCGTAATGTTTGACCAAATTTTAAAATGTTCGAAATTGGATCCATAGTCAAATATTATGTCAGCATAAATATACGAAAATATTGTTTGAGTAAAACGTGGTAAATGACAATATGATACATAAGATAAGGCAACTTTTAGGTTTTAAAATAATCGCATATTCATTATCCTGTTTGCTCTCACTAAAACTAACAAATGGACTCAGAATAAGGAATCCGGGCTCTAGCTCAAATCCAAAAAAGTTACCTTCATTGAAGCCAAAGTTAAAATAATCAGTGATGTCCGCTCCCGGTAGCATCCACGGTCGATATGTGCCCATAGCTGACAAATCTGCGTCGTAGACGATCTCATCATTGCGCAGTGTCGGAGTATCCAAGTTAAAATTTTCGTTTTGCTCGATTCCTTCGACGTTCGCGCAGTTGATATACGAATTATAATTCACATTATCGATTGTTACAACAAATTCGCTCTCACTGTCACTTTCGTTAAAGAAACAGTCGAAATCTAAAATAAAAATTGTAGGTTGAAACTAACTGTTTGAGCTCAAGACACTAAACTTTAGGTGATTCTGTGAAATGGCATATCATATATCATTTTGAAGTAACTCTGAATTTTATACCCTAGTCCATGATTTGCGTGACTTTCGGTAAGGACTCTAACTGTTGTAACAAAAAATTCTGAAACCGAAAAATATAAAATTTAACTTAACAAAGCCAAAATTTTACACAGCTAAGAAATTTTTAGTCTACCTGCAGGTTTAACATACATTTCTAATATTACATTTCTTGTTCTTTCAATTCGCTGTTTTCACAAAAATAGTCAATGACTATGTTTATTTACTAACCGTTCACACAGAATCGGCCAGAAATCAGATCAGTATTTGTATTGATACTTTTCACCTTAATCAATTCGTTTCTCGTTGAATTTTGCTGCAAACATATTTCAACTTTTCTTCAGTCAGTACATTCCCGGATTCAGTCAGATATTACAACTTAGCTTACAAATGTCCTCACTGTAAACAAATTCAAACCTGGTGATTGACTTCCTACTCCCGTGATTTCGGCTTGTTCCATGATGCCTGCGGCGAATATCTGAAATAGCGAAGAAAAATTAAATGGGAAAAACGTGATAAAAACCAAAGCTGGTCAAGTTTATTCTTCGAATGTAAAACAAAATGGCAATTTTTAATAATTTTGGTGTCGCTAGCAAATTTCTCCAAATAAACAACCATCGAAATTTCGCAATACTCGTTGAAGTGCTTCGTCGCTGCTATACAAACTATATAAACAGCTTGAACAGAACATTATTCACAGAATTTATGCTCTCTCTCACAAAACGCCTTTCCATTCCCCTTCAAAAACTTAAAACGAATCATCGCTATAGTGCTTTATTGCGATGGATAAAGCCAGCAAACATATCGATCGCTGTTAGGCTTCGAAACACATATTTTCCATTTCATAAGTTAAATTTGAAGGTGCTATCGTATAAGGAACAGCAATCATCGGTCCCATATTGTTCGCATTTAGCAACAAGAACAACAATGCATCCAGACGGAAATGATGAGCTCTAGGCATTGGATTTCATGGTTATTTTTACGGTGAAAATTATTAGTTTTTGTGCTAAAAATTAATTATGGAAATGGTAATGGATGATGGTCGTACTCAGCAATTAACAATACTAAGAGGCAAAACCTGCTAAAGAATTAAACACATTTAACTTTATTAACGTAATTGAGAGACAAATGAACAGAAATTTCAAAGAAATTGACATCGATCCTACATTGTCACTATTGTATACTGCAGCATAAAGATACTATCGGTTCTTTCCATCGCATCCTGAGTTACTCATTTGTCACAACATGTTTGGTGGTCGTGGGGTCAGGATAATGAAGGTTGACGCTGCATTTCTGAAATGGATTCTGTTATAAACTGACACAATTTTTATATGTTACCAAATTCTCGTCGACGTAGAGCACAGCGGCGATATTGTTATGCGATCCACAATAATTAGGCGCTGAGAATATTGTAACGAGGCGTTTGTCTGCGAAAAATTCATAGCCACCCTTCACAACCTAGAAACATGGTATCGAATATAGTGCAAAACTAAGTTCCTTAAAAGACTACGAATGCATTCCGAATACAATAATACAGAGGTCCAGAATAATACTGCATTCGTATGGGAAAGAATTTGTTTCAAAAATCTGGATGCTGTTTCAAATTGGCTTTTCATCCTATTTTCGGCACCGTAACATCTGCCACCCCGACATTTGCCACCTTCAACTTTTCCTTCAGACTCTTATCAAATGGCTGGGTCAAAAAAGATATAGGACCAAATGTCGGCAGACGGTTAGATATAATACACACTATTTCGTAGTCACTGTCGCACGCAGAGGCTGTTCTCTAGTATGAAGTGGGAGCTGTCGCGGTGGCAGATGTCCCGGTCCCCCTATTTTCATTTTATTTCGTTTCCGCGATTAAATTATTTTATCTACTCAAACTTTAAATTACAATTCATCACAGTATTTGGTCATCAAAAAGCCAACCTGATGTCCGCGCACAACAAGCTTGATATTCAATGACTGCATAAATTTCTCCAGACCGTTTCTGCTGAATAATCTTCCTGCTCCTCGTGGATTCTCCTCAAAGCCATCACATCCGCGTCCCTTACTATCCACTGGATCTGACCAAGTCAAATCGGCGAGAACACCGAGATCCGGAATATCACAAGGTCTTTCAATCTTCTCCAACTAAACACAATGAAAAATAATAATTTAAACAAAAGAATATTATCAGAATGATAGTGCAAATAATTTAAGACAACGAACTTGTTTGAAACTGGCCAAATCCTCACTGATTCCGCCATGAACGCAGAATATTGACTTTTCAATGACCGCAACGAATGGCATAACGTAAAATGGAAGCTGAAAATTCTCGAAGACTTCCATGCTGTATCGCTTTACGCATTCGTTCAAAAACCCATAGCGAATGTTCATAGGCCTGTAATGAATTTTGTGGTTCATAATAGTTGTTTAACTCTTCATTGCCCGACCGTGGGAGACCCCCGTATGCCCGTCCGTAGGATTTTGCTGATTTTTGGTATATGGGGCCCATTTGGGTCCCTGATAACGGGAAAAATATTATTTTTTTTCAAATTCAACGATTTTTGCTCATTTTTAGGGGGTCAAAAATTGCGATTTTTCCGAAAATCCATGATATGGTTTCGAAATTTCCAAAAAAATTTCGAAATTTTTAAAACCCCAGAAAGCACTTTTTCTGGTCAATTTCGATGCCCTGAGCACGAATCTGAAGTTAGTTTTCGTGTTGAGACTCAAAAAAATTTTTTCAGTTCATTCTCGAATTTTTCGAGAGTGCCTCTCAAGAAAAAAATCGCAAAAAATTTGTTTGAGCTAAAACACAAAAACTAATTACATATCCTGATTCAGGACAAAAAGTTAGTTATATAAGAGTAATATCAGATTTTAGCTAGGAGACCAAAAAATTGGCCAAAAATTACTTCAAAGTTGTTGTGCATTTTCGCAACGCTGGGAACGAATGGGGGTACACATTTGCGTTGCGTTTTTGCATCAATGGGAAATGAAGAGTTAAAATGTTAGAACAGGACGATTAGTTTTGATTACAACCTGCTTCGAGAATTTTTCTCTGTATATTATTAGTATTCCAAAATATTTACTAAATAATTATATGTCCTAATTGAACCATACTATTCGAAAAATGGTATTTCCGACATGAAATTCTATTATGGCCAGTGGCAGTTATCAAATTACAGAGTCAAAAGCAACTAAGAACTGTCTACCTGGATTCATGGTTTCCACGAAGAAGAATGATATCTGATGGGTACAGCATCTGAACTAAATGTAACATTAAACGGATTGATTGTTTTGATTAAATTTAACCTTGTAAGCGAACAATAAAAGGATAACTTCGATAGAAAAGGCGCCACGATCGACATAGTCTGAATAAAGTTTAGACTTGTTTCCACAAAAGGACAGTAACCAAAGTAAATGTAGAGCAACAAACCTCCTAGAAAGATGTATTTTTGCTTAGGAGGATGGCCATTAAAATTGAACAAAGCAAGAAGGTCGCGAAATTGTCCGTGTATGTCGCCGCAAATTTTCACGGGTGCTTTTGCCTAAAACATAACTTGAAATTTGTAAGTTTTTCTAAGCACTTTGCGTTTTATCATTGTTGTAATACAATTAATAATAATTGTTTAATAACATCACTTCTCAATATAAGTAGAATCTGTAATATGACAGCATAGCGGTATAGAGCATCAGTGATATTGTTTAGTGCTATCATTACCAAATATATTTTTAAACGCGCAAGATACAGCAAAAAATGTCATCAAAAAATCCGCTTACCTCAACCGCAATTGGCTCTGCCATAAAAATTTGATAGACGCGATTACACAATTCAATGATTTCCTCTTGCGCGAAAAGCAATTGCGATCTACTTGGAGTCCAAACATTTACAAGGCGGTCGACTATGGAATGCAGCCATTTATTAATCTGCAACTTTAGGATATTAATTATCTCCTGAAAGCACAAACGCACTCTTTCCTTCTCGATATTGTTCTGTTCTTTCGAAGATGGGTTTGTGGGCTGTGATTGTTTCTTCTCCGAAGGCATTCTAAATATGTATTGAATATATGAAATCGTATGACTGAAATAGTAACGGCAACGATGCAGCAGTTCGAAAAAGGAACATCAACAATTGGATGACTGCGGAAAAGAGGTTGGCGTTTTAACCTTTTTTGTATCTTTACAGGATTTTTGATTCTCCTAGTATATAAAAACTCGTGAATTTCAAGGATAGTTATATCAACGCAAAAAATAAAAACTAGTAGCAAAATAATCCAAAAGAAAATTCTGCTTCCAATGATCAAAATAAATAATAAAAGTTATACAGCCTTTGACTAACGATCCCAGCTGTATAACTCTAAA
>JAKKPZ010000091.1:0-238245 GCA_022814885.1 Ditylenchus destructor
CTCAACAGAGTGTTTTGTAATTCGACATTATATTTTAGACATGAACTCTAAGATGACAGCCTCGAGACAATTGTCATTGGGAAATCTTAACACTCCGCCTACGACGAATAGTTCGACTAAGAATTGTAAGTGATAGAAGTGATAGAAAATTGCGTATCCTTGCACAAAATGTCGGTATAATCGATATTACTCAATCGTCTTTTTTCGACCTAGTAGGCGCAATCTCGCGAATCGTTAAATTTAGGCGGGAATTTATTTGCTTTCAAAAATTGGGAAAGATGAAAAAATTTTTGTTGTCTTCCTTTTGGACAAAAGATCAAAATTTGTTCAAAAATTGGGTATTCACCCAAAATCGAGTTTGTAGAATACGGGAACAGTGCTAATCTCAAAGCTTTTGGACCGAATATTTTTCTGAATGCAAAGGCTTTCAGCATTAAAACACATCTGTACATGTGTATGCGCGCCTACAACTTGGATAGTAAATTGGGGAGCAGAAGTGAACCGGCCTGAACTAACTTTTCGTACACTTAAGCTTTAATTTTGGTCTTAAAATGATCCTTGGACTTCGCCGCAGACTAACTATAAGTCTAAGCCAATCCCTAAGTTGTTCGCCTAATGCCTAGAGTCATTTTAAGACCAAACTTTAGGCTTAAGCTTAAATACAAAGTTACCTCAGGCCGGTTCACTTCTGCTCCCCAAATTACTATCCAACTAATATTTCCCATGTGTATAGTTGGTTGATTAATTTTAAATAAAAATTTCACCCGTAAATCATTACGAAATCACGCTGTATTCCATTTTTTATCGTTTAGATATGGGCTCCCCATCGACAGCATCAAAACGACCGTCTGAAGTGAGCAATAATGATCCTCCTTCAAAGAGAGCAACTATTGTTCCAATACAACCATGGAATCCAGTTCGATCAGTACAAAATATGTTTCAATCGGCTGAACCTGTGGTAATCGATGACGAGGATACTGCTCCTTTACAGAAGACATTGGAGGCAAAAGTTGAAGAACTATTTAAATCGCACTTTGGAATGATGAAAAACGGATTGGCTAAGTTCAAAGGGGAATTCCAGGAAGAAATCAAGGCGCAAATGGAGAAGAATTCAGGAGAGCTCAAACAGTTGATACAAGATGAGATCGTGAGTGCCAAACGAGAACTAAAAACTTCAAAGAGCGCAAGCATGAAAACTGGGACGTCGAAGAGCGGGTGGAATGAGTGCAATGAGAACGAGAATGGTAAGATCTATTTCGTGCACCGACCTCTATGAATGATTATCTCGATCTGTGTTGTGTAACATTTGTTGAAAAGAATTGGTTTGACAGAAGATCCTATACTAGCATTTAGCTGCTGTGTCGTGTGTGTGAGTCTTAACATTCTTAGGGGTGCTTATTTCATTTGCCAAGGTCCATTCTTAGGGGTGGCTATTTTTTAAATGTACCCAATTAGGGTAACTTTTTGCGGAATCCGATTTTGAGGTCAAAATTTACCTAAATGTACCTAATTTTAGGTAAAATTAAGATTCGGAAGTGCATTCTCAGGGGTGCTTAATGTCAGGTATTTGTCCAAAATTGGATTGGAGCGGACTACTAAAACGACCACCATCGTTTCACCCTGGGTTTTTACGACGTGGCTAGGTTTATTAACTAAAGAGGTGGGATCGTCACATAAACTGTTCCCTATCGTAGCATGTTATATGAAATTAAAGATACAAGAGAGAGGAAATTGAATATTTCATAAAATTCTTTTGTTACAAATGTTTTTATAGTATAGTGTACTATCTTTTGCACTGTTTTATTGGTTATAGAAAAAGGTATTATTGGCTTTTACTACCGAAATAAAAAGTATTTCCTGTTTTATACGAGATTCTAAATTACCGCACCTGCGCTTCAAATAGGCGTATCTCTTAATTTAGTTTCATTAATCATTGCTTAAAGTGTTACAAATTAGAGTATTGTCCGGTTTAAATAGTTTTTCCACCATGCGATTCAAAAGCATTCCATGCGAAATCTTTAAAATTGATATTTGCATTTTTAGAACTTCAGCAGGGAAGCGTGCGTTACGTGTTCAATGTAGAGAAATTGAGGACAGAGAAGACTTTGCGATCACCAACGGTGATCATCGGAGGATCGGAATGGTATGAATTTGGTTTTTATTATATACAAACATACAAAAGGCAAGGATACAGTTTGTTACAGTTTGTGTTTTGACGAAAATCCATAACATTGTTTCAAAATTAATTGATTCATTTCCAGTTTTTTATGTGAGGAACACATCTTTATCCTATATATTATGCCAGCGATGTCACACACTTTGGTTAGGCACTTTGCGGATAGGCTACGGGGCAGGGCTGGGAACTTTGATCACGGGTCCGATCCGATCCGGTCCTTGGTGACCGCCAAGCCGATCCGACCCGATCCGATCCCCAAAAAACCCGGTATTTCCGATCCGATCCGATCCGGTTCAAAATTTTTCACCAAATTTGGCTGTTTTTCAAAAATTTTCCCAAATCACCTAAATTTGTTGTTTATGGGTCAAATTTACCAATTTTAAGTAAAATATTCCAAAATTAATGTTTTTTCATGAAATTGTACAATTGTACTACTTTTACCTAGTTTTAAAACAACAGGAAGTAATAAAGAAATAATAGCGCCGCAGGCGAAAATTTTTCAATTTTTGGAGATTTTCATATAAAAACTTCCAATTTTCGGCGTTTTCAGCTCAAAATCAGTACTTTTAGTTACTAAAAACGACAACTGCCGTTCAATAACAATAGCGAAAGAAAGAAAAATAAGCGCCGCAGGCGAAAATTAATCAATTTTTTGCGATTTTCATATAAAAATATTCAAAATTCCTGCAGGAGAAATGGTATCCAAATAGCGCCGCAGGCGAAAATTTCCTAATTTTTGAATCGTGGTTCATTAAAATTTTCTAAAATTTTTCCCGGCCGTGCCCTATCGGGCACGGCCTGCGGGAATTTAAATTTGAATTTCCCGGCCGAGTGCATTCTTAGGGGTGCTTAAACCGGATGAAAAAAGCCAAAAAATCCGACCCGATCCGATCCGACCCGATCTCCCAGCCCTGCTACGGGGGTGTGTGATAACTCAAAATGTTCGTCTCCATGTGAAAAGTGGGAATTCGAAAAAATTTTTTTACGCACCAGCCAAAAATTTCAAATTTTGGCCAAAAATGTGCCAAAAAAGGGCCTTTTTGGCTCTTTTTCGGAAATCACTTTGCGGATGAGCTACGGGGGTGTGTAATAGCTCATTTTGTAGGTCTGCTAAAGTTAGGAACGAACGCGGAAAAATTTTGCTACGCACCAATCAAAAATTTCAAATTTTGGGCCAAAAAATGGCTTTTTGGTCAAAATTTGACATTTTTGAACCAAAGCTCCTGCGATGCTGATTTTTTTCACGCGGGGGTTTTCGATGGTGCTGAATCCGAATCCTGGGTCAAAAAAATGGTCCGGGGTACCCCGGGGTACGAAAAAAATTTTTTTCTAAATTTTTTGTTTAGTACGCCACTAAGGGCATACTGAACTTAGTTCGAGCGGCCGAAGGCCGCGTGTCTCACTGACAAAGCCACTGAGGGCATACTGAACTTAGTTCGAGCGGCCGAAGGCCGCGAGTCTCACTGACAAAGCCACTGAGGGCATACTGAGTTCTGTGGTCGGGCGCGGAGCGCCCGACCTTCCCCCTTGGAATGTGAGGGAACTTGGAACAGATTAAAGCATGGTAATTTGACTCCCGAATCGCACCCTTCGAGCGACCGAAGGCCGCGAGGTAGGGCGCGAAGCGCCCGACCTAGGTTCTTCTCCAGCGCCGAAGGCGCTGGGAAAAAAATCTAGTAAATATAGTATGCCGTTAATTTATTTCATGTTGTCAGCTTACTTTTGTCTGTTTTGCCTTACTATATAATGTGAGATATTGTAATAGTGGTATTCGCGAGCTTTAGGTACCTTTGCATCAAGGACATCGGAGATTCTCTAAGAGTCATTCTATGCTGCAGCATGGACTCTGATGAATTTTTGTATGACACAAACGGACGTTATGTTTTGTTCGGACAAAAACGTGCTGAATTCAAGGTGAACGTTATTATTATAGACTTATTATATTGTTTTTTATTCATTATTTTGTTGCTTTCTTTTTAGTACTTGGTATAAAAAATTAACTTGGTATCGCATTTTTGTTTTCAGTTTAATCATTGCTATGCATTCAAGTCGCTCCATATTCCAGTTCTGCAGTATCTCTTCGAACAACTAACCGATTCAGTAAATGGTCACATCACTGCCGACAATCACATCACTGTCCAGGCAGATTTTAATTTTAAACGAGTCAGAAACAAGTATCTTTTTTTTGTTGCAATAATCTATTTATAAATAGAAATTTTATAGTCCCATAGATGTTCGACTTTTCTCAGCTCCAACGCCATTCCGTAGCGATTGCATGCTCGTCGTCGAAGACAAGCGCCTGTACGTTAATAAAGGGGTTGGTGTTTGGTATCTTAATACTGTATGTTCGCATTTGGCAAACGATTGTATGATTGCGATATGCCAGAATTAATTCTAGTACATTTTATTATAAAACGGCTTCTCGTTGAGTATAAGCACACCCCGGCACTTCCCACAAATAAATAATAATAAATATTACTAAAATTCTAATCAAATGATGCCATTCGTTCAAAAAGGATTCAGTCATAGTTCTATCGCAGTCAACTTTCAACATTTGAATCCAACATTAAAGAACACATCATATCTCGAATTCAAAGCATGCTATTCTTAATTAGAGTCCACCATATAGCGTTGTCTATCTCTATTTTCATCCGTGCTATTTTTGATTTGACAGTCTTCTTAATGCGCGAAATAGAATGTGATCATGGATTATGTCCTGCGGTTCATATTTGCAGAATAGTTCATAAACCGCATTCTATTTCGTCGACGAGTGAAATGACAGTCACATTGACTACTCGTATCACAAATAATACAACAAAGGACAAAATTTACAGATAATAAAAATTGTATTGAACAATATGTAATAAAGAGCCAGCTTACACCACATGGAGGCCTGTAATTTCAATAATTTTAGTTGTTATCGGTCTACTCCGCTTATTTCGACGAGCTTTTCAACGGTGATCCGGGAACGAACGGGAGCAACGAAATCGTGGTCACGGATGTTTCCGTTACGGAATTCATAGCGATGCTCTCTGCCATTTATCCCACCGAAGATCACCTCGTCATTGCAGGTATCATTCACTTTTACGATATCTTAGAGTCTTCTCAATAGGGTGACCATTAATTTCTGATGCCACTTTTTAACAATGAATATTTTTTTAGAATGAATAAATGACTATGAGTGCTTGGTATTATTTTGTTGCCCATTTTGTCTGTTTTAATGTGGTATATAGGTTTTATATATTACTTCACACAATGTGTAAAATCTCACACAAAGTTTGCAATCATCTCATTTGAAAAATTCGCAAATTTTCTAAAATGTTTGGAAAGTATGGTGTCTAAAAACGCTCATTTTTACCCCAAAAATGCAGTTTTTTGGTCCGCAGTCGATGTTTGCGTTCTTTTTGCCTTATAAGGGTTGTTCGGGAGCTTAAGCCTAAGACTAAGTCACTCTTTAGCCCCAGGTTGTTCGAGCCGCAAGCTCGAACTTGGTCCCCACAATTATCCCCCCCCAAGTTGGGTTCCCTCCAATTTGGGCGGTAACTATGGTGGGGAAATTCGATAAATGCAAAGGAAGGCTTCATCGAAGCTTTGTCGAAGTTTTCTAGTAAGCGCGTATCGCCGGCCACTATTTCCTGTTCTTTCCCAGCTGCGCGCATTCGTTGTTGTCTTTCCAAGGAGGGAAACGAATGCGCGCAGCTGGGAAACAGCAGGAAATAGTGGCCGGCGATTCGCGCTTACTAGAAAACTTCGATAAAGCTTCGATGAAGCCTTCCTTTGCATTTATCGAATTTCCCCACCATGGCGGTAACCCGTTTCTATCACGCAGTTGTTCAAAATATTTGTTTAACAAATATTTTGAAGAACTGCGTGATAGAAACGGGTTACCGCCCAATTGGGGAAACCCAACTGGGGGGGGGGGGGGAATTGGGGGAGAACCAAGTTCGAGCTTGCGGCTCGAACTTTGTTCAAAACGTCGAATTTTGTTCAAAACGTCGAATTTTGTTCAAAACGTCGAAACGTTTTGAATAGTAACAAAAATATTTCTTAATTTCTTCAAAAGTATGGTGTCGGAAAATGCTCATATCTCGCCGATAATGAAACGAAAAATTATTCTTTAAAAACTACTTTGAAGTCCACAAACTGTATAATAAGCATTAGGGGTCGGCGAGCCCGAGCCCGAGCTTTGCCGAGCTTTCGAGCCCGAGCCCGGGTAGGTCGGGCTCGAAGCTCGGGCTCGGCCAAAATGGAATTTCACCGAGCCCGAGCCCGAGCCTGGGCTCGGGCTCGGGCTCGAAGCTCGGAAAAAAGGGGTCGAGCTTCGAGCCTACGGGCTCGGGCTCGGTCATTTTTGGTCGCGCCCAATGGGCGCGGCCGAGCGAAAAATTTTAAATATTTCGAAGAACATGCAAAATTTTCAATGTATATTTTTGCAGACAACTCAATTTTTCTAAAAAATTTTGCCTGCGGCGCTTTCATGGCTATGTATTTTCTTCCATTGTATTCATCTCAATTTGTACTAACGCGACGAAATACGACAAAGCTGAGCATTTTGAGTGCACTCAATGACCAGTTTCAGGAAAAAGCATAGGGTCAGGGGCGAAAATCGAATAATTTCCGCGTGCGGCGCTGATTTTTATTTCTTTCGCCATTGTTACTGAACGGAAATTGTCGTTTTCAGTAACAAAAACTACCGATTTTCAAGCTAAAAAAGCCGAAAATAGGAAAATTTAAGTTCTGTGCAGGCGAAAATTTTAGTTCAAATTTTTTGTCCAAAAATTTGAATTTTTTACCTAATTTTTGCCATTTTCGCAAAATTTTCCCAAATTTTTGGAAAAATGGCAAAAATTTCGAAAAAATCCAAAATTTTTGGTGCGGGTATTCAATTTCTCCATCAAGTATTTTAAAAATATTAAAAATTTTCATATGAAAATCATCAAAAATGGAAAAATTTTGCAAAAACCATAAGCAAAAATGGGAAAATTTGGACATTTTGATATTTTCCCGGAAAATTTTTGGAAAAATACAGGTAAAATTTGACTTTGCATGTAAATTTTATGAAAAAAATTAACTAAATCTTCTCAGTTTTGTCTATTTATATTAAATATACAAAATACTAGCAAAAAACAACAAAAAAGACCAATTTTTGATGACCAAAAAATAGGCGGGAAAAGAATAAAATTTAAATCGGGCTCGAAGCTCGGGCTCGGCTCGGCATTATTGGCGAGCCCGAGCCTGGGTGGGTCAGGCTCGAAGCTCGGGCTCGCCGAATTTTGCCGACCCCTAATAAGCATGGTGGGGAAATTCGATAAATGCAAAGGAAGGCTTCATCGAAGCTTTATCGAAGTTTTCTAGTAAGCGCGAATCGCCGGCCACTATTTCCTGCTGTTTCCCAGCTGCGCGCATTCGTTTCCCTCCTTGGAAAGATAACAACGAATGCGCGCAGCTGGGAAAGAACAGGAAATAGTGGCCGGCGATACGCGCTTACTAGAAAACTTCGACAAAGCTTCGATGAAGCCTTCCTTTGCATTTATCGAATTTCCCCACCATAGTTACCGCCCAAATTGGAGGGAACCCAACTTGGGGGGGGGGATAATTGTGGGGACCAAGTTCGAGCTTGCGGCTCGAACAACCTGGGGCTAAAGAGTGACTTAGTCTTAGGCTTAAGCTCCCGAACAACCCTTATAAGGCAAAAAGAACGCAAACATCGACTGCGGACCAAAAAACTGCATTTTTGGGGTAAAAATGAGCGTTTTTAGACACCATACTTTCCAAACATTTTAGAAAATTTGCGAATTTTTCAAATGAGATGATTGCAAACTTTGTGTGAGATTTTACACATTGTGTGAAGTAATATATAAAACCTATATACCACATTAAAACAGACAAAATGGGCAACAAAATAATACCAAGCACTCATAGTCATTTATTCATTCTAAAAAAATATTCAGTTAAAAAGTGGTATCAGAAATTATTTATCACCCGATACAGTAAACATTTTCCTTAAAAACTAAAATAAGTTTTCTTAGTTCCTTAAAAAATTTTGTTTAATTTCCAGGAGGTGGTTATCCACGACGCTGTAACTTAATATCTAAGTATTACTAGTCATCCATTCATTCTAAAAGAAATATTCATTGTTAAAAAGTGGGAACAGAAATTAATGGTCACCCTATATATTTATTCGTATCAAAATTATTATTTTGAATATTTTTAAGTAAAAAACAATTTCGTCGTTTTTGTTTGCAACATTTATTGTTCCCGATTAGTTTTTATGTTTTAGAGTCAAATGTTCGTTCGATGCTCAAAATGGCTGCTCGATTTCGTATTCCCTTTATTACGCGAAAATGTGAGAAATTCTTGATGACCTGTCCAAATGAACCGGATGGAGAAGGGCTAACGTTGTCAAATAAGCTATTCCTAGCACAAGAGTATCGCTTAAATAAGCTTAAGGTGAGTAGTTTTGATGTTGTTGTTATCTATTAATAGAGCATCGATCGAGGTTTGACGGCCACGCCCATTTCTCAACCCAGAAAATTCGAGAGATAGCCATGGCTCTCTACATTTTCATCACCGCCCTATTCATCACCAGGCTATTCATTAGGGTTGGATCCCCCCGCGGGGATCCCCGTTTTCCCCGCTTCCCCCTTCCCCGTTTCCCCCTTCCCCGTTTGCCACGGGGAAAACCGGGATCCCCGTTTTGAAAGCGGGGAAAAACGGGGAAATGACAAGCACCCCTAAGAATGCATCCGGCCGCGCCCGATAGGGCGCGGCCGGCGAAAATTTTGGGATGTTTTCGACGAATATTAAAATTTTTCAAAGAAAGTTGACCCCAATTCTCAAATTTTCTTCACCGTCTGGTGGCTCTCGCCCCCAGACCCCACTATCTTTTATAGTACTTTCTGTGGCCAGCTCGAATATTTCTTCGAAAAGCTATTCAAAAAGATTACATATTGTTTCGTTGTCTATTCAAGCTGAACAGTTCAGGTAGAATAATAGAATTTATTATAAAACACAATAAAATCGCGACTGCATATTATTTAGAAAAATGAGTCATTTTCCTCTGAGCATGTCTAAATTTGAAATTTTCGCCTGCGGCGCTATTTTTTCTCTAACTTTGTATTACGTCTCATTGTTTTTCCAAAATTTCGGGCCGAAAATTTGTGGAATTTTCAATATACAGTCAATTTTCAATGTTATAATTTATTTCAATGATTTATTACAGTCAATTTTTAAGAGAAAACCAATTTTTTTTCAAAAAATTTTGCCTGCGGCACTTTTTTTGCTGCGATTTTTCTACATAATTTTTCGAAAAATGACGAAATATGTGGAAACTGGTCTAAATTAGAAAAAAAATGAACAAAACCACGAAAAAGTGGGCGAAAATTGGAAAAAATGAACAAAAACAGTAAAATTTTATCAAAATTTGCGAAAAAATGAACAAAAACAGTAAAAATTTATCAAAATTGCGAAAAAATGAACAAAAACATGAAAAAATTCTAAAAAATGGTCAAAAACATGAAAAAATAACCAAAAAGTGCAAAAGAATGAACTAAAACCCGAAAAAATGATAAAATAAGGGCAAAAATTTGAAAAAATGGCCAAAAAATGTGAAAAAATTGAAAAAAGGCCATTTCCCCGGGGATCCCTCCCCCGCACCCCCGGGGAGCGGGGATCCCCCTTCCCCGCCGATGCCGTTCCTCGTTTTCCCCCTTCCCCGCCCCCTGCGGGGGTGATCCAACCCTACTATTCATCACCCGGCCTGTTCATCACCCGGACTATTCATCACTAGAGCTGGGATTTTTAGGAAAATAAATTTCGGTTTTAGGATCCTAAAATAGGAACAAAAATTGCAAAATAGGACAAAAAAATAGGATTTTAAGAACAGCTAATTTTGCAGGTTTTATGCCAATTTTAGCTGTTTTTAGCTATGGTTGTCATTTTAGGCCTATTGCGTAACAATCTGCGTAACAATTTTATTCATTCAGAAGTAACACAAACAATTCCTTTTACTCTGTATAATAACAATTGCAAATCATTAACTTTTCAATGTTTTCTTCCGTGAGACTCGTTCTTCTATCTTCCAAAATTCGTTTGTAAATACTGAAACTTCTTTCCTCATCGCATGACTGGATGGTTTCTTTTGCTGTACTTTTCCAGAAAACCTCGGAAATCAGGATGGTTGACTTTGTACAACGGAATGTTTGCAGAAATTAAGGCATAGGACAAGTCCGCAGCGAATGGATCGGAGGGTTCGGGTTGTAGAAACATCTGTCTCGTGGCTGAATTACCCAAAAATCTGTGAGCATTTGTCACGTGCTTTGAACCGTCATGGTGTTGCTTCAAATGAGAAATTCGATAGCTTTCGACCTGTAATATGTGGTTAAAAATTGTATAAAAGGGATGAATAGATAACCTTCTTTTGACAAGCTTGGAAATAAATAATTCCTGCGTCAACCGAATAAAGTTTTGTTCCATTCTCACCATCGACTATTGAAATCCACTGACGGAACTTTGCAGTAATAGTTGAATATACCTTGGGCATTATACAAATCTGGGTCTAAACTTTTAAAATAAACCTTTAAAAATTACTAAAATTTTAAATTTCATATGATTTTGGCGTTGTGTTCAATGAAGCATAATAAACATGAAAAGAGAGAGAACAGCAGACAATGATTCAGAAAGCAGAACGCGTAGACTAAATTTTACTAGAATATCGCAAAATAGGTCGATAAAATAGGATTTTAGGAAAATCCTAAAATTTTTAGGAAAATCCTATTTTAGGGAAAAAAAATTGCAAAATAGGATTTTCCTAAAAAATTTAGGAAAATCCTAAAAATCCCAGCTCTATTCATCACCCATTGAGATTTCATGGAAAATGAGAGAATTTGGTCGAAATTTTTTGCACTCGGGGGTTTTCGACCCCGTTGAGTTCGAATTTGAGGTCGGTTTCGACCGCGCGCGCACTGCATGCACGCGCTGCGAGCGCCTGATGTATTTGGTCAATTTTGACTTGAGGTACAATTTTTCGGATATCCCTGACCCTATGTATCTGTACTACCCCCCCCCCTAAATCGACCCCCGGGGAGTTCAAATCCGAATTCAAATATGCCTGGTCCCAGCACGAAAGTTGGGAAATTGAAAATTTTCTGCTTTTTTTGCCTGAAAAAACCGATTTTTGACGCAATACGAATAAACTAACTTCTGATTCGGAATCAGCGCATCGAAAAACCCCTAAAAACTCATTTTTCTAACTGAGGTGAGTTTTGACTGCGCGCGCCTGTTTTACCTGTTTCTTCACGTTTTTCCATTATCATTTTCTGTCTCCGTTATAGCTCATACCTATTTCCTATCATCGTCTGGAATTTTTCAAAAAGGACGGGGAATTTTGCACCAAGTGACAATTTTCTCGAATCTAATGTAAATTTCGATCATGTAAATTTGTACACGCGGGGTCATCGCCGACGGGCGCCCATCGCACGCGCTGTCGAAAACGACCTCAGATTCGGTCTCATCGCATTAAATAACCCTTAGAACATGAGCCTTACGTCAAAAATAGGCCAAACGCTTCCGGCGCTCGCAGCGCGTGCATGCAGTGCGCGCGCGGTCGAAACTGACCTCAAATTCGGACTCAGCGTGGTCGAAAACCCCCGAGTGCAAAAAATCTCGATCAAATTCCTTCAATTTACATGAAATTTCAATGGGTGATGTACAGTGTTGTCACTTTTTCAAAAGTCGCCTCCGCCTCCGGGCAATTTTCCGAACGTCGCCTCCCCCTCCGGAGGCGCCTCCGGCTATTTTTGATCGCCTCCGGGTCGCCTCCGACCAAAAATCGCCTAAAATGCCCATTTTAGGCATGTTTGAAAAAAATTTTCCCAAAATTTTCAAAAAAATTTTTGAAAAAAATTTTTGGCGCCAAAAAATTTTTTGAAAATTTTTTTGAAAAAAATTCAAAATTTTTCTTGTTTTTGTCAAGTTTTCATTAAATTTTCGCCTGCCGGAGGCGCCTCCGGACACCCCCGGAGGCGCCTCCGGCTATTTTTGAGGGTCGCCTCCGCCTCCGGAGGCGCCTCCGGAGCAGGGTTGTGCCGAGTGACTCGAAACTCGACTTTTTCGCCGACTCGAAACTCGAAACTCGACTCGAAGAATTTCGGCCGACTCGACTCGAAACTCGAAATTTGGGGCCGCGCCCGGTAGGGCGCGGCCCGAAAAAAATTGGAATTTTGGACACATTTTTGTAAATTTTCAATGTATTTTAAGCGGTATTTTTGGCAAACAGGCTTAATATTTCAAAAAACTTTCGCCTGCGGCGCTATTTTTTCTCCCACTTTGTATTATGTCTCATTGTTTATCGCCAACCTTGGGCCGAAAATTTATTAAATTTTCAATAAATATTCAATAATTTCAATGTTAGAATTTATTTCAATGATAAATTTTGGTCAATTTTTGACGTTTTTTCCAATTTTTTATAAAATTTCCGCCTGCGGCGCTTTTTTTGCCATATGTTTATTGGTCTACTTACCCAGAAATATGAAAAAATTCGCGGAAAAAATAAATTTTTGAAAATAACTCTGTTTGCCAAAAATTGACATTAAAATTTTGTATATTCTTCCAAAAATTTCGGCCGGGAATATTGGCGTATTTTTCAAGAAATGCAGCAAAATCCACGCCGAAAAAAGCGCCGCAGGCAAAAATTTTTGAAAAAATTGACTGTTTCTTTAAAAATTGACTAAAATTTATCATTCAAATTAATTATAACACTGAATTTTTTGAATATTTATTGAAAATTTCGCAAATTTTTGTTAATAATTTTCGAGAATATACAATATTCCAAAAATTAGTACCAATTTCAGAAATGAAATATTCAAAATTTGGGACATTTTTTGTTCAAAATAACAAAAATTAGCTGAAAAATAGCTAAAAAATAGCCAAGAATAGCTCAAAAATAGCCAAAAACCACCCCTTTTTAGACATAAATTGAATAGTAGTACTAATAAATAACAATTAACAGCAAATTTTAGCAAAAAATTGCTTTAAAAACCGAAAATTTTGACTTTTTGTATCATCAGGAAATTTGACTCGAAAATGACTCGAAACTCGAAACTCGACTTTTTCGTCGACTCGAAACTCGACTCGAAGAATTTTCGGCCGACTCGACTCGAAACTCGACTCGAACTTTTCGTCGACTCGGCACAACCCTGCTCCGGAGGCGCCTCCGAGCATCCGGAGGCGGAGGCGTGGCAACACTGGTGATGTACAGACCGGGTGATGAAAAGACCGAATTGCCAAAAATGCCAATTTTTGACGTGATACGTAAAAAATAACTACAAATTCGTGATCAGCGTATCCGAAAACCCCTAAAAACACTCATTGCAGAAAAATTTTTAACATTTTCAAAAAATGTATTTTTCCGAAAACCATGTGGTCCCCCCCTATGGTCCAAAAATGGCAAAAAATCAAATTTTTCAGGATTTTCAGCAAAATGAGTTTTTAGGGGTTTTTTGATGCGCTGATTCCGAATCTGCAGTTAGTTTCTTCGTATCGCGTAAAAAATATGCATTTTCGAGCGAAAACTCCAAAAAATTGGCGATTTCCCAACTTTCGTGCTGGGACCAGGCAAAATCTGAGCCCGAATTTGAACTCCCCGGGGTCGATTTAGGGGATTATGTACTGATACCTAGGGTCAGGGATACCCGCAAAATTGTTCAAACGTACCGGGCGCTCGCAGTGCGTGCATGCAGTGCGCGCGCGGTCGAAACCGACCTCAAATTCGAACTCAGCGGGGTCGAAAACCCCCGAGTGCAAAAAATCTCGATCAAATTCTTTCGTTTTCCATGAAATCTCAATGGGTGATGAACAGTCCGGGTGATGAACAGACCGGGTGATGAATAGCCTGGTGATGAATATGTATAGGTGATGAATAGGGCGGTGATGAAAATGTAGAGAGCCATAGCCATTTAAAAATTTACATCTTTAATTTTGATCTGTTAATAAAAGAGCAATCAGTCAAAAATGTTAGTATCTTTTCCTAAGCTTTTTCTTGCTGTAAATTTTCCAAGAAATCCTATTCACCTTAAATTTTCACAAAACGTTTTGCGATATTTTATCAACCAAATTAAAATTTGTTTATACCATGGCTCATATTTTGGGAAAAAATTAGATCTGGAGCTCAGAAAATTCCATTTGAGCCATTTCAAAATCTCCATTTTTCTTTAAATGAACTTTCGAATAACTTTCGAATTTTCTGTGCTTCGCACCTTTTTTAATTTCAAAAGGTTGATTCATTTCATTGATTTAGAATTGGTGCATTTCGAATGAGGAATTCGAAAAGTTGGATGCCAATACTCTTCGCGTCATTTTGAAGAACATCAACTGGTAAACTTGGATCGATGATGGCAATTAATAAAATGCTGCCTATCTTTTCGCATATTTGTTCTGCATTTTATTTCGCATATTTCATCAATGTTTTGCTGTACTTTGGATTAAAACTAAAATTTTGTAATCTGAAAGCTTTGTTGCTAAATGTAACCTATTTTACAAAAAATGTCAAACAAGCTTTGGGAATCCATAAGTATGTAGGATTTATATATTGGCGTCCATAAAATATTCTTATTTATATAATAAGATTTAGTATTTTATTCCATTTTAACTATAATATTACCATAAATCACAAATTGGCGGGATTGAGGCATAAAACATGACTGACATAGAAAATAGATCTATATTTCAGCTAAACCCTTCAACTTTCATATATAATGTACCACAGCTATCACCCCGGCCACGCCCATCAAAATGAGAAGGAACGGGATGAACAGATAGTAGCAATAGTCTTTCAGGGAAAATTCGCCTTTGCGGATTGGTCTGCTTATCGCACTGCCTGCCGGCAATGTTGGTGTACGAATTCGCACTATGCGGCGATTCTCACGAGGTGTCTCATTAGATCGCTTTAGATGAACCCATGAGGCATTGAGACCATTTTGAGGGCGATTTTTATCGTAGAATGCCATTTCGGATGGATCTAAATAAAAATTTATTTAATAATTTTCTTCGGTTACATATTATCTTGAGCTATAGAACGTCAAATGTTGTCTCGATTCAAGGACCTAATTCATACCTTGTGGATGAATGCCATTCATAAGTAAAGGAGCCCGCTGTTGCTCATCAGCTTTGCCAAAGTACTCAAAGTGTGTTACTGTGGGCATTTGTTGACCAGACAGAGGTTTGAGCAGTTCTTTGAGCATTTCACCAGACAATTCAGGACCCACCAGTCGATTGCTACCTTCCTCCGCTAAAACTTTGCTTATTTATAATTCGGAGCGTCAATATAATTTGAGCATTGAATGATCGACAACCTTGAATGATTGCTGGTCTTGCAATGGCACCATTTGAAGGCGATGCAATGCCAGAGCTCCTTAATGGGGCAACTCTTTGAGAGGCAGTTAGGTTCTCGGAAGATTTGGTAATAATCTGTCGAACACCGCGCCGCGCACCGCTGTGCACTGGCTGAAAAGAATTATAAAAGTATGATGAACAGTATATAACTTCCACGCAAAACTGACCTTTCTTGATGCTGAATGACGTTCAAATGCCCTTCGAGTGAGGTTAGTTCTGCTTCCATTGAGAGGTTCTGTCGATCTTGCGCCAGGTGGTGGCACACTGATGCGCAACCTTGTGGACCCCATTGGAGCTGTGCTCAGTAATTGACTAAAGTATAAGCAAATCAATCCAGTTTTAAGAAATTTTACTTTTGAGCCATTATATAGCCACTTTTGTAATGTATTATGATCAATTAAGATAGTATTCAAAATTTACTGCTATTAGATTTACAGACAGCAGCTCTTTTTGCTGCTAAACTTTACTCAGGGCTTAATAATAGAATCGACGGGAAACAAAATCCATATGATCACTAACCTAAAATCTAAATCCGGCACCGACCCACTGCTAGCTTTTTGCTGAAAAAGCGGTTCTTCATCTCGCCTCTCCTCTCTTTTATAATTGTTTCTAATTGAGATCCTTGCACTTTGTGATTCTCGGGGTCTCGCGTCAACAATACCAGATGCTCCATTCCCTTCTTCAATTTTTATCTCAGACTGATCGTATGGCCTTCCAAAGACTAAATCTTGCCAATTAATATGGTTTATTATTTCATAAACAAGTTAGCTTGAAGATATTACCCGAGCCAAAGTCAGAAAACGACTGGCTGTTCCTCAAAGGAGTGACATTGTCACCGGAAGTTGAGTGGGAAGTGGATTCGATAACTTTTATTTGATGCTCGAAACGGAGTTTGTAAGTTCGGCTCACTGGATCATAGGTGTATCTTCGAAGAAGGTCCAATACTCGGACTGAAACATTTAAAATTTTGTTTATTCTAAATAATGTTATTTCGCATATTTTGAATGAAAATCCCTTTTATTCCGCAGAAAATTTTCCGCAATATAAAACCTGCCGTAACAGTTTAATATATTTTTACAAAAATTACGTCTTATATCAGCCGCATCCCAGTTGACCTTTTCAACCACATTCTCTTTCCTTGCTTCCTTTGTTCCTTTGGAAACATTCAGTCGAGATTCACTTTCTTTCCCCTCAAATTGTATTGAGTCAGATTTAGAGCCAATCCCTCTTCTGATAATCTGTTCAACTTCTTTCACTATATAACGTGAGTCTTGCTCGCATATCACACGCTTCACTGTCTCAGAAGTGAGAGTTTCTTTTTCCGACTGCGGTAAACCGATAATTGCCGAAGGCTCCTCTCGCACCAATTTGGCGGTGAACGCAGGGCCCAGGGCTGTAGGTCTAAAATAAAAGTTTGTTGACGCTAAATGTTGGAGAAAATGTCTCAAATCAGTCAAGGATTAGCATCTTCCTTGAAATTTTGTGCCAAAAATTAAGTTGAAATTTTTTTACTTGAACATAGATTAAAAATAAAATAAAATAAAATATGTTAACATTGAAAATAGTTCCAGATAACTAGACGTATCTTAATCTAAAACTAGTAAATCCAAGAATGAAATTAATACGATGAATGTCATAGCTAACTTCTCCAGATATTTTTGAGTTTGAATAGTTATATTAATAATGTAATAAATTTATGTCGTAGCAAGGGCCGGGCATTATCATTATTACAAATTCAGAAATTTCTTGGCAATTTCAGAATTTCGGAATTCGTTGCCATTCATTTCGTGAAGGAGTGTTTAAATAGAGACAGTTACGGTAATTTAAAAATTTTATGGCGTAAAAACAACAAAAATCGTAGTAGAGAATGTGTAATGAAAAATAACTGCCGTGAAATATTGTATTTTCCCCTGAGGTATAACTATTCCACCTACATAGGCGAGATGGATTAAAATTGAAAGTTTACACTATTTTTACCTGGCACTGATAGGGAAGACTGGGCCTGTGGCTGGTGGCGAACAAGGTGATTCTGTCTGACTGGCACCTGCGCCGCGATCTCGTGCGGAGTATCGTCCGGTACTGCTCTCCAGTGACGCGATGGCAGAATCAGGCGAGAGTGGAGTTGTCATTGTTGGTTCCACGCCCAACGTTGGCGTCGACGTGGCTGCTGGCATAGACGTTATCTCGGGCAAGTTCAATGGCAGGAGACAAGCGACGAGGAGAAAATATTTCCTTAGATTTTCTGAGGTCAAATTCCAACTCTGTTGTTGGTGGTAACGCTCGACCTGTTCAGCTGAAATCAGTTTCAGTGAAAACAAGATTCGTAAGAATTAATGAAGTATTCTGGGACAATAGATGGCTTTGCCAAACCCTTTAATAACATTTTGCGTAGTTTTATTTATTTTGAGTGAAAGACATGGTAAATTTTTCTAGAAAATTTAAAAATATTATTTCGCTTTCTAAATTTAATTATAAAGCTATAAAATTCTATTTGAAAAATTAATTTTGTGTTTTAATAGTAGACTAATTAAATTACAAACTGACCAGTCGGCTTTGTGAATAAATCCTTCGTGTTGGTGCGAAACACGGAAAATTGTTGACGCTGGTGAGTGGACACATTCCCACCGGTCCGCCTAAGCAAATACACAGCGGAGTCCATTTCGGACTCGCTGCGGCTTATTAGCACGGCTAAGGAGCCAGCTTGGTTGAACAGTCCGGGCCTTAGCTTGTCCAACCAGAGAGGAAGCGACGACTGAAATTCAATTCTGCGGTCACTTTTCAGTATCACAAAGGACAAAGGTATGAAAAAGGTAACGAATGAGTGAAATTTTGATATCTTTACAAATTTATCAGTCAAAGATTTAATTTTCACTCATAAACTTAAAATGATTCATCAATATTTTAAATCATCAAAGTATTTCTTTTATGGCACTAATGTCGAAAATTATTGAAAAAAGGAAATATTTTGGTGATGAAAATTATTAACTATTTTTAAAAGATGCTTGAAATTAGCCAAAGATTGCTTTTATAGTTGCCGCAATCACAGATGAAATAGATTTTTGAAATATATTAAAAAATATATTTCGAGATATATACTCTAAACAATTTAAAGATAACCGTTTGTGTTTTGGCAGGGATCACAAAAACGATTGAGTGTAATTCAGTGTTGGAGGGAAGACTTTGACCTAACAGCTCGCCAATATCCATGGAGTGTAGTGTTGCAGGTGGCAGTGAAATTGCGATAACCACAGGGCGAAATGACATTTTGGCTTCGTTGAAGACATATTTGATGACCGGCCGTTGAGGTGTGCTTTGGTCAAAACGCTGAAATCTCGCAATGTCATTGTCCAATATCCCTCTCCAAAATAAATGCCACGTTTTAGTATAGGTTCCGTACAAAAAGATCGAAATAAAAACAGGTAAAATGGAAAATCTTTCACTATATGGCGTATATGTATCTAATTAACAAAGAATGTGCGATGTCATTAAATCAATGTATTAAAATATATATTAGCATTTAGCTAGTAAGTTTATAAATTTAGGGAAGGATTATTTTTCATGCTCCCCTACGGCTATATAATTTTATTAAATAATCAATATTTGCAGAAATATTCACCTCGTTGGCAATCTTATACCGAAAATCAGACTCAAAATTAACTTCGTAGAACAAATTGCACATAAAATCGACCAGCGAAGACAGATCCCGGTCATGACCTCTTAAAAATCCTTCCTCTCCAATGAGTACAATGGTTCTGCTGCTTCTCGCGCGGTTGTCTAAAATTAACAGTGAATAAATATTCGCTTCCTAATAAACATTGTTAAATCTGTTTTTCGCTCCATAGGGCTAAATTTCGGTGTGTGATCGATTTGATCTTTGTTCGCCTAACTTTGAGTGGGTAAATCTTTTGAGGATTTCTGAACAACAATAACAAGAAAAGTAAAAGTGCCTAGGTAAAAGTATAAACAATACCAATTTAGGATATTGGTTATAAGTGAACCTGTGGGCGCTCCTACATAGATAGTACGGATGTTTGTCCTTGTAGGAGCATCCGGGGGCGCATCCAAGTCAAACGACTCGCCGGCAAAATGGCTTTTGATCTGTAAAGTTGAATGACCGGAATTTCCCACCGTCATTGTTGAGGAATTGAATAATTGCGCGACATAGACCCTATACCATATAGGGCATAGGAGAAGTTGATGTTGCTGCAATTTCAATTGAAATGAGTCATTTTGATTAAAAAATAGAGGTTTATCTGCCAAACAGATGGCCAATGGTGGACATTAGTCACAAAGAAGTATAAACTGCTTGCATAAAACTTGTTCGAAACCGAAAGTTAAATTGGCAAAAATTTTGTTAATAATATTTTTGTGCGAAACTGTAAATGCATTTTTAATTGTTCTAAAAGAGTACCGTTAAAAATTGGTGACAATAAACAGAAAATTATCACGGATCAACTAATAAATCTGATTAGTCCAAAGTGGTCGTCGAAGTGGAAAGAAAATTTCCGGTCCTTGTCCAGGTTTGAGAAAAACATATTTTAAAATCATTTGATCAAAAAATCTAGAAATCAAAAAATGATAATATATTGTCACAAAATTCGTATCCATTCACACGTAAAATTATCAACTATAGTGGACAGTGAGTATAATTTTCCAAGAAAAACATCGGTCCACTGCAGAGTCTTATCTCTTCCCATTTTTGGTTGGAAACAAATTTGTTGTCCAGAAAAGGAGAAAGGGGATTCCCTCTTGCTGCTTCTCCACCCTCGAAACTATATTTTAATGGTCTCCTTTTGAGGTGTGCACAAGTAGAAATCGATGGCTGCTGCGCTGAACAATCATGCCAGCATTCAGCCGGACGGCCGACTGCCCGGCCATGATCAGCCGGCCCCCCTCCACAAATAATCCATAGAATATTGGCTGGGGTGGCTGTTTGAGGGAAGGATACTTCTCGCATTGTTCAGACACACCATAAAAAGCTGGCAATGAGGAAAAAATGAAGGGAAACGAGAGGGAAAACGTTTACGGAAAATAAAACGTTTCTAAAAGAAGAAAGAGGTAAACAAAATACAAATTTGGGAGTAATCCTAGGTGAGAAATTCTTACATGGAACCTTAAATCTCTAAGGATCTTTTGCGGAGAGACTTGAGATATGAAATTTAATAATGAAAAATTCAAGAAGTGAACAAAAGAAATCCATAATCAAAAAGTAAAATATTTAATAAAACTTTATACTGCCTCTAAGGAGATAGAAAGGCCGATTTCAAACGAATTCAAATTTCGAATTCGAGTTTAAAAAGTGGGAAAAGAAAGAGAGAAACGACGAAATAGTGTGTGTTTTACTCAATGAAAAGAACTACTCCCCCAATTTGATGATCATTTTCACCATACCTAATTGAATAATTGGCCAAATTGCTTAATTGCCAATTCGTCCGTATGGCAATCCACCCTGTGCTTTAAAAAAGGCCAATGGTTATCAGACCTACTGGACAAGTTTTTACGTTAAAATCGGTAAAAAAGGAATAGTTCTTATATTTTCAGCTTTTCTTCATAATTTCCATGGGATATGGTGAAAGTGTCAAACAACGACTTACTGTATTTCCTCCAAAACAATCCACGGGACTATTATTTTTCAATGTTCCTCTAGAGGAGCTTATTTTGGGAGGGGGTAAGAACATAGTAAAGGAACAGTACTTTTTATAACTCATGTCAAATTTACATTTTTCTAAAATCAGCTTTAATCCCTAAGCAAATTCAAGTTTCCAATCGAATTGAAATCCCGACTCCGACTAAGGTGCCAAAACATAAATCAGGAAAACACACTAATTGATCCATACGACAATTTTCAAAATAATGGTTCCAATTCCATCGGCGATGTCAACATTGGTATGAATCATGGCTTAAATTTTCGTCTCGCTTTCCTTTCTGTTTGCATTATTGCTTCAATTTTATGCTTTGTCGTTTTATGAGTATCGTTTGTTGCGGATCTCATCCAAGATAACCATACCTCCCATGAAGATTTGAGCAAACACGCGTTATCAAGAAGTGTTCCTGATAAAATAATAATTCCTAATTGCTCATTTCCATTCGAAATGTTTTACATATTAGACAGAAAAAGCTGCCAGTTAAAGTTTGACTCACGATTTGAGAAACCAAATTTTAAATGCACTATAAAGGCCCTTGAAAAGGCGGCATTGCCACTTAAAATTGTTTTCGAGAATCCCGATCCTGAAACTCATTTCTGTTTCCTAAATATTCAAAATTCTATAAACTGGTACTAAAACATATATATGGCTAAAAATGACTTCAGGTTGGTGCTCATCGACCGCAAAACTCCTAAATATGTCGGCTAGAAACGGCCTGGAGTTTCCAAACTACGGGCTTATAGGGTCAGTATCGTACGCCCTCGCCCTACATTATCCCAAATTCGGCTTCTGCACGAAAAATAAAAATGATAGAAGTTTAGTGCAATTCTCAAGCCTAGTGGACTGAACTTATATCCACATGTAACATTTTCAAAAAGGGAAAATGAGATATGTACGGGATTTTATAATGAATTGCACTGTATAATTCCACGAAGAATAACTGTGTCTAGATTAGAAGTGAGATAAAGTCTAAAATCGATCTTTGTGTTTATGTATTAGCGTAATCTTGAGTAGCTTCACGACAAAAGTAAGTCTGTTCTCCCTTACCTTTACTCAATACGGCGACATTGATACATCTTAAGTTGTTCGACTCGCTTTCCTTCTTTGCTTGTTTGCGTTATGGCTTGAGAACCGAGCTTAGCACTTCCCTATATGTATGCTGTGCATTTATAGCAGCCTCTTCTCTACAATAATAATGCTTCTCATAAAAGATGAACAAAATACTTTCTCTTGGAACATCGATTTTACATTTATTTTTATGGCTTTAAAGTTTCTTCAGATTAATGCTTGCTTATGCCTGGCAATGCAACGGGTTTTTTGCTTCCATTTCTTTCCCATGCCAAATACAAGTATGAATAAAGAACTCCAAATGACTAACGGTGCGATTGAATACGAAAAAATAACGCAATGAGTTTAAAAGTTCATTACTTTCATCTTTGCCCAAATTTTCTCATTCCATTTTTGCATTTGAATGCCTTCGCTTTTCGCCCCGCTTTTGCATCTGTCCAAACTTTCAATACGAAAAACTTGGCCCGTTTATTGATCTCCTCTTCCCATTTGCAACCCATTTTATTTACTTAGCCAACTTATGAGTCGTCATAATGAAATTCGCTATTTGGATTTTTATCATTATTCTGCCTCAAAAGGTGCTCTATCGAGGCACCTGCCCTAAAATGTAGGGAATGGCAATGCCAACATTTGGTAGCTCCTACATTTTGGGTAGCCTAACATTTGTCCTTTTAGACCGCATAAAAAAGTTAAAATATTGGGGTCGCGAAATGTTTTCCCAGAATTTTGGGTTCTTTTTTTCCAACCCAATATTTTGGGCACAACAGTTTGTTCATTCTCCAATATTGATTATTTCAGCGTCACTCAAACGAGAGCCATTTCTGTTATCAATGAGGCCCGCTATCTATTCTCCTTGGATCTTGGTGTGGCATCTCAAACGAGAAATGCTCTCAATGTAAATTATTGCGACACAATACTTGGGATAGTTCAGGAACAGGTTTCCACATTAACTGTATAATACCGACCAGAGGATGTTTGACGATGATACTGAAGGCCTTCTGTCGAAGGATCAGAAAGCTGATGGATTTCGACCGTTTCAGGTAAAATTTGATTAAATTTCAAGTCCTTCCTTTTAGCACAGTTTCCTTTTTTGCTTCTGGTCACCTAAAGGTTGAAACAATGATATCATTTGAGCTGTGCCTTCTCAAAATTTGTTTGCTTTTCCTTGCGAGAAAAATTCAATAAGTTGTTCCATAGAATGTTCCATAGTAGCATTTAAACGCATTTTTAATGTTCAATGTCACCATTCCTGCTTTAGAAGCGTTTCCCATTTTAGTAAACGGTTTTTCCTCCACCAAAAATGTTATATTTGGATCAAAAAGATTTAGCCCCAGACTTCATAATCTGATTTTGGATCGTATTTTGAAAAGCAATGACTTTTAAAAATGTTTTTGTACTATTTTTATGGCGTTTTAAGCATTTTTGGCTAAAAGCAACTGTAACAGTGGACTGCCAATGAAGAGCTTTCATTGAATATTTTCTGTTGTACTTTTAGCCAAAGTGGCTCCAAACACAAGAGCCTTCCAATTAGCAAACATTACGATCGCAAAACTTTCGATACTGGAAATTGATTGATCGAAAACATTCACTTATGCAATACTAAATCGAAATTCCCACTCCCGATCAAATTTGCATTAGTTTTTCACTCATTACAAATGTAAAGTCCCAATAGACCGAGAACATTAAAACATTTTATGAGCGGAGGCATACATTTCAGTGCCGTGCATCATTTAAAGTGTAAAGCATGTCATTTTCATAAAATAACATATTAATAATTGACTTCTCCTAGGGCTCTTTGTGAGCTCACTTGGTTTTTTATATTCCTAACCGCAACTTTTGCGGCTGCACGAAAAGTTGTAAAGAAAGATTGACTGGTTTAATTTTTGTTTTTAATTTTATATACTTTATTTATGGGAGTATTAGATTATTCCCCATAATATTTAGTACAAGCTAGCAATTAACGGTTTCAAAGCAAACTCAAAGATCAAATAAAGTTTTTTCTGATAAGCCAAAGAAAAACACGTTAATTATTTCTTAAAGGTTTTCTTGGTGTTAAAAATTTAAGTGTACCTTTCTCATCAAAGGATCTAAGAAAGAATTTCCGATGATCATGAAACATTAAAAAGTCTATAAAAGTACACATTTTTGTTCAGATTTCGTTTATGGCCTATTAGCTTGTTTTCGTCTTGTATAATCATTAAATTAATAACATTTAAAAAAATCCCTCAAAAATAACAAGGGTAACCTTTCGGTTCAAAATTTTGACAACTTAGAAAAATTTTCAAGATAAAATTGTAGTGTTTCAATTTGGAATACCTCTGAGTGATCTTTTCGTTAAATTCTTAAAATTCCAGGTTGCGTATTTTCTATGCCGTGCGAAAATATGCCTAAACTATTATTTTCTTGATTAATTTTGCTTGTGTTATTTGGGCAAAACACCTGCGCGAAATTTATGCAAAATTCCCGTTGGCACTTCCCCAGCACAGCGGAAAACCATGGAAACCTTGTGGGCTGGTTGAATTTGTATCCCCAAATCTCTGGTATTATCCTTTTAAGGCAGCTCTTCGCTTTCGCTAATCAAATTGTTGCATAAGTCAAAGTTGTTAGTGATCAATGTCGCTACATATAACTTTGTACTATGTTGTATAACATTCATGGTTGAGGCGAATTGCCAAGTAAGCATTGATTTCTTGGTGTCAGGTAACATAGCGAACTTAATCACCAAATTCTTTTATTGAATATTTCTGTCCGTGTTTTAGTTTTTATAGCACTTTTATTATTAAGAACTTTCTAGTGATTGTACCTCTCATAGGATTTGAATTGTGCGGTCTTTCTAAGTCGTCCTTTCGAGTGATATTAAACGCACCCGGCGTGAAATATCGGAAAATTATCCGGCAAATTTTCACATTCGCGATCTTTATCCTTTCGGTACTACTAATTGCCCAGAGGTTTTCTTTGCTTCTTGCCATATTTTTGGAATTTCCTGGCGAGCTGTTTCTTTTTTCTTTCAATTGCATAATGAAACACCATTTTTTAAATTACATAATATTCTTTCCGATTTTCTTGATTTTAAATTTTACTCTCACGTGCATACACAAAGCTTAGATAGATAATTTTTTATCCCCGATGAAAGTTGAATGTTTAAATCTCCAAAATCCGAGTCCAAACAGTTATCCGTTACCAAATCCCCTAATTAAATATTTTCTCTAACAACCTGTAATCTCTAATACTACATTTTTAGATGGGCCTTCCTGTCAACCTGGTCGGATTGCACTGTCGGCGCCTACGCTGCACTTTTGTAATCCTCCTCATCTTTGTATTGGGCACAATTCTTCTGCTGGAGTACTCCGGGTACTCAGTTTGGAGGTAAGTCTTTTATTACCTGCCAAAGTAAAAAATGTCCACTCAAGCATTTTCGCGCCATTTTAAAACTTAGTATATTTTGGTTCCATAATTATATGTGCAAGAAGAGCATATCTCTTACACTTACAAAATGTGTGGAAACAGAATGCTAAAATTTTAGCACGAGTTTGAGCAAGTAAAAAACGAATTACCAGGACGAAAATTGTTGAAGAGTATGATGCTTATGTAGCACTTTTTTCAAAGCGAATTAATCGTTCCAATACATAATGCCATAAATGGTGTTACTTGTATCCACAAATTTTTTATTTTATCGGTCTTATGTGTACATTTTCCCTTTTGAAGTGATAATCTTTAACAAAAATGTAGGGTGTCAGAGCCGGAATTTCGATCTACTGAGTCGTCAAGGGAGCGTCTGCAGAATCAATATATGCGGGTGAATAATATGCTAGCTCAGCGTGAGATTTTGGAGGCCGCCATTGACAACGGTCTGCCGGATTTTCGAAAGGTTGCTTTCTACAATCATCGAAGCAACTCAAACTATCATTTCTTTCACTGAGAGTAATTTGCGACAAAGCAGCACTTCCTTGAAAAATTCTGAAAATTCACTCTTATTTTCCATTACACATTTTCGGGGTATTGGCACACACGTGGGCGTATTAGCCTGGACATAGTTCTATAACTTTAATCTTTTATTTTTATCCCGTTTCTGATTTTATCACTTAAAAATTCTTTCAGATCGTTCCTAGCTGTACACGCCTCGCTGAAGAGGCACTCCAGAAGAATCAGTCTAATAGCGTCAGAGAAGCTCGCCAGTGGAAGTTTGACGAAGTAAAATTCAGGCGGAGATTATTTGGTCCAAAGATCAAAGACAAGTGAAGTTATCACATTTTTCTCCTTATAATAGCATTAATTTTCAGGTGCAAAGCAATTAAAGACAATTTTGCGTTCTCGTCCGCGCCTTTGTCGAATGAGGAAGAAGAATTTCCGCTAGCATATGGAATGTTGGTCTATAAATCGAGCGTGCAAGTATGTTACAGTATTTTTTGTGAGATATGAATTGTCGGGTTATTAAAAAGAATAAGAGAACGGTAAATCCCTTGAAGACATTTCTCTGGATAATTTCCTAATTTCGGCGAAGGGGAAATACTTAATATAAAAAAAAATATACAACTTTATATCTATGCGTTTAGAGTTTTGTATTAAGAAACTTATCTCTAAGACTTTATAAATTAACAAAGGGTAGCTTCTTCCATGTTCCTCTCATGCAAAACAAGCTTTTTCCCATTGAGCTATACAAAAAAATTTCTCATGCTTTGCAGATAATTAATTACGAAAGCGTGTGTGATAGAGCGTGTTAAAAATAGTTTTATGAGCATAATTATTATAATATATTATAATATGTTTGGTGAATGTTTCTCTGGGTCTCTTGAGGAGGGATCATTTTTCTCTCATCAACTTCTTCTCCCTTTCTCTTTCAAAATATACGATGATCTAGATGTACTAGAATTTGACTAGATATTTATAATTTAGCAACTGAATTATGATAATTTTCAGGTATATTTTCTTCTGAGTGCCATATATCAGCCACAAAATGCCTATTGTATCGCCGTTGATAGCAAAGCCTCATTGGAGTTCAAACGAGATATGGAGTTGCTTTCAGACTGCTTTCCAAATATTTTCGTTATGGTATGATTTTTTACTCTGATTCATACGAAATGGTTCGTATAATAATTTGCTGAATATTTGATTCCAAAAATATTGTAAGGCTCTAAATTTTATTTCAAAATTATATTATTGTAACTACTTTATAGCAAATAGGCAATGTACAATGGTGTGGTTTCGCGGTCGTGCGAGGTGTTTTCAATTGTCTGAGGTTCCTGTCACAGCTCAATCACAAATGGAGGTACTTTCAGGTAAAAAAGTTACTTCGTATTAGATGAATCTTGAGTATTTCTCAAAAAGCTTAATATAAATTTTACAGTACCTAAGCGGTGTGGATTTGCCTCTAAAAACAAACTTGGAATTGGTTCGCATTTTCAAACGGTTAAAAGGAACTGTCAACGCTGAAGTGACGCTCTTCCAAAAAGATCGACTTGGGCCTGAGGCCAAAAAGGTAGGTTTTATATAATACTATAAAAGGCGTATGCATGGCATTTAGAAAGATTAGACTATTGTGTCATTCCGTAATCTGCTTTGTTACTTCAGGACTAAAAATAATTTTTAATGGAAAAAGAGATCTTGTTTCTGTGAAGGCTTCGCTTTTAAAACTATAAACATGATCGAATAACTGCGGCCTCCGCTGTATCTTAGATATGGCACAAACTCTTATTCTTGTTCTCCTTTTTATCTTTATATTTTCCAAAGAAAAAAGTTGAATATAATTATGATGCACTTTCAAACGTCAAAAATTAGCCATTCCGGAAATGATATTCTAGCGAAATTTTTAGACAACGCCACCTTTACCCTTGTGGAAGTCAAGTTTGTCTTCACTTTTGCCTCGAGAGACTGTGGATGAAATGCTAAAAAGTGAGAAGGTGCGAGAACTCTTCAATTTTCTCAAAGACACTTCTTGCGCTGATGAGACGTTATGGGCCACGATTACAGGAAACAAAAATGGTCTGATTTTACATAATATAAATAAAACATTGATCCAATGTTTGCAGTATTCCCAATCCCGGGTGCTATTGACGCCACCGAAGTCTACGCAAAAATCAAGAAAGAGAAGAAAGAGTTACACAAATTGGTCAATACCACAAAGCATCTAGTACGGACACCTGAGGAACCATTTCCATTGCGGGACTACTACATTTCCAGATATCAAGTCTGGGTTCCGAACAAACATTGCGCAGGTATTGCACAGGAATTTTATTACTATTTGTAAACAAATTCAAAGTTTAAAGAGATTAGGAATCCAAGGTACCGTCCCTTTGGTATTACGTCTTTCATTTCGTTCGATTTCAGAATTCACTAATTGGATTATGATACAATAGTCTTATGGAAGTTGCAAGTCATAAAACCAGTTCCACGGTTATCAATCAAAGTTACAAAAATATTTTGCTGTGAAAATTACATTTTACCCAAAAACGCAAATAATTCAGTTTTGAGTTTACAGTTATAAATTTATAGGTAAATTTGTGGCAACTTCTTGCGTGTATGGCGTAGGTGACTTGGATAACCTAATGACCAGACCCGAGCTCGTCGCGCACAAGTTCTACTTGGATTTCGAGCCTGCAACGTACTTTTGTGTGTACCAAGCTGTGCGCCAACGTGCCTTAGTGGACAAAATACAACAACGGTTTCAAGGAGCCTTATACTCCCAATTGCCTCAAGTGCTGATGCGGGATGGTGAGTCTGTGGATCGACTCCAATTCTTTTTCACGGATTGGTGATAAGGGAAGAAATGGAACTGGACATGAATTGCAATTATTATGTTTAACCTAGGAAGAATTATTGAGCATTGTCTATGTGCATTACATCAGAGATCGGGATAAGGATTTTCGAATTTTAAGCCCATGCCAGTATAATCCCACAAAATATAACGTTTTGTGGTAAACTGAACCTATAGATAATTTGCTTTTTTTGCGATTTTGTTTTCCCTGGATTTCAAAATTATTTAGATTTCAAAACCAATCAATTTTTGCGAAATATTGCGTGGATTGCGCCCCTATTCCCATTCCGCACGTCTCTGGTGCCAAACGTCGAGTTAAAGGCCTCCAGTACTCTTATGTTCGCAACTCTTGAATTGCATTCATCCAAAATGCCTAGTCACACCCTTCATTCATATTGATCTCTTCTCACATACACATATTGATCCGCTTTCTGAACACCATAATCGTTGTTGAGTAAATCTCTGTTTCATGTATTCCTGTTATTAAATTTGTTCCGGGTACTTTCCGTTACATCACATTCCCCAATCGATTGTGATCGATCAAAGTGCATAATCAGTGCACCAGAATATTTTAGAGTTCTGTTAAGTAATAAAAGTTCAAACTGTGTAATTCTAATTGTAACTTATCTTAATTTTATGTTCATTTAATTTTGTTATCACTTTCGTTGTTGTATGCCATTTGATGTAAATTTGTTCACATTCCTTATTATAATTTAGTGCCTTTGGCGGGTTTCGCCTAATTTGATAATGTGATAACAGTAAACTGGTCATAAATTTATAGCAAATAAATAATTTATTAATCGATATTTGAATATAGCACAAGTAACAACATTATTAAAAATGATTCGTGGATAAAATAATTGGCAAAAAGAAACTACGGTCTCATTTGTCAAAGAAACAGCAAAGTTACACGCATAATGTATCAAGTTCTCACAAATTATTTGTTGTGTTAATGACTATTATTTACTGTAAGAATATATTTAATACTTTTTAACGATGTGATAATGAAGCTTAATTATTTTATGGGGCCGAATTGTGAAATGATCCAGATATCGAAATTGAGATTATTAAATCTATTACAATTATTATTATTGAATGTTTTTACGGACTTGGAAGTTGAAGGAAAATGATTTTTCGAAAATGATTTTTCTTCTGTGAAAATTAGACTTGGTCTTGCCTAGAAATTAGGTTGGTTCCAATTTCGGCCAAATGTTGTAGAAAATATCAATATTGGCTGAGACGACGTCCGGTCCAGAGGAATAATCATTTTTTCCTGAACACCAACGTTTCACGCAACACCTTTAACCCTTTGCTGTTTCATTTAGCATTTAAAATTCCTTAAAAGTGAGTATTAACGGAAAGTCAGTGATGTCCCCACATCACAGGCCGAGAGATCACAAATATTGTTTGTTCGGCTAATCATATGGTAACGGGACCTTGGCAATAAAGCAATGATACGAAAAAACTTTCCCTACCCTCCCCATTTTCCTGACAAAACATAAATTGGATACATTCATACGTTGGTCTCTAATTTTTCAACGTAGGCAGCTTATCCCAATCATGGGATAAGTTGAGGTGATTTTAGTTTTCGATCTCTCTTTAATAATCATGCATTACTCTGATTGAGCGATCGAATTTGCGTTACAAAAATAGCAACTGAGTTTTACGTCGCGTATTGCACAGAATTAAAATTGGGATTAAAATTCAGTTTAATACAGGATAATGCAGAAAATATCAAAGTGCATAGACTCGACTGATTTAAAAAGAATGTCGATGACATCATCAAAACAGTTTCCATGAAAAATATTCACAAGATTCCGATCGATAATGATGAAAATCCAATAAATTAGAACAAAGTATGGGTTTGCTTTATCAGTGACCAAATTGGTGAGAAAGTTGTGTTTCCAGCAAAAATCCGCATTTTGATAACTTTTGTTTGCAGGAAAAAAACTTGTTTTAGGTTGTATAATACAGAGTATTCCAAAAAGCTAAATTTTAAAAGACGAAGAAGAATGTAGCAAACTTCATGTATTTCATTCTGAAAAATTCCAAAAATATTCTATGAATGTTACAGAAAACAGAGATCGGGATCTAATTTTTGACCTATTCACGAAATCCTTCAAAACGTAGTCGTGCCCTTTGTACATTGCGCATTTAGCTTCTCCCCGCTAAAAGATATCAAATATGTCAAAAATAATTTAAGTGCTAACGTCTGATCAGGGCCAGACAGCGATTGATCTCTTTTCTTCTTTTAATATTGCAACATATATCCATATGTTATGGATACCACCCAATTCGTGTGTTTGTTCCATAAACAATTCACTTCATTTGTTTGTGCATTTTTAGCCAACGTATATTTTACAATGTTACATATTTTATATTTTCAGAAAATGTGTAAACGTTTCATTTGAAAGACAATTACACGAAAACACTTGCCAAATGTATGTATCTTCAGGACATATGCCCAAGCTGTTTAGTGTAGCCTGTACCATTTGATATTTAGTGTCTGTTGTACATTAACCTGCCCCGTACCAGTCTGTATTATCCAAATCAAAACAAGTTAGAGTTTAGCATAATTTAGTTTTGCGGATCGTGAATTTCACACCTGAGTCTCCTACCTTTCCCACTGACTGACGAAACTCGTCAAAAATTACACCCACATATTTGTTGTGAAAGGTAGGCACAACTATCTCACCTGAATATCATGTTTTGGCCGGGCAAACAATCAATTCTGTAACAATTTACGAACAAACTATGTCTATTTCACTCACCTGACAGACATAACTGTCTTTTCCGGCGTTCGCGCGCTGGATTAATGGGTGGGAGAAAATGGTTTTTGGGCCGAATAATATCGAATCTGCCAGTTTGAATTCAAAGTGCTGCGGTTCTCTCGAAATCTGCCGGTGATAGAATTTTATTTGAATATTTAATGTAAATAATCAAACGCCCGCTTTCGCCGATCAAGTTGCTCTCGACTCTCCAAGCACACACACTCTCTGCTCTAACGGATTATGGCAATTTGTAGAGCCGTTTACGCTTTAAACCACCATTAAAAAGTCATGTCTGAATCCCGCCGCTATGGCTGTCGAATATTGATATCATTCCGCCGCCGTTTACTTTTACTTCAAAAGGCGTTTTAAAAGAGACGAAAGAGCATTTGTGGGACTGTTCTCTGGATACCGAAGAAACGCGATTCTTCAAAGAGGCCCAACCAAGCGACGACATGGTGGGTTTTTAACATAACTATGGCACATATTTCTTAGTTCACTTTTTTTTGTTTATCCGTTAGCCAATACCAAAACTAACAGTAATAACGTATCTCAGGGAATTTTTTACTTTACAAATCACTCAAACAATTGGGTCCATAATCCGTTTTTTGGGGCTTGCAATGGCAACACCAATATTGATTGATTCTAGAACGACCTATAAGATTCTTTAGAACATCTTGTTTCATGCTCATGTTTCATAGACGCGAAAAGTTTGCATGCCTATAATTTTGCTTTTTCAGCTGAGCCCAGTGGCATGTCTCCGTCTTATATCCACTTTGTCCTTCGTGACAGCCGCAATTTTCTTTATTATCGTAATGTTAGAATATGCACACTTCAATTTTGGTCACAGGAGATACACCGACCTGGACAGGTAAGCTATTCTATTTAATCTGTCTATAGAGCCCAGTCAGTGCACATAATTCAAAAGATTTCTGGTGGAAATTCGGGCCAATTTCAATTTTCGGACAAAATTTTGTTTCCTAACCTAAAAACAATTTTGAATTTTTTCAAATTTTTTTCTTCCTACTTTTGTATTTCAAAGAGTGAAATAAATCATTTTTGACCAAGTAATTTCCAGCAGTTACCCAACGGAATCTTCGTATTACCAGCTCATAAATTTGGGAGGCAGTATGGAACCTGAAATGGAGGAGAGTAGGCGCGAGGAATATCGGCAATCCATAGCGCAGGTCGTGGATCGTTTGCCGAAATTCCGAGAAACTGTCACAAATTGCACAGCGTTGGCCAAGCACTCTGATTTTAAACTGTTTCACGCCGCCAAATTGTGGAAATTCGACTCGCAACTGTACAAGGAAAAGCTTTTTGAGAACGCCACTGACAGGTAAAGTGATAATGTTGTAGAGCGACTTTTGTAAATGGCTTTGGTTTAAATGATTTAACCCAATTCAATCCAAGATATGCAAATGACATTTCTGAAATGGGATCCATGATGTATAACCTTTTAAAGTTTACTACTCCTTAATCTCCAGTATTTTTGTTTTTAAGGCCTTGTTTCTATTTTTACACGATACCTTATTCACAATTAATTTAAGGTGCCAGGCGATAAAAGAAAGATTAGCATTTTTCGCGGAACCACTCTCTGAAGAAGAAAAAGACTTTCCTTTGGCTTATGGCATGCTTGTGTACGACAATCCCCTACAGGTAAGGATATCATATTTTTGATAATTTAAAAATGATATCAACGGCATATCACCTGTTTGGAACTAATTTCAATCAAAACACTAGCCTAAATCAGTGTAGGCTGAAAATCAAATATTGCAATATTCAATGGTTACGAAACTTGTTTCTCTGCAAATTCTTAGAGGTTACTAGGTCTATTACAAATTCTCATCAGAAATTGTGTTCAAAATTTTTTCTATTTCGTTTTGTACAAAAACTGAATTCAAATCGATATCAGACATATTTATCTTTAAATTTAGATATATTTCCTCCTCAGTGCCATATATCAGCCCCAAAATGCATATTGCATCGCCATCGATGAGAAAAGTACAGAGGAATTCAAACAGGACATGGAGCTGCTTTCCGATTGCTTTCCAAATATTTTCGTTATGGTTTGTTCATTTGCTCCTTCCACAAAATAGTTTCATATATTTTGCTTTAGCACGTCAGTAAAGTGGAATGGTACACTTATTCGGTAGTTCGCGGAGTGTGGTCTTGTGTCCGTTATCTGGCTCAATTAAGACATCCTTGGAAGTATTATCAGGTAATTAATTTGGTTCTGACCCGTTTGCCTTTCTTGTGAACAAAATAGTGAAGAAGAAAGAAAGTTGAATGGTCAAAAAATAATCTTAGTAGCAATTTGTTCATCAGTAACTTTGAGATCTGTCATCACATTTTAAGCTATTTTTTGTACACATTCTTGGTAAACAATTTTGTACTTTATATTGCTCATTTTCTCCCATATATCCTGGAATAGGCTTTTTTTTTCGGTAACAGACAGAAATACGAAACAAAAATAGTATTATTATACGGAGTGTTACTATTCATTATTAGTATTCATTGTAATTCATCCTTAAAAGGAAGTTTAGCTAAAAGTGTAAAGAAAGCTTTTCCCCAGAGAACAATTTGGCAGTACGTAAATAAAAAATTTAATAAATATCAAACTCAAGTAAGTGAAAACATAAATAAAAATCGACACGCCATTCAATTGCTGCCCAGAAATTATGCATTTATAACTCTTGAATAAACGATATAAAGCGAAAAATTTGTTGACTTAACATTAGTTGTTGATTCTTTTGTCATCATGAATAATTATTGCTCATTTCAGTACCTGAGCGGTGTGGATCTTCCTTTGAAGACAAATTTGGAAATGGTTCGGATTTTCAAACAACTAAATGGTACGCCAAACATGGACATTCACCCAATTCCCTGGGACAGAATCCAAAGAGTCAGAGACGTAAGTCTTTTTATATTTTTGAGGCCTAATAGCAAAAATATAGAATAATTTATGCCAGTTTCAGCAGCAGCATCCAATTCCTATGTTTAAATCAAGTTTGTCCGGTCTAATCAGTCGAGAATCTGTGAATGGAATGATCGAGAGTGAACTCGTGCGCCAATATCTTATTTTTGCACAACAACTCGATTGTCCTGGTGAGATAAAATTCTATTCTATAATCATTCTATCATATATTCTTGTTTAGACGAAGCGTTATGGGCCACAATGTTGGGCAATCCTCAAAGTGCGTTCTTTATCTTGTAGTTTTATTGAATATTGCAACTGTTATTTTAGTACTTAACATTCCCGGTACTTTCAATGGCTCGGCCATGCACTCCATGGTCAAGCAGCAATTTGGAAAATTGCCTAAACGTTGTAAAATGGCAGACAAAAATTCAGTGATGGAAAATCTGACAGCCGAAGAGCCATTCGCACTTCATACCTACTACATATCCAGATACCAAATTTGGGTCTATACACCCAACACTCGGTGTCATGGTGGGTTATTTTTGTGTTTACGGACAAGGAAAAATATTTTCTTAGAAACAAAGGCTGCTGTGATACACGTAACACAAATTTGGTGGATTTGTGGTTTTAAGTGGAAAGCGGTTATTGTTCTTGAAACCGCTGACGCGGCTTGCTTCTAGCTACAGTGATAATTTGACCATTAGGGTTTGGTCCCGGGAAGGGTTGGATTGTACGTCCGAACTAAGAACCTACTAAAAGAAGGCCCTGGAAGCTTCTAGAACATTCTGGAAAGTTCCAAGATAAATTCTGAGCCTGGATTCAGACTCAGCGGGGTCGATTTACTATAGAGGGCCAAAATTTGGGGCCTTTTCCTTGCTTCCCATGCCAGTTACAGCCAAATGCCCTCAGGGCATTTAGAACCTTCTAGAAGCAGATGTCGTAGGCGGGACCTGGATTTTTCGGAATCATCAGGCCCAGGGTTATCCTTTGATACCAAGATCGCCCGGAACATCGCAGAGCACGGGAAGTTATGAGAAGTGGCCCTCCCCATGTGTCTGGTTTATTATAAGGGGAATATCGGAATCGAAAATGTAGGGTAAAATCAAGAACGCACTCTCTTCCAGTTTGAAATTTGACTGTAAAGCACTAAATTAATTTGGACAAAACGCCCCATAAATGTGCAAAACACTGAATCGTCTATTGTCTTTGTGGAGTAGTGTTTATGGGAACTAGAATTAAAAAAAATTAAAATGAGAGTCTTTGTATATCCGTGGACTTGATAACAAAATTGTGATTTGAAAATTTTCAAATTCTGGCTCTCAATGTCATTTGAAAGATTTTTCATATTTCAGGTCAAACTTCAATTAATTTGGCAACATTCTCTGTAAATTTTTATTTTTCACACTTGAAAACTAATTCAACTAAACCAATGTCAGAAGCATACCATATGTTAGGAAAACCAAAATTTGGGCTGCATTAAATGGATATAACCAAGTTTTATGTATCACCGATTATTGTCTTCAATTTCAGGAAAGTTCACGCACTGGTCTTGCGTCTACGGCATTCTTGACATGACGAATTTGCTGTCTCGACCCGAACTTATTGGCCATAAATTTTATTTGAACATAGAGCCCGCCGCCTACTTTTGTATTTATGAAACTGTGAGGCAGCGAGCGTTAGACATGGAAAGCCAGCGCCGGTTCCGAGGCGAAGTCTATTCTCAATTGCCGCAGGTCAAAATGGCGCAGAGCGCTCCGGAACAAGATCTCAAGTTCTTCTTCACACCTTGTCAAATGGATGATAATTGAATAATGAACATGCATATTAATAAGTCGAAATATTGTATTTTATTGTTGTGCGGTCAAATTGTGTGCATAAATTATATAACAATGGCATTGGCAAATTTTGTGCTTTTTTCGAAAATTGAAACACAATTTTAAACTCTTACTATGTGAATCTCGTATTTTTTTATCAATGGGAACATTTTACTTCCATTAAAATACAGACCGAGTTAGAACCATTGAGAAAACTACATACATTATCCTCGTCAATAATAAACATAATGCATTGAATGATGTTTTGTCACGCATTGAGAAATTTGAGCACAACAAAAGTGCATTAAAATGTTTTGGATTAGAAGATAATCGATTATCTGTTTATCGAGCCAACCATTATAAAAGTACAAATGATATTTGTATCATTGTTTTGCGAAGTCTCTGGCCAAACACAAGCTCAACAACAATAAGCCTAATGCAATGAATGACGAGTTATCTCGTAGTGCGAAATTTGATCCCAAAAAGTGCATTACAATGTTTTACGTTTACAACAATTTATTATTTTCCGGCATTTATGTTAAGAGTAATACACCAGGCGACTAACTATAATCCGCAAAGTTTGGAGTCCCCAAACTGGTCCGGCCGCCCAGAATACAAAGAAGGGTTAAAGAGAAATTTGTTTCACCACGAATTGTTTGAAATTCAAACTGCAAGCATTCGAAATATAGCCAAGCGTTTTATTTGAAATAGTATACGTTTCCTAGCTCTCACTAGAAAATTCCAGAACATATTTTATAGATAAAACAAATGTTCTTATTTTTGGAGCCGAGTCTATACCACCCTTGGATAAAACCCATTCGCCTGATTTTCAAGTTTCACATTGTTCTCTATTTTTCGTATATCAGAGAATCATCTGTAAAAATTCAGAAAAGTTCTGGAAGGTTTAGAGTAGAAAAAGCGTAATATCTAATGTTTTCGACAACGAAACTATTGTTAACATAAATTTGGCTTTACTATTTTCGTTCTTTCCCAACTTTGTGACGGACGTTATATTTCGATTGTTTTTATTATAAGTTGTTATTTTATTTATGAACAATTGTTTAGATAAATTTATATTTTCAGTTATATTTTGCGTGTACGGAATCAATGACAACATCTGTAGATCCAACCAATCCACCTGCACCGTTCGAGACAGTTTCGGTGCTTCGCCTCATTAAGGATGCCCAACAAAAACATGGACTGCGTCAAGGAAACTATTTGCGATACAGGTTGCTATACACTAATATTTTACGGTTATTATACACGATTATTTCTCTCATAATTTTGTTTAAAAATGGGTCAATTGATATAACATCTACTAATTCACGTCAGAAAACTGAACAAGTATGTTTCGGAAACAAAAACTTGTGACATATCGCTGGACTTTTAATTACACGTGTACCACTGTTTTAGTTAATGTAAAAATATTATCTTGGGATAAATAGGCTACAGTATTTGGTGGTACCGTAATGGTGTGATGCTCATGAACGTCTAGAAAGTTCAATTTGTATTGGTGTTAGGCAATATAATTTACACAAATGGCACATACTTAATATAGACTAAACGTTATTTTAGGGGATATTGCTCTCGTCGTATCCGTCGGCTACGCAGCTCACTCAATTTCACCAATCAACACAAATGTCTTCCGAAGAGAGCTGCAAAGTTTGTTGGGCGATCAGTTACTCCAGAAGTGGTGACGGATGTGAGGTAGTTTAATTTAATTTTAAAAATTATAGTTTGCATTTGTTATATATGTAATCGTATTGTTAGTTCGTATATATGTTATATAGCAGTAGCATATATTAATATACATTATTATCCATATTAAAAAATATGCTTATTGTATTTTGTTCCCTAAAAGAAAATGAAAGGGGAGTATTAAAAATTCACACTGAGATATGTTCTCTTCTCTAAATAATGTGATGCAATATCAACTTGATAAATATAATTCATACTTTGATTGTAAGTCTGATTTTGATTTGGCACAAATCTGAAGGAAAACAAAACGTCATTAAATATATCGTCCTGTTATATTTCACGAATCCGTTGTAAATAGTGGCCTATTTATAAATTACATTTAAATGTCCCCAAATCATATGTGGAAAGAATAAAGCGCGTGAATTCAATTTAAATTACACAATAGCGTCAGTCTTCCATATTAACAAAATAGTCGGCAATAATGCTAAATCTCAAATATTTTATTATAGATTCGCGGAAATCCTTATCTTTGAAGTGGAGCGCCATTGGGCGTATGCTATGCAATTGAAGTTGGAAGTGGGTGACGATATGCTTTCTCGAAAGAAGTTTCACATGCGCCAAAAGTTGCGCAGAGCTGTCAAAAGTGCACGCAAGTTGGAAACTCTGGCCAAAAATTGTGAATCCGTAAGTATCGTGGTATTTATAGTTAGTGTTAATCACAATTAGTTATCTATTTCAACTTTTGCTAATTATGCTAAAAGTAATTGAATTATAAAGGAAAATACATCCCATAAACTGAGAGTGTGTGTCTTTACTTAAGCCTAAGCCATTGTACAACAGGCTCTGGTTAACAGGCCCTGCAGGGTCTCAGAGTTGTTTTTTACGAACACGGAATACATCTCTCGGCAATATGCTGGGAACTTTTCTGTGCTTCGATTACACACACCGACTGCCTTCTTTGTGCTGTCCGAACACATCATTGTGTTAAGGGCAGTGCATTCGGCTTTACGGACCTTGGTCGTGTCCGGGCTAGGACGGCTGACTCCGATGAGCGTGTCGGTAGTCGCCTTGTGGCATGGCTTGTGTGGCCTGTGAAGTCGAAGGTAAGAAGGGGGTGAAAGGTTTATGGGTAAAGAAAAAGCGCTGATTATTTATTTGCATCACGTGAAAGTTCACTGCGTGCTTTTGTAATCGGTACGACATTTCTCTTCAAACAATAACAAAACATATTGTTAGGTTATAATATGTAACATATTATTTAAGGTTACTGTGGTTACTCGGCTAGAGGTACAGGCCTACAGTGCATTCATTCGAGCCATCCTTGATGTAGAATTAAAGCAATGGCGTAAGGCAATGGAACTTTGCAGAACCGTCAAGTATGTTTTATTTTACAAAAGGACAATTACTAAGCAAGTTTTTCAGGAAAATATATGAGAAGTTGAGTACGTCCGTTAAGGATCAAGAGATTGTTGACTTGTATGCATCAAGGTAAATTCTACAAATAAATTATAGCGTCATTTATTATTTATGTATGCGAAATTTAATAAAGACATATGATTAGAAGAGCCTTATGGATAGGTGATTCAAATTTAAAGGGAAAAGATCGAATTAGCATTACGATTTGTGGGAAAAGGAATTTTTGTGAAATAAAGGACCTTTCTTTTCTTACTAAACGCAATCCCAGTTCCCGATTTTTCTTTTAAAATTAGAATCATTTTTTATAGGAACTTCGTTATTCACATTCGCAACTCTCACCTTTTCATTTGAAATTAGAGTAATCCAATTACCATGGAAACTTCTTTTAATTGCGCGGCTTTACTACTTACAAAATTTAGTGCTATTTATTAAAAATTGTAGAACAATATTTTAGATGCCGAGAAGTGCAAAATACTTTGAGACTGTGTGAATACAACTGCACCGATGAAGCCTCAGCGGACGATGCTGGCAATGTATCAATTGCTGGCGAAGATGAGCTCGATCTTGATTTCAATGTAAGTAATCTTAATATGAAACTAACGCAACTTTTGGTGACAATTTTCAGAAACTCAATGTTTTGGCAGAAGAAAAACTGACAGAGATCAAATCAAATGCCGACGAAGCTACTAAAGTATAGTAATAATCATTTATTAATATCTAAAAATAACATTTTAGCATTTACTCAAACAACTTGAGGGTGATTGGAAGTCCGTGGATTTGACCAAATTAAAAGCTCTGAAGCCGAATATTTCGTCGTTACCTCATCTGCAACCCATGCCGTGCAAGCCGATGTTCTTCGACTTAGCTAGGAATTACCTTCCGGTTAGTATTTGTTGTATTACTCGAAACACTGGTTTCAGTTAGTTCCTTATTTTGTAGACTGCCTGAAATAAAATGAGACAATATTTTGTATATCCAATTTTTAAAAGTCTGATTTTGAATAAATTCCAAATTGTCTATTCCAAATTCTCAATATCGTTTTAGGGATTTATCCCTTCATTGCCGGAGCCATAGAAAAAAGACAGAATTCAGGCGTTACCATTAGCTTTCCTTTTTGTGAGCTGTCTTTATCAAAATCATGATGTCTGCCATTGTTTATGTCTCTTTTCTCTGTGATCTATTTACAGACACACTCTTTGTATGAATAATGAACACACATTCGTTTCTTTCTTTTTGTGAAGTGTTTAGCAAATCAAAATCGCCTCCGATCGGATACACTCGGCAATGAAGGGTTATGGTATTTCAGACCAAATTCTTATTCATTGGCAATTATTTCTCTCTATATTTTAATTTATTACTTGAAAAATTAATTATAGTGTATGTTCTGTATTTCGAAGCAAAATCTGTCGTAAAAAGAAATGTATCTTTCGTTAGGAAAACCAAATTTTGGGTTATGCATTAAATGAACATAATCAAGATTCTTGTATCATCGATTTAAATTTCAGGAAGGTTCACGTGCTGCGTCGGAATTCCTGACATGACGAATTTGGTGTCTCGACCCGAACTTATTGGCCATAAATTTTATTTGAACATAGAGCCCGCCGCCTACTTTTGTATTTATGAAACTGTGAGGCAGCGAGCGTTAGACATGGAAAGCCAGCGCCGGTTCCGAGGCGAAGTCTATTCGGCTCAAACGCATGTTGTATTTTATTGTTGTACGGTGAAATTTTGTGCATAAAAATTATGATTAAATTTTGGCATTAGAAATATTGTGTACAAATTGAAAAGTATTGTTTTCTAAAATCGCTACCAAGCTTTCTCATTTTTTACCAAACTTAATAATTTGGTAAACATCGAGGCAGTTTGGTATTATCGTAAAGGTTAAGACTTTAAAATTTGTATCGTTGTCTTGATTTTATGTTCATAGATAGTTTAGTTCTTGAGCTTGCGCACTAGTTTCACCAACATATATTTTGTTGTAATCCGTATATTGCATATAAAATAAAGCTTATATACTCAAAATATACCTATGTAATAACAAAAAACAAGTTTCTTACTGAAAAGTCATTTTGTAAATATATACATTTCTTAATTAATTTTCGATAAAACACATTTTCTATAAACTCAGCAACTTCTTTTTCTCTCATTTCGCAAACCAAAAGTAATAGAGCTGTGAATTTTTTGCTGCGGGTGGTCGCGCGAGGAGACAATTCACTCGCTAATCAATCAGCGCTTGTAGTAATGCGCTCAGCAAGAACACAAAAACAAAACTACACACCTAATTTGGAGAAGGTGGTGCCATTTTCCGCCCAAGATGGATGAACAATCGGCAGAGTGGCGATCCGACACCCAACTAACCTCATTAGGAGCGGACATTTATGACACCTGCTGAGGGGGAGGGAAACGAGAGAATCGGTGCTTGATCGATGATGAGGTGTGGTTTGGCATCCAATTCAAGCCTCTACTACCTCATCGCGAACATGATTTGTGAATGGTGTGACAGACGGGTCGACAAAAATATTTTTGAGAAAAAGTGCAGGCTTTACTTGACCAAATGTACACCTGAGATGTAATAAAAGGTGAAGCAGGATGTTACGTTATGATATTCAAATTACCCCGATATTGAGTTTTGAGTAATTTTGGGCAAATTTTTGTTTTTAGGAAAACGATATTCAAGTATGTAATTGAACGGTTACAAGTGTCGAAAAACTTACTAGAAGTTTTATTAAATGGTAAATTCCACAAACTTCTCGGTTGGAATAATTACCTGAATAAGGCCGTACGTTGAGTGTAAAACTTGAAAAATGAATATATATTAAATTGGCGCGAATTTACTTCAGCAAAGAAGGCAAGCTATTTCAAATTTTGGTTCATTTATTACTTTTCGAAACCCCGAAATACACGGATCATAAAAATTTTGACTCAAATACTGGCTCAGGTACTAGCAATACCTTTTCAATACTTTTGACTTTAAACTGCAATTGGTACTAAAAGTGCGGCCAAAAAGGAGCAAGGATTATTACGAGTATTGATATAATTAATTATAATTGCGAGGAACAGAAGTCAGCTATTATTATAATCCTCTTACATCGGCTGTTCAGCAAAATTGGCTGCTGCCGTTTTTATCGCAAGGTAAGGAATCACACAAAGAGGAATTGGTCTGATAAGTCGTGTAAAAAATAGCTGTTCATTTTTGTTTGAAATCAGTTTTTAAAGAATTTTAGGAAAGTTTGCATTTTAAGTTCACTGTTTACCGTTAAAATTTTTTGGTATTAAAAAAGCGATCAATGTTACATTTTCCAGCTTTTACGGCTTTTCATCCCAATCACCGGTATTTATTATAAAGACTTTATTTTATTTATAGTTAATTGATTCACTTTTCCGCTACTTTTCCATTACTCTCTTGCTTTATTGTCTTCGAATTTGTTGCTTTAAACCGTTTTTGTTCAATCTTAATTAACATTACCTGTTCAGGTTTCTGCTACCGTGTACATTTTCGGGTCAATTTTATAAGTACCACGACCCCATAAACCTTATTCAGCCTTTGCATTCCCAAAATGGTACCTTTGGCAATACCAAACGTCATCAATCTCCCAAACATACATAATCTGAATCCGCTAATCCTTTACCTGCTCAATATTTTATGATCATCCCGACCGCCTAACCTTCCACAAATATGTTGCGGTTCGTCAATAAAATCAGCCAATATCATTGCGCAAGGCCAAAAATGTAAGTCAGGTGTCCTTTTGAGGAAGAGTTCGGGATCGGGCGGCTAATTGTGGAATAAAGTCATGTCCCGCTAGGAAGATGATTCTAAAATTGTGTCGGAAAAGGACTTGAAATAAATATGTCATGACATCAAAGTGACTTTCTTTTGATTTATGTCTGTTGCCTTCATTTTTGGTGGCAAATGAATCCTCGAAAGCAAATGAATCCAGAAAAACATACGAGAATCATAGAATCTGTGAAAAAAAAACAAGTATTTTGGATAAAAATTTTTATGATTGCATTGCCAATTTCGGTAAAAAATTTCGCTAGTCTAGACTGGAAACAAATGTTTACAAAAATAGTACCACCTATGACCAACTCAAATTATTCTTGACAATAGCTTAAAGCTCGATTACAGTTATTATTGTTATATGACAGTTGTTATTTAAAAAAAGACGTACTAAGTTATATTCGCGCGATTATTTTTTCGCACCACTATACAATTTGCTCTCAGTATTTTTTCTACCTATAAAAAGGCATCAAAATCCTTCAGCGATGTTTTTTAACGAATCTCTTTACCAGCTCCTTTTTAATGCTTGATAGTTCGCAACATATTTGGAAGAACAAAAAAGTATCAATATCTGTGCAGGATACGGTTTTGTATATTTTGTGTTTACAGTAGAGATTATCCATCCAGGAAATGGGGCACATCCTTTTCCTGGCGGCGCAACAAGCGTCGTCCTGCGCAAAGATGAGTGTCTCTCTTGTGAGGTCATCGCATGACGAGCTCAATTTTTCATGAAACCGCTCACTTTATTGGCTGTGTTTTGATTTAGGCGACCGTAAATCTCTATTTGTAACGGAATTGTGTCACCAAAGTGGGATCATAAAACCCAATGCATAATCCCTTGCGGCTAAATGACTTTCCATGAAGTCGAAGAAACTACTGTAGCGAAATCTTTGGACTTCCAATATGAACTTTTTTGTTATCAACAAATGCAAAATTTGAAACACAGTGATGAAAACTGAATTGGTTCCCAAATTTGTACTAATAAAATAAAACAATACACATATTTTGGTCGAATTATGAATGAAAAATTTTTAAATTCAAAATTTTCAATTAGAAATCCATTTATGGGATAAATTATGAATAAAAATAAAAATAATTATTTCACCAATCTAAAGCTAAATAAATTCAAAGAACCGGCCATTCCAATAAACACACACGCAGAATCCATAAAAAGCAATGGTGAACCAGGCATATAATAAAAGATCGCCTCAATATTGACAGATCAAAAGGCGTGACAGCACAAATTGTCCTGTTATAAATTGTCAGCTATACTTCTATTGTGCTTTTTTTGGCCGTCTATATTTGTTTTGCTTTTATTGTACTATGATAGATTTTGTTAATTTTTTTCACGTGATCTCGAATGGAAATTCCCTTATTTTTTTATTTCATTTTAACAAATCGAAAATAAAAATGAAACCCTGCGTGACTATGAATGCGAGAAAAGCACTTTACTATTTGCCGAAAAAGTTGCTGATTGAGTGTTTGCAGCTCTGTTCATCCTGCTAGGAATATGGTAAATGCCTCAGGCATGAGAAAATAATTACTCTGACTACTGCTCTGACCCCATCTGGCCTTTTCCAGTGTTTGTAAGAGACAGTAGGCAGAATGCGCAGATGAAGTTGCTGGGTGGTTGGGGACAGTATATTTGCTTGTTTAAACAAAAATTTCGTAGAAGCTTGTTTAAACAAAAATTTCGTACCATTTTTAGTTTCGTAAACAGTTAGGAAATCGTATAAAGCTGACTGAATGCTATTGTCGCCTTTGTCAACCAACCAACAGATATTTCATTTTAATCGACTCAATTTCTTGTTTCGATTTGTTTATCATTTAGTACTATTTTTTTGTTCTTTTCTAATCTTTCTCTATATATCAAAGCTCTCTCTTTTCACTGTACGTTTTCCTAACGTTCCTTTTCTGTTGGCTTCTCCCATTTGCGGCAAACTATTTATAGTTCTCGAGTTGCTAATACCAATTAGCGCAGATCAAATATTCCCCATTAAAGCTTTGTGTGCGCCTTCGAGACCACGACAAAGGGCAAACACTTCGCTTTTGTGCATGGTTTCGCTATTTGCTCCCAATTCGCACCATCCAAAAATAAACAAACCACTGCCTAATAAAACTATCGTCTCCTTAGTCTGCCGCCTATGGCCTCTTTGATGCCCTTCGGTGATCGCCACTCCGCAGTTCGGCCCAAACTGTCTTCAGACATAACGGAGAAGACAAAGAAGAAGTGTGCCGCCGTAATAAAAGAGGCCATCACCTTCAAATAAGCAATAAAGTTATCATATTATGGGCTGCTTTGTTAATCTTTGCTTTTTAAGGCTTTGATTGGCATTGCGGTGAGGTAAACCCGAGAATATCGCAGACGCTATTTTGAGTCAAGAAAAGTTTTGATGGGTCCGTTTGAATCTAAGTCTCAACAAATCAGCTTAAAATAAATATGCTGGGCTATGGGTATTGATTTCTCGCAATTTTGGTGACAAAGATAACTTTGCTCGGAAAATGCAAATGATGTTTCAATATTTGTAAACATTTTGCCAAAGCATGTCAAGCTTAAAATTTTATCATTTTGTACTAAATCATAATCCATAAAAATCGTATCCATGCAATTTTCAAACATATTTTTGTTCGTTCGAAATAAAAACCGATTTTCGCAAGCAATATATCATTTTAGAGTACTTTTATTTTCGCCTCCTCTAGCATTAAACTGGTTCAGGTGTCATATCACCACCATATAGGGCGAATTCCCACAGTCATCCCTTGGAAAGTGCCGCCAGAGGCAAAGGGGGCGGCGGCACTCGAGGATCCCCTAAAGACTGACGAAAAACAAAGACACTAATAGGGCACATTCCCAAGTAATCAGGATCGCCACGTTGTAAATCACACCCAAAATTCCACCGACTCTCAATGCCCTTTGTGGAAAGTCCATTGAGACAGTAAATAGGACGGACCTCCGGTTTCGATTACTTTTTTTGAGCTTGCTACTTTTGGGCATCGAATCTGTTGACTGAGTCTTAGAGAGACTTTGCTGTTTTTCTTATGCCAATTGACACTGGTAATTCGTTTAATCTGACTATCATGCACGCCATAGGAGTGATTGGCATTCACCGATTACCCTCCAACTGATAAATAATCCATGCTTGACCCCCAATTCCCTCATACGGTTCTCTCATAACGGTCATTTGAATTTTCATCGGAAAAATTTCCTGTGAATTATCACGTGCAAAATTTGATTTTGCACTTTGATTTTGACTAAATGGCTTGAAAATTAAAAGCTCAGAAATATTTCCGTATTTGACGAAATTTTATTACTTTTTGTCTTAGCTTTTCTATTCCTAACCATCCAAATAGCTTTTTAGTTTTATGTTCCGGTTTTGTGAAGTATCTGACAGACGCAGCCCTTTTATGGCAGAACTACTATTTCTTAGAGCGTAAATTTTTGCTTCTTCCGCTTAAGTGTTCTTAATAATTTTTCGGCAAGAATCTTTAACGGTCATGCAAAATCTAAACTTTATAAAATCTGTTCCCATGTTTCAACAAACATTTTGCTTCTAAAATATACTTAACGATTAAAAATTTTTTTCTTCTATAAAAATTCTACATAAATCGCACTTTCTAACGCCCACTCACAAATGTTATGGCATTCACAGAGCATTATCTTCATCAATCCTTCGTTTTTGTCACACTTCTCAATGTACACAAGAGATTAGTGTGCCAATACCTTTTTATCACCAATATGCCAGCACAATCCCAATGTCTTCCGAACATTTTATCAGCTGAGCCCACCCGTTAAGGTTGTCATAAACCATCGCTTTTCTGGTTTCACGCCCCAAATTCTCGAATAATTCTTCAAAATCTGAGAATTTAAAACACTCCACCTGTGTCCTCATTCACTGAAACGTAACTAGCTACGGTAGTGCTCAAATGTGACTACTTAGTGCGATTTTGAGCCCTAAGCCTTTGAGTCAAAGGAAAGGTGTAAAGTTAAACAATGGCTTTTGGTGAATAATCGGGGGCCTTGGCGAGCCATTTTATGGGCCATGCAGGGAACCGTTAATCGGCGGGGGCGCTTAGGAGCAGTCGCGAGGAAAAGTCCGATTATTGCTGCTATTGAGACGCTTCCCTATTGGGCTTTTGGGGCGCCTTTCAGCCGTTTCCCGAATAAGCGGCTTATTGGAAAATGGGGTGACTGTAAAGTCCGGAATTGGGCTGCTTCTCGGAAGGTATCGTCGGGAGTGAGGAAGGTGTGTAATGTAAACATACAAAACTGTTTTGGGACGATTGTGGAAAGGTGTGACGATGAGTCTGATAGGCGCTTATTTGGAGATTTTTGGTAGGGTGTGAATTGGCCAATGTGTTAAGGAGTTGAAATAGTCGTCTTTGGAACGAACAAAGTCGAGAAATTCAAGGAAGCTGTATGGGTACGGTAGAAGTTTGAGAATTCAGGTTTGTGCTTGTTAGGTTTGAGGTACTTTTACGAAGAACGTTCAGTATTGGCATCATTCTTTTTTGCATAAAAAAGGTTTTCGAATTTCGTCATAGTTTTTCGACATTCACAAAGTGCTGATATTTAAATTCTAAAATTAGTGCTATTAGCACGAATGTAACTTTGAAAAAATGATATCTTTACATTAAAATTCACGGTTTATTATACTTCGAAAACTTCATTGAAAAGCTGAAATTCAAATATTTGCTGAAATTTGACCCTTCTGAAATTTGGTTTGCCCGAGTTTGGTTTAATTTTACCGGTCTCATACATTTCACCAAACCATTTGTCAGTTATAAATCTTATTGAATTCCGGACCTATTCGTCGATATTATTTTGTTTATAATAATATGTGAATCACCCTCTGATCCAAATTGAAATCAAAAGCAACCGCCGCACAAATAATAAACATGGCCGCTCTAAAATGACCCAAACATTGACCTTGTTGGAATTTTGCTTTTACACAAGCTTGCGGATCTGACTCAGAGGCCATGCCACTACCACACGTTAAACTCAGTCTTTGTTCTTAAAGCATTTGCTCGCGTTTCTTTGTTTCTAGGCTCATCCAACTGATCAGATAAGTAAATAAACACATGCGCGCTATGCTGAGAGTGCACAGTGATTTGGCCGATCTTTTGGCTTTGATCGCAATTTCGATGATTTCGGTGGTGTCATGCCCGTCGGCGCGGGGAAGTGCCGATTAGAAAGACGATTTATTTATTTGTTGATAGTGTTGCGGGCGGTGATGGCCGGAGATGAGTGGGTGGCGGAAGACAAAGGCCCTCAATGACCTGCAAATCGGCCGATGGCGGAAGTCTTTCATATACAAAAATGGGATAATAAACATAAGCGGAGTCAAGTTGGCTGCCAAAGGGTCAATAATTTCTATTGTCTTAAGCAATGTTGTGACCAATCTCCGAACAGGGAAGAAAATAGTGAGAAAATTGAATGTGGAATGTGACAAATTTTTGTATCTGGCTGATTCCTGTGTAAAATATCGAGACTCGAAGTTTTTTTCTGAGGAGTTTTAGGAATTTGTTTGCATTCAACTCATTTTTTCTCGTTAGGATTTATGCACTTTTTCTAAAAATTTTGACATATGCAAATGTTGGGTCAAAAAGTCATTTGGACCGAAAGGTTTACCTCTCCTGTAAAATTCAACAAAGGTCGTCAGCAGAAAGAGCATTTCCATAATTTTGGTGTTGCTGGTATTAATAATTTCTGTTGCTTTGTGGATTTGCCGCTAAATATGATTTTGGGGCTGCCGGTGTGCGAATTGCTTCTTGTCAAAGCTGCCAGGCGCATTTTCCCAGGCGTTCCAATATTATGGCTGCCAGTGTCCCCAGCATGGCCCAACACCCAAATCAATTCAAACACGACAGCCAAATTTGGACAGTGGTGTGAAAACTGCAGCGGAGTCCTAGTTGCGCATTGTGCGATTTTAGGCCAAGCATACAGCTCCTAACTTGACAATAGGATAGCTGGATTTTTAATTTTGGGATATTCTATTGTAAATGGGATTGTGGGAAAACGAGTAATATGAATTTTTGTATTTTATTTGAAAAGTGCGATTATCGAAAAGGACTCTTTTTCTTAGCTACCGCTTTGGATGAAAATAAGAATTTGGACTGTATCACTGTCTTGAAAATAAAATATTTTTAATTTTACAAAGCATTTTTTTTAAATCAATAAAAACTTTCCACACAAATTTCTTGTCTGTTTTCGTCATTACCTTTTGAGATTGTGTTTACAATATTTGCGTAAGAATCCGTTGGAAATATACCAGGTGGCGAACTAATTCCGTGGAAAAAGATCGTTATCTATTTTTTAAATTTTGAATTTTGCCGCTCGTTGGCGTTTCGTTTCTCTTATTTTTTTTAGCAAACGGAAGTGAGGTAAAGTATTCTCGATGCTTTTTAAGGTGTTTAAGACGATACTGGGACATCTAAATATGTGACATAATCAAAATAAAACTGAAATAAAGCCAATAATGCTAAATGACATAAAAATATACTTAAGATGATTGATTTGACGATGATTTGAATAAATTTTACTTTGATTTTTATGTCGTATACCGTTATTGGCTTCATTTCAGCTTTATTTTGATTATGGCACATATTTAGATGTCTCAATATCGTATTAAACACCTTAAAAAGCATCAAGAATGCTTTACCTTACTTCCGTCTGCTAAAAAATATAAGAGAAACGAAACGCCAACGAGCGGCAAAATTCAAAATTTAAAAAATAGATAACGATCTTTTTCCACGGAATTAGTTCGCCACCTGGTATTGTTCAGTCAATTCTGATTTAAATAGAGATCAATTTTGACTGCAGCAGACTCCAACAAGTTGAACAAAATTTCGCCCTTTAGCGACCATACTGTCAATTATTTTATGGAGTCTTCAGATTTATGGTCTTTTTGCGTCTCATTCCAATTAATCAGCGCAAGTTCTTCACCTATTGTAAAGTTGGTATTGCATTGCGGGCGGGAGCCAATGAGAAAATTTCCACTTGGCTGCCAACCAATCAGCAGCCCTTCTCCAATTCCTGCTCCAAAAGCTCGCTTGAAGACGAGCCAGGGTTGGGGCTGCTGGTCGGGAGCCGCCCCATTCAACCGCCAGTCGGCGGGAGTCATACATACAAACTCCTCCCGCCCAGTTTTAGTCTTGGTTCAAGCATTCAGATTGTGTTTATATAAGTTCAATCACATAAAGGGGATCTTTATTGGATATCTGTTATAGTATTTTGGTTTCATCTGTTGTGTGAGCTTTTGAATATCCGGAAATATTTATGAGTTTTTACATTTGCGTTGTTTTGTATTTTATGCCTTCTGAATATTTTACGTTTGCGTTTTCTTCAATCTTACATCTAACAACTACTTACATTACTTTATTAGAATATTTGGCATATCGACATTCTAATGTCCAGTATACCCAAGTATCCCGCTCTCTTGGAATTGGCCTACTTTTAATTTTAGCAAAAAACAGTTCTTGAACCGCTTTTCCGGAGTTCTGGCCTCAAAATCTCACTTTTTATCTTAACAACTTGATTACCCACACTTCATCTCATATCCTGAGGCCTGACAACGTCAGAATATCAACATCTGCTTCTCTTTTCGAATCATAAGCTGTTTCCCAAAATTCCAAAACTTGTAGGATCCTACAATAGCCTTTTTAGGCTCCAAAATATGCCCAATGTAACCATCCAAGAATAACATCATTCATCCCGTATTGACATGTCGAGGCCATTTTGCCGCAAAACATCATATCATTTATAAATTCCCTTCGTGATTGTTTCGAAGCGTTTATTTCGCATTAATTAGTAGCTAATGAGCGACGTAGTCGGAATTTGCTTTGATCGGAAGCCGGTCTCTGCGTGCACTAATAACATTAGCACCTCTCCCACGACTCGGGAATGTCTTTGCTCAGAGATAGTTCGTTCTTATCTTTATTACTCTCTACTGTTAACAATTTCGGGATAATTTGGGGCAATGACTGAGGGAGGTAGCGTTCTCACACTTCAAAGGAACGTGCCGCAGCGGTGTTGAAAAGTGTCATTATTATTGTAAGGAGGGCATCCGGGGTTGACAAAAGTGTGTCATATAATAAGCATTTGAGCAAAAATACTTAATCTTTATTTTTTGGTTGTCCTGATGGTAGTGCAGTAGTCCAATGATACTAACATTTTTGTTCGAAGTAGATTTTACTTTTTAGAGTCTATGAATAAGATTTTAGACCACACACGATTAGGTGAATCATTCGATAACGTAATAGTGTGCTTTTTTAAACAGGTAAAAGAGCGAAAAATAAACTGTAATTTACTCTATAGTTTTTATACGGTACAGAAGGGTTTGGTTACTATAAAATTGGCTAACCGTTTAGACGGTTAGCTAACTATAAAGATAGTTTGTAAGGTCGGATCATCCTCAGTAGGAGCCTTACAAAACTGTTCAATGTAATTTACTCTTATAGATTGACTAACCGTAAATAATAGTTTAGTTTCACTTGTCCTTTAGTGTTGAAAGATGAATTCAAAAGTGTACACGTATCATATAAGCACACGTCTTGGAGATTTCTTGGGTCGATGGTGAGCTTTGAAGGATTCTTGGATATAAATGAAAGTTGAACACCCTGAAAAGGGCGGAGAGGGGTTTCTAGGAAAATTTTTTGAAGTTGTACCTTTTTGACTATTTTATGTTTTTGTTAGACTTTATGAATTTCTCACACTATGCGTTTTATTCCATTTGAAAAAGTTCTGGTTAGAAAATCCAAATTTATGCTGCTCACTGGCCGATCTCTTTAAATGGATGAATCTTTAAACTGGATGCAATGCAGCCGTTTGTCTACTCATTTCCGCAATATCAATGATAACGGAAATGAGTATCCTTAGCTTTCGAATTAGTTCAGCTCCTTCCTCTTAAATACTGGCCACATATTTCGTGGTGGTCCATCCTGAGATATTCCTATAAAAGCGTGGCATTTAGGCTGAGCTTGCACCGAAGCTGTTATTATTTTGTCAGTCCTCAGGCTACCCTCCAAATTTCCGGTCCATGCAAATGAATATCGGAAAAATTAATGACCTCTCTTACACGCTTGGATGTAAAGAAATTTATCGTTTAAGAAAAACCGAAAAAGGAAAGCTTAAAAGATTATAAAATGGAAAGTTTTATTTGATTTTGGAAAGTAAAGTTCAGTCCTAACCGGTTATGACCAGTGATGGGCGTGGGACATGGTAGACAGTTAGAGACATGCACGATTTCTCATCCTTACAATTCGAATTTTGAGATTTTATTTCCAGGGTTTGACCATCCGGAAACTTATTTTAAAATAATTCTGGATCATCCTCGGTCTTAACCATCAGGTAATTCACCAATAGGTTACCATTAATTTTGCCAGACCCCGACGAACGGCACATGGCTCTCAATATCACGACCGATAAAATCGAAGGCCCATTCCTCAGTGATGAACTGACTCCTTTAAAGGGAGTCATGCCTTTTAAGGAAGCCGCCGTTTTATGTTACTTTATTAACGTCGTCAGCGCATATCAGCGCCACCGTGTCTTGCATTCTCGCCGTAGACCTGGCCCAAATATGGGAAGCGAGAAAAACAGTCACAGTGGTGTCACTAACGGGAGTCTTTCATTGAAAATTGATGTAATTTGCTTTTATAAATATCAAAGAGACCGCGAAAGAATACTAAAATGGGCAACAAAAATGAGCGGGCGCTAAAACTCAGGTGATTACAGTATCCAACGTTGTTTGTCCGAAGGACAGGTGATGAAATTGCTCTTAGTACAAAAAATAGGTAAATCAAAATTCAATCTAACCACCTTACCTTTGCGAATTTAAAGTCTTTGGGCAAGGTTAACAGAAAAATTAACGTATTTGAACTTTCGTCAAATTCCATTCCCGTATTTCTATCCTTATCCCCACATTTTTTCTCGACTTACTGCTTTGAATAATGTATGCGTGCATTGTCTTATTCACTTCTATACTACTAGTCAATATTACTAATCGCATTTTTTCAGGTGTTTCGATGCTTTTCTCTTCAGCATTCTCAAACGGATCCGACTTGGTAAACTTTACACCCGCAAGCACCCTAAATCCTATGATGACCTCCGCCACTGTGACGCCACCGCAATGCAACATGAATCCTGCGCCATCTTCTATGATTTTTCAACCGAACTCAAACAAAGCCATCTCGCACCAATCACCTTCCAGCATTTCACAGCCCCAGGCACCCTTCCCTCCTGCAGTCATGGCATTTCTAACGAATTTCATCAATCCCAATGGTTCTAATTGTACCGGATCCAATTTCTCGACTTTGCAGCGATGCGCAGAAGGCGCTAATTCGATATTCCCGCCGCTGGCCAATGCTCAACAACGGGAATTTGCGAGATTTTATCAGCAGGTCATCTATCAGCAGCAGCAACAACAGTTTGCTGCAGCAACGATTTGTTATCAGGTTAGGCTTAAGTCTTTCAAACCTTTAGGATAAGGAAATTGTTTCAGATATCACACAAAAAAGCTCAGTAAACCTTTAAGCCATCTTTAATCCCATAGTTGAGCCAGATTCTTTTTTTATATTTTTGGTTGTGTTAAATAATTGGGATATATTTTTTATACTTCTATTGTTAATAACGAAAACGCCATTTTCGGATAAATGCCATTTTATATTTAACTTGGTTGGGATTTTCTTTTTGCTGTGGTATTTTTCGACCGGGAAATGAATTTTCAACACATTGAAAAATTTCAACACCTTGAAAAATTTTTGACCTTTTGCAGGAAAAGTCTTTGAGTGGGAATCCTGTTTTTCCAGGTAGCACTGGTACTGTCAAATAATAATAAAAAGAAGAATAGTGGGAGGGGAGCTGCCGAAGTCTGAGACGGGCTGATGCCATCACATTTTAGTTTCGAATTTTAATCCTGGATCAATTTTTCATTTGTATTGCTTTAATTCCAATTTTATTTATCCTACTTTTCCAAAAATAAACTGCAAACCTGCAAGCCGGGCACGAGTTCTTGTTATAATTTTTATGATATTTCGAATTTCAGAAGTTGGTTCCGAGCGGGTTCATCAGTGCATTTTTGTGTCAGCCAAATTTGACACCATCTCCAACAGAGCCCAAAGGTGTCATGCAAATCTCCGATACGAAAGACTTAAGCAAAGTAAGTGTTTATAAGTACATTTGTAACTTAGGCTCAATTTTTCGTTTTTACGGAAATAGGCAAACAAAAATTATTCTGCTTCTAAAGTTTGGTAGGAAATGAGCATAATAATTTATGACAATCTATGAAATCAACTAATATGTTATTTAATGTAGATTTATTTAAGTAAATACTTTGCTTCTAAAGAACACATTTTGGAGCTAAGAATGGTTATAGTGCCAAAAATTGCTAATTTTTCATCAAGTGGCCCAAATTTAGATTCCCTCTATTTCAGCGCAAAAGTTCTCCTAAGAAGCTAAATAGCAAAATTGATTTCGCACAACTGGCCGCATCTTGCTGTCTGACAACCACAGACGAGGAAGAAAAAGACACTGAGCTTGAAGAGGACACCTCTGACGATCAATCGACAGAAAAGAAAAAGGATCCACTTCAGTCGAGTCCCGAATTACCAATCCAGGAGAATGAAAACCATGAAAGTGTCGAGTCACCTGTAGAAATGGCCAGAGGAAGTCTGATTCCGACCTCTTCCTCAGCTCCAACCTTGCCATTTATGATGAATCAGACAATGTCAAATGGATTGAATCCTGTTTTTCTGAATCAACTCGCGAATATGGCCGCTGCAGCCGCAGCTGTTTCCAATGCACAATGCGACTCTACGACCAGAGCCAGAAATCAGATGAGTGCGAAAGATTACCCCACTCAGGTGGCGTTGAATCCGACCATGCGACCGCCTCCATGGTTAGTTTAGTGATTATCGTAAAAGTCCCGATTATATTTTGAGAGCAGCGAGTACCTGATAAACTTCAAAATAGGAAATAGGGATTATAGTTTGTATGAAATGTATACCTTTTGAACAAATTAGACATTTTGGAAACCATAAATAAATGTTTTGGGCTGTTCCGGATTAGAACACATATATCGATTGTCCTGTTATAATGAGAACAAATTTGGAAATCTTTCCAAAAAATTTGGTTTCATTTTTGAACTTACGCAATTTAGGTTTATGTTGGCTGGTGGTCGCAAGTCGGGTACTAGTCAAGGCGCAGGTCGTAGCACTCGTCCCAAAAAGGAGTTTGTGTGTCGGTTTTGCGATCGGCGCTTTACCAAGTCATATAATTTGTTGTAAGTTTGCTTTTGTATTTTGAGGAAATTGATTAATCAGTAATGTCATTTACAGAATCCACGAGCGAACGCATACCAACGAGAGGCCATATCCGTGTGATATATGCAAGAAATCATTCCGACGTCAAGACCATCTCAGGGATCACAGGTAAAAGCTTAATTTGAAATGCTGTCGAAAATTAGTATTTAAAATTTCAATTTGTGATTCTTTTCGCGCTGTTTTGCCCATTTTTGTACTCTGACCTTGATTCCCTGTAATTCCAACCTCAACAACACCCGAAAAATATATTTTGAATAGTTTTAGGGATAACAAATTTTTACTGATATTTCTTCTATTGATGATTTTTGGGAAGCTAAAAAAGTTTACCTTTACGATTTGTGTCATTTGTCCCATTATGTCGGTTTTTTAGATTATTTTGGAAAAATATAAATCAAAAAATATTGATCTCTGGAATCATTTCAGCAATTTTTAGCAGTGCTAGGCTAAAACATTTTTACAACACTTATTTCCGGCATTTATTAAATTATTCCAGATATACCCAACACGAGAGGCCTTCCAAGAAAAATTGTAAAAACGAAACCGCAAATCTGCCCCTTAGGTATGCCAAAAATTTACTTATCATCCAATTAAATTGCACAGTTACCAATCATCTCTCTCGAATGGCTTAACATTAATATTTTAGATACACTCATGCCAAGGAAAAGCCATTCAAATGCGACGAATGCGGCAAGGGATTCTGTCAATCGAGAACACTTCAGGTGCACAAAATGTCTTCACATGGGTCGGTTTTATTAGAATTATTTCATGGTTTATTTTCAATATATTGTGTTTGTGCCACCTATTACTAATACTGAAGCCACATATATAACATACCATTGTGTAGTGCTTTAAAGTAACAGAGAATGTTTATTTGGTAATTTATTAAAGTAATGACATGCGATATATGTGACTGCAAATGTCATTTTGCCCCCAAAGAATTCATTAACGTGAAATGCTCTGTGAATAATTTACTTATTTTAGGACACCGATCAGTCCGCCCTTGCGCTACAGAAACAGCATTATGAGCAATTCCACTCCGACTTCAAGCAATCGCCAGAGGCACAGCGTCCTTTCCAAGCTCTAGTTTATCTGCACAACTTTCCTTGCTTAACAAGATGTTCACATTATCTTTACTAATTGTTCAAAATTTTTGTTTTTATGTCCATTAAAGCTTACGGTTTGGAAATAAGTCAAAAATTACAAACTAAAAAATGGTAAAACAAATTCGGTTTTTTTCGCTAAATGTATCAAGCTTTAATTATTGTTTAAAATTGTAATATTTTTCTACTAATGTTGATTCTTTTCATTATCTAATGCCTAATTGTATCAATAATAACTTGAATCATAATGCATATGTTTGATTATAGCAATAAAGTTAGTTTAGAAAAATATGAGTAACATCCTAAAGTGAAACTAGATTCCTTTAGAACAAAAATGCTTTTTCGCACCAATTCCGAAATTTCGTGGAAAATTACACAAAAGATTCGTTGGTGCAAAAGCATCATTTTTGGTGCAGTAAAGGCATTTGGTGCATGGAAAAGGTTATTAAAATGAATGAAATTGTGAATTATATGCAAAAAATCTAAAATCAATTTGAAATTGTCTTTTAAAATCAATGTTTTGTTTTTGTGTGTTAAAAACTCACATTTTTACGAGTGATAAAGTTATGCTTGTATTTTTTTAATCCAGAGGCTGTGAGATAACTTTGCAGATGACTATTGCTAGACTGCGAGATAATCCCCTACCCATAGAAAGTTCCTAAAAGCGTCTGTATGTGTGTGTGTAAACACCCGTATCTCGCGATCCAGACGTTAGCCTGAGGCGAGTGATAGCTCAATCGATAGATCTCGAAAAGTTAGGATGGGGAAACCAAAAATTTTCGAAATTTGAATTCGCGCCAAAATGCAAAAACGTGTTTTTAAGTGTTTCTAGACGGCCAAAGGCCGAGTTATTAACGCAAAGCGTTAATTATTGAGTTCAATGAATTTATTGACCCGACGGTTAACTAGCACCGCAGGTGCTAGTTATTAAAAAAAAAGAAAACAAAATTTGTTGAACTGAAGAGATAAGAAGTGTTAAAATGTATTAAAAGTATCTGATACTGACTCACACTTGCATCCCGATCAATTTTCGCTTACATCATCCTTGCAAACTAAAACCCAAGTGTGGTATTCTCCTAAGCTTGTTCAACCCTAACCTAGTAGGGAGATATGGGTTGGGCTGCAAGTATTCATTCTCGTTTTGAATTGGGCAGGCATGTGAGCGGGGTTCTGCCGGTTCTGTTTTCTAATTGAATGTACTGAAACATATGTACTGATAAGAAATTAATGAGAATGTTTTGGTCTGTTTTTCATTATTACATTTATACACATTTTCGATCCCCTTTTACTTCCTGTTCTAACAAGAATGGCAATTTCAGCCCAATATCCTTGTAAGCTAAAATTAATCGTCTTTATCGGATGTATACTATTTCCAACTCCGCAAGAGGCTTTTCTTACGTCACCTTCTTTAGCCTATACTGCGCAAAAACGTCTAATTCCTACTGATTTCGATGTAAAGGAACCATGCCCAAATAAGGAATGGATAACAGAAAAATGGTTCCCACAAAAATTGGACCATTTTAATTCGAGTGATTCCCGGACATACGGACAGGTAAGTTTACATATACGGCTGACGTTTTCCCCCAAAGTAAAACCGTTGAAACGCAAACACGAATCGTTATGTTGTCACATATTTAGCGCTATTTCACAAACTGGAAGTTTAACAAGCGAATATCGCCGCAAAATGCTACCAGAGATCCTCCAATATTTTTGATTATTGGAGGCGAGTGGGAAATGAAATGGGCCTGGATATGCACAGATAATATGACCTTTATGCGATCTGCTGATGAAAACAATGCAATTGCGGTCATGCTGGAGCATCGATTTTTCGGAAAGAACAAAAACATGCCGTAGGTCTTATTTATCGGTTCAAAAAACATCTTGTCGTATGGCTCATTTTCCGCAAATTTCTTGGATTTAGTGTAAACTTCCTCATTGTTTCCAAAATTTTGTTAAAAAAAGTTCTATCGATGTTGTCTTCCTGCGAGATTTACGCACTAAATCCAACTCTGAATTCTTTTTCTGTTATTTTGTATCTTCCATATCCAGTAATATTCTGGTTTTCAGAGATTTGTCTGTCGATAATCTAGCATATCTCACGGTGGGTCAGGCCCTAGCAGATGTAGTATCTTTCATTGAAGGATTCTCGAAAGTAGAGAATTTGACGAATTCCAAATGGGTTGCTTTCGGTGGTTCATATCCAGGTAAGCGATAGTCAATATTTATTTAAAAACACCAAGGATCCTCTAATTATAATCGATTATCGGTGCCCTATGCGCTTGGCTTCGCCTCAAACGGCCGGATTTGACTCTAGGCAATGTTTGCAGTTCGCCAGCGATGTCGCCAAGAGTTAACTATTGGGGTTAGTAGATTAATTCCATAGGACCACCCAGCGGCTACGCCGCATGGCGGCGCCCATGATCATCCACGGGGGGGGTAAAGGGGGGCGTAGGGGGCCACAGGGGGTCGTCTGGGGCTGAAAATGGTACCAATCGTCTTCTCTCGTCGAGACGAAGCGATTGACGTATCACACGCCCAAATCCGAGTGGGGCGTGAAAAGTTGCATTTTCTGGCCCCCGGGGGGTAAAGGGGGCCACAGGGGGCCACAGGGGGGTCGCCGCAAAAAAATTTTTGCAGATTCGTTCTTAGAATTCTACGGGGAGCATTTTGACGTATCGTGCATCCAGAAAGGAGCTGATCCCGAAAAGTTTCCTTTGTAGCGCAAAAAGTGCCATTTTTGGCACGTTTTTGGCCAAAAAAGCCACTTTTTGAGATCGCCGCAAAAAAATTTTTGCAGATTCGTTCTTAGAATTCTAAGGGGAGCATTTTGACGTATCATGCGTCCAGAAAGGAGCTGATCCCGAAAAGTTTCCTTTGTAGCGCAAAAAGTGCCATTTTTGGCACGTTTTTGGCCAAAAAAGCCACTTTTTGAGATCGCCGCAAAAAAATTTTTGCAGATTCGTTCTTAGAATTCTAAGGGGAGCATTTTGACGTATCATGCGTCCAGAAAGGAGCTGATCCCGAAAAGTTTCCTTTGTAGCGCAAAAAGTGCCATTTTTGGCACGTTTTTGGCCAAAAAAGCCACTTTTTGAGATCGCCGCAAAAAAATTTTTGCAGATTCGTTCTTAGAATTCTAAGGGGAGCATTTTGACGTATCGTGCGTCCAGAAAGGAGCTGATCCCGAAAAGTTTCCTTTGTAGCGCAAAAAGTGCCATTTTTGGCACGTTTTGGCCAAAAAAGCCACTTTTTGAGATCGCCGTAAAAAATTTTTGCAGATTCGTTCTTAGAATTCTGAGGGGAGCATTTTGACGTATCGTGCGTCCAGAAAGGAGCTGATCCCGAAAAGTTTTCTTTGTAGCGCAAAAAAGTGCCATTTTTGGCACTTTTTTGGCCAAAAATGCCACTTTTTGAGATCGCCGTAAAAAAATTTTTGCAGATTCGTTCTTAGAATTCTAAGGGGAGCATTTTGACGTATCATGCGTCCAGAAAGGAGCTGATCCCGAAAAGTTTCCTTTGTTTTCTCGCTTTTCGTGGCGGGACCACCCCAAATCTGACATTGATAACCCCCCCTAAAATCATGGGTTTTGGGGGGGTACTCGCGAGTTTGGGGTCCGGGACCCCCAAAAAGTGGGTTATTCTATTGCGGGCGGACACGCACGTATCAACTTAGAGGGACCCGATTAATGTTGTTGATGGCTAATGAAATCATGTGTTGTTTCTAGAATATGCTGAGGTAGTTGAAAATGACATCAAAGAAACCAGCGATGATTGTTATCAGAATATAAAATTAGCGTTCAAAGAGATTCGGAATGCCACACTCTTCGAAGAAGGACGCGCCCAGTTGAGTAGTATATTTCGGTATGACTTAATGTTTTATGGCCATTTGTGTCGTAATAGAAAGCCCACAAAAACAGTTTGAGAAAAGCAGTTGCAAATCTTTGCGAAAAGTAGCATTTAAGAGAAAATGAAAGGGCCAAAATAAAGCAAATATTTCTAATGCGCATTATTTCTCTGCTTTAATCGTTGACTCTCAAATCGTTTTTGGATAATTTCAAAGCGTTTATTTGAATTTTTCCAAATTTCACTTGTCGCATTTTGTGGGAAAAGCCAAAATATTAAAATTCATGCTTTCGAAAGAAAAGTTCCATAAAACGCAGAATTCATACACTGCGTAGTGATAGAAGCTGTGTTTGACCAAATCGTAGAAAAGTGAGCTTTGAAGAATACCATTAACTAGCTCTTAAATAAAACGCTTTAGAATAGATCCTCCTCTACAAGCCGATCCGGACGATTTTCGAATGTTCTTCAATGCTGTTTTCTTGGGATTTGATTGTGCTGCTCAAAATTGGCCGCACGCAGAAGTGGGTGGTACTCCGAAATTGAGCCAGGCGTGTGAAATGATGAATGACGACACAATAGGCAGCAGAATGGAAAGAGCGGCTCGAGTAGTGCAATTCGTGCCTTGCCATATTTATCTTTACGATGAATCGAAAAAGACCATGGATGTGAATTACCAAAGAAACGTTGCGTATATGCAAAACGTTAGCCTCGACTTTGGTAAGATCAGAAAAAACGCGAAGATTATCCTATCGTAAAAATTCTACAGCTATTGCAATTCAGTCATTAGGGGTTATTTCTAAGGAATTCAGGAAAAATCACAGTCGTTATTTCCTAACAAACAATGAAAAATTTCGATTTCTCATTTTCCCATCTTTTCAATCATTTTCTAAGGTTTTTAAACCTTTTTGGGATTTAGCGATTGCCTTTTGTAGATGTTCTGTTTAATTTGGAGTAAGGCTCACTCCCAATGGATAATACCGGTAATAATAATAACTAATGAATTTCAATGAATACATAAAATTATTGACTGAAAATTTCAAATACAATCCAGCCATTAATTCCTAAGTCATTTAAAATGGGGAATTAAATCAGCTTTCGCGTCAACTTTCGCAGAAAATACATACCAGGAGAGAATCTCTCTCTCAATGAAGAGAACGTTCCAGCCGCAGCCGCATAGCCGGCAAAATTCAAAATTCAAAAGTGAGATAACGATCTCAGTCCGCGATTTTCGGTTCTCTCCTGGTACAAAATGCTATTTTAACCATAAAAGGTTGTAAAAAGCCATTTTCGTAGACCCTTGCTTTTCCGGTATCGATGCTATTTTAGGTGCAAAAATAAAACCTGTTGAAAAGAGTGATCTAAATTTTCCGATTTCACACCTTGATAAATCTGTTTTTTTTGTAAATGATACATTTTTAGATATTTCGAACTAACGCAAATTTTTAGAATGGAGCTCTTGGCGCGGATGGATGTGGTTGACTTGCAATGAACTTGGTTACTTTCAAACCACTGACAAAGGCAGCAGCATTTTCGGTGACATCCTAAGTCAAGGGTGAGTTTATTTCTTGCGCAGCAATAACAAAAAGCCGGAAATTGATTGTGATTATACGATCCTTGATTTATGTCAATATTTCTTGCATATTAAAGGGGCACCGGTTTTTTACTGGGGAAATTGGGAAAAATGATGGGGCAATTGAACAAGTGCCTTTAAAAATGCGCCAACTGACCTAATTTCATCTGACAACTCCTTACATTTTTCTGGTAGTGGCATGTTAATTATTATTATTATCAGAACAATTATTTACTAGTCAATAAGTCTTTACTATCTTATTTAAGCTCTGTCCAAAAATATTGCATCGATGTTTTTGGGGATCCCATATCAGCTAGCCATATTCAGGAACAGGTGGCAAAACTGCAACAAACGTATGGAATGCCGATGAATTATAATGTAAGATTTTTACAAAAAATTTACAGGTATTAATTGGACAGTTCATATAGAAAATTTTTCATTCTTTAGTTTGGGCTTGAAGATTTTATGAACATTTTTTCGGGTACATAAATTTTCAAATAGCAAAAACGTTGACAAAGGAGAAAATTTAACAAGTAGGAATTTTTCTAATACCAACAAGCTAAATGAAAATTGTCGAATAGTCAATAATTGCGAGAAAGGTGGCGAAAAACAGCGAAAGTTTATGCTTCGTAAACTACAGTTTTTAAATAGAATAATAAATTCATGAAAATTTTAATAGTTTTACTGCAAAAGTTAATTTCCGTTGTAATTTGAGAAGAAGTTAATTTTTTCTAGTCTCTAGGCAACAAACATCTGCTTCCCACGTGGCACGCGTGATCCATGGTCACGCTTACATGCTGATCTCAAAACCTATCCGGAGCAACATCAGATCGTGTTGACATCGAAAGGTATATTTCATATACGTATCATAAGAAAAATATTGATAATTTTTTAGGTGCTTCGCACATGGATGACATGTATTCCTCGGCGTTGGGTGAGCCTTCTGATTTGACCGTTACACGGCAAAGAACTTTGGAAGAAGTCAGATATTTTTTGAAAACAGATATACTAAATGATAAATCACCAAGTAGATCGGCTCTTCCAAAGATTACGCCATGTTTGGCCATACTCTCTGTTGTAATTATTTTCGCATATTGTTAAATATCTATCTGTTTCAGGTATAATAAACACGAACAGATTACTATATGATCCTTATACAGTCGACTCTCGATTTACCGCACACACGATTTACCGCACTTTCGATTATCCGCACATAATTGGCTGGAACGGATTTTTTCCATACAAAATTCCCTCGATTATCCGCATTTTGTGCGGATAAATTCGATTATCCGCACAGGTTTTTGCGGAACCAAAGTGAAATTTCCAAGTAAAATTTTTCGTTTATCCGCACAAAGAAAAATGGTTCTGTTTATGGCGCAAATTTGAATTTTTATACAAAATTTTCCCGATTTTTATCAAATTTTTCAGAATTTTTCAAAATTTTTGCCATATTAGGTAAAAATTTTGCAAAAATCGGTCAAAATTTAGTAAAAAAATCAAAATTTTTTGAGCGGGAATTCAAATTTTATTTTTTATTTTCAAAAAATGACAAAGAATACAGGAAATTTCGTTTATCCGCACAATTTTGCACTGGAAGGATTTTCTCCATACAAAATTCTCTCGATTTACCGCACACCCGATTAACCGCACTTTCGATTATCCGCACAAAATCGCCAGACCCGATGTGTGCGGTAAATCGAGAGTCGACTGTAGTAAGTTAAAGCTGTCAGTACGTCACCTGGGATGTACGTCACCCCAAAATTTTGGGAAAGTTGATTCTTAGGGGTGCTTTTTCTGTCTGTATGTATGTATGTCCAAAATTTTGGGAAAGTTGATTCTTAGGGGTGCTTTTTCTGTCTGTATGTATGTATGTCCAAAATTTTGGGAAAGTTGATTCTTAGGGGTGCTTTTTGTCTGTATTTGCCAAAATGGAAATTTTGGTGTTTCTGTGATGTATGTATGTCCAAAATTTTGGGAAAGTTGATTCAGGGGTTTTTGGTAGTTACCAAATTTTGGGAAAGTGCTTCTTTTTTTGTCTGTATGTATGTATGTCCAAAATTTTGGGAAAGTTGATTCTTAGGGGTGCTTTTTTTTGTCTGTATGTATGTCCAAAATTTTGGGAAAGTTGATTCTTAGGGGTCTTAGTCAGAGACACAAGTCAGTCAGAGACACAAATTAGTCAGAGACACAAGTCAGTCAGAGACACAAATTAGTCAGAGACACAAGTCAGTCAGAGACACAAATTAGTCAGACGCACAAACCAGACAGAAGGAGCGGCCGTAGGCCGGGACTGTCGACCTCACTCTGACCATGTCTTGCCCCATAAATATTGCGAGGCGCCGGAGGCGACGAGCCAGTCCTGTGGTCGGGCGCGGAGCGCCCGACCCTCTCCCTTGGAATGTGAGGGAACTTAGAACATATACTCCCGAACAACCCTTACTCCCGAACAACAGCTGCTTGAGGGCCGAAGGCCCGAAATAGTCTCATGCTGCTCTACTCCCGAACAACCCTTACTTCCGAACAACCCTTACTCCCGAACAACCCAACCCTGACCGCTGATGGCGGTGGGCATACTGATACAGAGAGGGCATACTGATGGCGGTGCGCGAAGCGATGACGAACCCAATCTCCCGCTGTGCACGCTAACCGCTTCCTAGCGAAGTGAGGGCCGCGAAGCGGCCCCACTTCGCTAGTCCTGAAGTATTTGAGAAGCAGTCAGTAGTATTTATTCAATACCATTAAACATTCGAATCCTATTTTTTGGTAGAATTTTCTCACGTTCCAATTTACCTCCTTGCATTTTTCAATTTCGAACTAAGTGCATTCCTAAATCGTCAGAATCAAATTCTCTTACAATCAGAGATGATACAAAGAAACAAAGGTATTCCGAAAGTTCTAGAGAATGTTGTCTGCATTTGTTTTGAAATGAGAAAAGTTTAGTCAGGCACTGACTGATAAAATTTCAACATAGCTAAGAAATGGGTCCCTTATTTGTTAGCTCTGTTGGATTCTTCCTTTGCATTGTATCGGTATCGTATATATTTGCACTTTAAATATTATTTACGTTAAGAATTTGAGCAACTATCATCGTAATTTTATTCGATTTGCTCCTCAACGTCCATGGGTGGCAAGATTAAAGTTGCGGTCCTGCATTGTGAAAGAAATATCGGCCTTTATACGTACAAAATAGAGCATGAATGAATATAATTTTTTGCGATTGAACTTGAAATGATATCTCGGCCACATATTTATTATGATTATGTTTACAGATTTGTATGATTTAAAACGTTACTTCATGGAGCAGTCATGGCATATAGCGCTACTGAAGAAACCCATTGGTTGTCATGGCCTCAGGGTATACAGTGCACTTGAAAAGGAACGACAGCTAGCTCCGCCATCAATGGTAGACACGAGAACGCCGAAGAAAATGTTTATGGATGAGATGATGCCGTATATCCGAAAGAATAGTCCGCATTGTTCGCCGCTTCAGTCTCAGAAGTCGGAGTCTGTCGAAAGCCAAAAGAAAAATGTATTCGATGAACTATTCGATCGAAATGGTATGTTTTACGTTTCATTAGAGTTTTGTGTTCATATTCATGTGAAATTATATTGTACACAAATGTTTCTTTAGGCAGACATTGCTGCCAAACAAATTTAATTTTTGGCTGTATATTTCCTCATTTTTTCAAGCAAAGCCTGTATTCTAAGTATAACGCCTTCCGGGCGGTTAACTTTCCATTTTCACAATTATTTTCCTTATGAACTCATTATATTTGCTTTGAATTCCCCGCTCATTTATTAATTGAACAAATAAAATAAGATTTGGTTCAATTTAGATGATTCGCTTTCCGAACACAAAGCTCAGAGAAAGCAAAATCTGAAAGTGGACGCAATCACTGGATTATTTGTCAAGGGAGAAAAAAGTATGTTTTAGTTTAAAGCATGAAGGGAAACGCGCGGCCTTCGCAGCCATAAATCCCGGAACTCGGCATTTTTGTTGGCGAGACCGGTACCAATTGTCTTGCATTACCGAGAGGAATCGTTTGAGCTATCACACACTCGGAGACGCACAGAATGCGCCTTAGAGGGGCTCGATTGCTTTGGAAACGTTGTGGCTCTTTCTCATCTTGGCACGGTGCTTAACCGTTGCTCTCTAAAAAAGACAGGCGAAATTAATTACTAAAATTCGTTTGTAAAAGAAGCATTTTAAAAAAATCAATGGATTGCCTTTTCCCGCTTTGTTTGTTGGAGGGCGCAGCAGCATTAAAGATGGTTCTTTCTAGCGCTGCGCGCTTCAAAATGGAATACAATCGATTGATTGTAATGAAAACTTTTGCGAAAGATTTTCTAGAGATTAATTTCAATTAGGATTATATAGGCATTAGCATTCGAGAACTATGACAAATATTTCATTGCTTATTTGTTTACTTTCAAATTTACGGTGTTACCAGCCTCATTGATATGACAGATAAACTTATTTATTGGTTTAGTTTTACTGGCCATGCGCAATCGTTCGACGACTTATTTGAAGTTTTTAGAAATACATAGATCTAAAAGAGGGGAAATTTCCTAAACTTTTAACTAGTTTCCGAATTTTTAGATTGCCATAATTTTGAATCATTTTTGACTCAGAAAATGATGGAAAATGATTTTCATAACTTATCATAACTCGCATTCCCATTATAGATATCTAATTTTCAGGTGAAGCAGCTTCAGAATATGAGCAATCTCCTTTTAAGACAGATGATGTTGCCAACGTGCTACCGGACTCGTCGCTGCTTTTCCCGGATGCCTATACGATGTATGGACAGTCTCAAAAGCACTATTATGGTAAAATATCATTTGTAAAATATCATTTTCATTCCAATTATCGTTTTCAGTATTACGTGTACCTCAGTAGAAAATTACGCTAATAAATATTTGAATTTCAGATGCAGCTGCTCCAAAATCTGAGATATCACCAACTCCAGTGCCAATTGTGCCTGTAGTTCATCCGATTTCTGTTTCTGCTAAGTCGGAACGAATCAATCATTCATTTCATGACAATTCTTTTGACGATGATGATCCAAATTTCGTGGCTGCTCACTTTAAATCGAGTGATTTCTTTGAAGATGAAAATGATGAACAGTACAATGTAATATTTTCTGTATTTTTATATATTTAGCGTAAATTTTTCTGTAATATTTTTTAAATTGTAGATTTTCATAAGAAATTTGGAAATTTAAAAATGTATGCTGAAAACACTACCCAGTTGTTCGGAAATAAGAGTAGAGTATACCAGTATTTTGGAAAATATGAATAAGATTGAAAAGAAAATATGAGATTTTGGGAATTCGACAAAATAGACTTTTTGTATTTAATTGTTAGTATGAATGCATAGCTTTTATATTCAGAAAAACATGAAAAGATCTAATATACGGCTTCCGAGATTTTAGGAGAGATTGAATCTGTTCAGCTAAAGTAGCGTAAACCCTGTAATAATCCTTACCTCTTGGCAAATTGTCCTGGAAATTTTCTGGTTGTTTGTATATTATGTGTCTGTATGTGTTTATATAAATATATTTATAGAGTGATGCTGAAAATGAGGGATATCAGAAAATTAGCCTGAAAACATTTTTCAATGTGCAAAATAACATGGCTGCTATAGTTCCGAATAAGGCACTCAAAGGTAAGGTGAGCGAACAACTCCATTCGTGCTACCGTGTGAATGTTAGCGGCGAAGCGTTGGCTGTGCTCGCCTCCATGAAATCATTTTCATCTCGGCTTTCAATCACGAACCTGGTTGGAATGTATCGTGGACATCTCAGCAAGAGTTTCATGGCAATCGTAAGTTTTCTGATACATTAAATATAATGTTGGATAGCGATCTTATTGTTGTATTTTAGGCTGAAAGCAAAAACTATACCAAGCTACCTATTTTTGGTCGAGGGCAAGCATTAAGTGAGAATAACTCGAAACGATTATTTGGAACACTAGCACGTAACGGATTGCTCTGGGAAGAGCAGCAAAAGAACGAAAAACGTCCTGGAAATTGGTGCCGATTTTTGCGCATCACAGACAAGGTGGGTTAAAAATAACGTTTTCCAATCAATTGTTCGCTTTATAATTGTCTTTACTATAATAGCATGGCATTAGAAAATATAAAATTCGATATAAAATAAACCATGGTGTTTGCTGACGTCGACATCTCGATAAAAATGTGTCTGTAAAAACACCCACAGACAAATCTTTATCAAACTATACAGAAAAACGGGGAGATCTGCTATAACCAATAGTCAGGCACAAATTTGTATGATCGCAATGCATTCCCAAGTGCAAAGTGACATTTCATTCGTTACACTTTTAAATATTGTTTTAGGGCAAAAAGTATGTAAATGGGCCGGAAAGATATCACGTAAGCTACGATGTTCTTAATTTTTGGTATATAATTTCCTATTTAGATTTTTGTCATAATGGAACTCGATGTGTCAAAAATTCGCAGGTTTGTGCTTTGCATTTTTAACAATATTTCTACGTTATATTCGGAAACAGCCAAAAGCGGCCCATTCAATAAAAGCAATATTTTTGCGCAGTTTCGCTTATGCTAGGTCTACGCACGTGGGGATTTGCCGGGGGGTTCCAGAGGGTATTCGCCATAACTTTATTTTCATACTAGGGGTAGTAGGTGTTTTTGCAAAAATGTAGCGGCAAGTGTCTAGTTTCTAAAAATCCAAGAAAAAAATTTTTACCCACAATTTAACCCCCTGAAAAGTCCAACCCCCTCTGGAAAACCTGGAAAAACACGATTTTCCAGAGGAGGTTGGACTTTTCAGGGCGTTAAATGGGGGGTAAAAATTTTTTTCTTGGATTTTTAGAAACTAGACACTTGCCGCTACATTTTTGCAAAAACACCTACACCTAGTGTGAAAATAAAAAAGTTCTGGCCAATCCCCTCTGGAACCCCCCGGCAAATCCCCACGTGCGTAGACCTAGCATTAAAAGCCGTCGTAATTTCGGTAAATTTTAAAGATTGCGAGTTAAACTTACACTTGTTTATAATTGGAATAAAAAAAATTTATGACAAGTTTTCTTCACCATAAATCATCGCAAGTTTTACATATTTTTGTTCAGAAAACGAAAGAGCGATAAACACCGAAATCAGCCGGTCAATACGACGAAGACTGAATCGACATTGCCCAACAACAAAACTGCGGGCGGAGATGAATCAAAGGATTTAAACACCGAATCTTTTTATTCAGAAGAACCAGAAACGAAACGTTTGCCAACTTCAGCTTATTTGTCACTATTTCCAACGGACATTCCGGAAAACAGCGGCGGTGCGCTCCGAGCAGAAGACTTCATTCGTAGTCGCGATTACGTTGAGAATCAGAAGTGAAGTTGTTCTCAGCTAATTATTGTTAGTCTTTATTTTGTAAATGTTATTTTTGCTTATTTGGAAATATAATGTTATGTCTAATAATTGAAATTAATTATTGTACAAGAATTCGCATTTATTTTTGTTATGTGCATTTTGAAACATAAATAATTATTGAGTGAAGTGATATCGGGATTTTGACGAAAAGTATGTTTGAACCATATGCTGTGCCTTGTTCTAGATTATTCTGTATGTGACAATAAATTTGCGGACAAGGAAGAGCTTTTGCGCACTTTCCTTAAGAAATGACGGGTATTTTTGATCTGAAAATTTCTTAACATCTTCCGAAAAAACGCCGAAAACATTTTAATCTTGAAATTTTTTGTAATGTATATTCGTTGGAGAATTTGCTGAATATTTCAGCAGATCAAAAAATTTTTTAGTAAGAGCTATATTGAAATTCGTCTCAACATCCATTTCCTCTCTATCTTGTACCGATTAATTTTATAATGATAAAATTTGAAAATGCCTTGTAGCGACAGTAATGTCAAGATATAGTGAGTAGCAAAATCGTTATGGATTTTGCGCGTGAATCTGTTTTCGATTGACATCATTAATCATCCATAGACTGCTATCTTTGTTAATTTGTAATGCTCAGTTAATCACAGCTTTAATCTCTTCAGTGCATTTTGGTCTAATAAAAATCTAAGAAATACAGGAACCCTTACTCCGGCGCCTAAACTGCTCTCCCATCTCTGTATATACGCGGTCTCTCGGACAAAGTCCAGTGGTCATCTCGGTTATAAAATGCATCCATATGTAATGTGGACATCACCCATAAAAGGCATTCCTAATGAAACATCGCGCCCGTTTCAATTGCCATGGCAACATCTGGACAGGGAGCACACATCTCTGCCTTACTCGGCTCAGCAGTCCATAAGTTGCAGGGAAACGACACAGCAACGGCAGGTAAGATATGCGTCGGTTTGTTCCTAAAACGGCACAAACAGCAACCAAAGAGGACAAACACCTTTGGAGAGACTGGCCAGCGCTGCCCTTTCATTCTCTGGAAAACAGAGACTGGAATTATCAGCAAAGCCGGAAAAGGAGAATTCGCAGCCGCCCTGAATGGAATTGTGTTTTGTTTGAATCGAATTGTGCGAGAATTCTCGAAAAGACTCCCGAAAAGTACGTAGGGCGCCAAATTGCGCCATTTTCTATTCTGCCTGAAATTTTTGTTTATCCCTAGTCGCCTTTCGGGCGCGTCGATGCAATTCACGTAATTGTGCAGAGTGCCACTTGGTATTGCCAGTCATCGCTCGACTTAAGACCGCCAGAGGCAGTTATTAAGATATTTATATGGAAAAAGCAATCCGATTAGCCTGGCTTAACACCGGATTTACTGTCATGTTGCTCAAATGAAAGCAGTGTCGCAGAGGCCGTTACGTCGACGACGTCAATAAGTATCCACTTTCCGTTGAGTAATACAAATTTCACGGAAAATTATTGCAACTGAAGAATCTTTTCTACATTCATTTTGAATATTAATCTCGATTTATCGCTATGGAACCGTGTGCGCCACCGAATCCAAGTTGTTACATTCCGAAACTTCAAATGGAAGCGCTTCAGGCGGAACCAGCGGATTTGTATCAGGTATGACGTAGTGATTAAGTTAACTTATACAGTCAGAATATGAAAATTGGCAGGATCGGAATTTTTCCATACGAAGTTTCCTCGTTATTCCGGAATGAACTGTGTGAAAATTTTGGCGAAAAACGAAGGGTCCACAATTGATTTTAAAAAAATATATTATTCCATGGGCCGGCCGATGGAATAATTTTATGGAAGAGGGAAACTCAATTTTTGTTTTTCAGGTGACGGAAGCATCCGCGCAGCGATTCATTGAGGAATCACTACTGATTATGTTCAGTAATGGAAAATACAGACACAAAGCCGAGGTATTTGCTTTTCATTTCGAAATAAAATTAAAGCAACATTACGCAATTTTTGAGAATGTAATGCATTATTTTGTTGAATGATTGCATTTATGTGAACGAGAATTAATCTCGAGTTGTGAAATTTCGCTCAGTTAAATCCTAAAATTACTTCAAACACTGAACCAAAATTGGGGACACGGACAGTTCATCACCTGGACAATTCATCACCCGCGACAATTCATCACCTGCGACAATTCATCACCTGCGACAATTCATCACCTGGACAATTCATCACCTGCGACAATTCATCACCCATAAAGAAAAAGGGCCAATTTTCAGAAAAGTTTCAAATTTTTAGATTTTTTAAAAGATAACAATGTGTAATAAGCAAATTTTATTCATTATTTTCAACCTCATCATCAATTCCAACAACAACATCAATAACGATATTCTGAGCAATTCCTCTCAAAAGCTCAATAACAGTTCTCTCATTTCTTTGATATTCCTGCAGAATTTTCAAAATTCGCTTGTCGGCATCTTTGTACTTCTTGCGCTTGTCTTTTGGTCGGCGCCCTGAAATCCACTGCATATACTGTTGATCTCGGCCATGCTGCACTTTCTTGAGCGATAGGATGAAATTTCCCAGCGTGGGGTGGCATACGCCCAATTCAGTCTGAATTCGACGATTTGCAGCTTCGGCATAATTATTTGTCCGCGAGGCGCCATCAAGGGTTCTTTAGTAGACCGACCACATCTCAGGAGGGAATCTCGGATCTAGTTGAACAACGCGGTTTCCTCGTCTAAATTCCATAAAATTCAGAAAAATAGCACCAAATAATACCTGAACTGCCTGAATAACTGGTCCATGGTGAATATCGGGAACATTTGCAACATGTGACGCAACTGTATCCCGCGAATTTTCTTCCTCCGCTTGAGAAGAGGAATCCTCTGAGACGCTTGAACTTCGTTCTTCCATAAGAGCAGAAAAATCAACAAATCGATCTCGACTCATCCAGCGGAACTATACATAATGGATATAACATAATGTTAACTATAACATAAATCAGTGGCATTAGCAAATATTTGATCAACACACAATTCTAACAAACAGGCAGTTTTTATCCAACTGCTTCAGATGTATAAAATAATCTAGAATTGTCACTAAAATGAATGCTAGGCATAACATGAATCATCAAAGACAAACATATTGTATAGTCGTCATGCAGTAAGGAAAAAGATGAAAAATAACCAAGAATGCCTTTGAATCCATAATTTTGGAAAAAATTGACCCAAAATGTCAAATTTTTCTGAAAATTGGCACTTTTTCTTTATGGGTGATGAATTGTCGCAGGTGATGAATTGTCGCAGGTGATGAATTGTCGCAGGTGATGAATTGTCGCAGGTGATGAATTGTCGCAGGTGATGAATTGTCGCGGGTGATGAATTGTCCAGGTGATGAACTGTCGCGTACCCCCAAAATTGATATCTGTACGATTTTACAATTTCTTTTCCACAGGGCTCTGTTCGTTTGCGAGAAGGTCTTGGTGCCGGTGGTCTCTTCAGTGACAGAGGTAAATGTATTTTATTAGAGATGCCGTAAAATTTCTAGAATAGTCTCATTTCAACTCTAGAAAGTTAATAAGAAAGGTAATATTTCTATAATTAAAAAATATGAAAAATTATTCTTAGAAAATATGCCGAGGTTGTAGGAAAGGTAAAAAATCGCATGTGTCTAGTTTAGAGCTTTTACGGTATGCTTAGTGAAACTGATGCCGTTGTGAGTTACAATTATACTAATTATTCGCTCTGATTTAACATTTTTTAATCTTGCGCATTTAAATAATTGAATAATAAAAGTGTCAATAATCAAAGCATAGGCATCGGAATTACAATTTTTATTTTATGATGCTTTAGGTATTTCCGAATCCGGTGAGGAAGGTATGAGTCTCTCAGCCAGACAAATCCTAACTGACAGGTCAGAACCATCTCTCTTTTTGCCACCGAAATCTCCCCGCACGCGAACACCCAGCGAAGTGTCACAATTGCAGTCGTTGGCGAAAGCCAAGGCCAACCTTCTACAGGTGGGTTTCTGTTTAGTTTTCGAGCAGCTAAATGGTACTTGTGTCAAAGCCGAAATTTAGGTGAACCGTTTTATATTGTACATAGAGCTAAGCTCATAATCAACATTCTCGCTTCTTGACCTTATAATATTTTTTAGATTTATTGTCAGCATTTTTATTTTCAAATTAACATGGATTAATGATTAAAGATCAGTGAACTCTCTCTGGAAATTTAAGTTATGCCATTCTCCTTAATTTTAAATTCCATAATTTTAACATCTTACGTCACGATAATTTTACCGTACTCCAAGCTTATTTATTATTCTCGGATTTATTTTTTGTTACCAACCAATTGGAAAATAACAATCTAGTTCTGGAAATGTTTACAAGTTTTTCGTTGTTTATAAGTATTTATATCCAACAAAGGATTATCGATTCTGAAAATTTGACATCAAGTATTACCTTATGGATCAATGTTTTATTTATTTTAACCTCAATTTGAGGATAACTCACTACTAAAAATTCCCACGACAGGAGGCTTCACACAGAATTATATTTAGCAAGTTCAATGCTTTCATATTATTAAATAGCCGCAATGTTTTCCCCGCTCGTCCCTGACCGGCTATTATTTTCAACAAAGTCCCTTTGTTTTCCACTAGTCACCGCTGCTCGACCGACAGCCGAAAGAGACTGGACCTCTATCTCCTTCTCGAGTCAATGTCAGTTAGTTAATCAATTGAGAGCCGGCCGAAAAGCTCTCTTAGCACTTTTACCCCCGGCCGACAGCTTTCTCTTTTCCCTGGTCGTCTAGCCCTGTGCTATTTCTCCAACATTTCACTCATATCCATTGATCAATGCGATCGATCCAACTTACTCTTGTTAAATTTAGCCTCGAGTCTCGAATTCACTCTCGAAAACAATGGGTTGGATAGGCTATATCCAAAAGTCTTTTCGGGGAGTCTGGAGCCTGAGCCACAGGCATTGCGAAGAAAAGACCAACTGTTGCCCCTCTTCCAGCCGTAGGGGACAGCTAGACCTTTCCTGGCTCCGTGTAATCGCTTTTCGGGGGCAAGCCAAGTATTTGGGCGATTTGGACAGGTAGCGGACTGAGTGGGATTAAAGGTCGCAAGTTTCTTGAGCAGACATTATCAGGTTGGATAATAACTGAGTTGCTGCCAGCAGATGAATTTTTATTACGGCGGCGTACGCCCGCTGAGCTGGGACGGGGATTTTTCGGCCGCTGAGGATGTTTTGGATCTTTCCCTTAGAGTTTCCCCTTACGACATATTTTATCATCATTATTAGCTGCTCTCTTTTCGTGGGATTTGCACATAGCCGGAAGGCTATTGGGCCTTTGGGTCACCTCAAACGCTTCCACATGTGGCTTTGAGTTGGTTGCATGGGTTTTTGGAAGGGTTTAACAAATTTAAGAAGGTTTGAAATTATTGTATTGTGTATTTGGAAAATGCTGTAACGGGATTTTCATTAATAATTGGAATGTTACATAAATTATATCCGCTTTTTAAATGATAAAGAAGTTGACGCAGTTTTTGAAAATTCGCAATCCTCAGAAATAGAATTTTATTCAGGAAAAGTGTATCGCCTGCGTTTAAGCTAACTTTATTAAATCATGTTTTTTCTTATTTTGATAAAAAGTAGATACAATAAATGTATAATAGATATGTTTTATACAATCTTTTAGTCAATTTATCAAATTTTTTTCATAAATTAATGGTAGCATATATTTTAGGAACTTACAAAAAACACAATGTTGACAATTTGGAATATCAAATTTTTTCTGGAAAACACCAACTTTAACAATATTTCGAACTTTAAAACACGAAAACTATAAAAAACTTGGCCAAATATTTCAATCACGTTTAAAAAAAGTTCCATAAATAACCCTTGAATATACATATTTTGGTTTTCCAATCAATATTCTCTCATGGTTAAATTTTACAAATTAAATACTTTACCTATTTTTGTACTTTTTGTATAAAAGTTTTTGTTTTAAAATGATACTATTTTTTCTGAGTAGCAAAATTTTCACACAAAAAGTAAATGAATCCAATGCACTTTCGCTCACGGCAAATGAATGATTTCCGTTCTTTGCAAGATAATTTTATGACTTTCCTATCCGCCTAATCCCTTCCGTTTTCGTCGTGTGACCGCTCAAAAGTGTTCTTTCTCGCTCGATCCACACCCCACGACGATCATCATAACCTCCAAAAAGCAAATTCAAGAATTCCCTTTCAATCACCGGTGGCATTTCGCGCACTTACTGATCACGTTCCTTCCCCACGCGCGAGTAAAACAGTGCGATTAAAACCGAAAAAGGGTGGAAGGAGGATAAGGTCATCATTGATTGTTTCTTTTCTAATGTTCGAAAATTTTTATGAATGAAAAAATTGAACATTTTAAGCAATTTTTATTTTTTTGCAATTCTATAGCAACTTGGAAATATTTTAGAAAAATAAAATAAAACTACGAAACATAATGTATTATTTTTAACTATTTTTACGAAATATGAAAATGTTCAAATGTTGTTTTTTTAAGAATACAGTAGTGAAATTGTTATTGATATTTTTGAGAAGTAATAACCGTTTTGCCACTTAATTCTAGACCGTTAATTCTAGACAGTAATTGAGGTACCAAAACTGCTAATTTTTTGCCTTTGTGATTTTCAACCTCCTGAAACTAAGCATTTTTGGCTTCAAAACAGGTGTTCTCTTTGTTTGGTACAGTACTTTGATTGCTCTTATACTGTTATTTTGTGCTATTGCACCATTCGTATGCAACGTGTATACTTTCATGTTATCAGGCACTTTCACAATCAAATGCAAAGCGTTTGTTCTATATTCTACAAAATTCTATAAATGTCAAATCAACCGCGCAGCCGGAGTCCGGCCAAGCCGCTAGGTCACGGCCCCAGTCAATTTGTTTTCAAGCCCATATACAGCGATGATCCTCAAAATTCTTCCAATATGTCCGAGTTCGTCAACGGCTATAACGGGAACCGATCCGGACGGCAGTCAGTTCCCCTTTTTCCTTCTCATTGGGAGAATTCGCCGCATCAGCAAGGCCGATTCCCGACTAATTTTAACGCCAAAAACCAGCATGGAATGAATGGATTTGGCCACCGGAGTGCAGCAGATGACCAATTCTATAATCTAGCGCCAGTTCAAACGGAAAATAATCGATTCGGAAGACCTTCCCTGCCAGGTTGGCCGAAAAAATTACATCCAGGAAATCACGCCCAAGACGCGGGTCCCGGCTCGTGGCAAGATCAAAACTCAAGAGGCGCCAGTGCTTCTGGGCCATCAGTTGTTTTAGGCGCCAGCCGAGTCAAGACAATTGCCACCCCAGCGGACCGAAGAGGTGGAGATCGAGGTTCGACCAACGGCTCAGATTCCACAGGTGATTATCTTAGTCGCAAGTCCCATCCTGAAAATCGACCACTTGTTTTTGAGATGTAGGGGTGAAACCACGGCCAAGACAAAAGGCTAACCCTAAGGGTTTTCCAGAGATATCCCAACAGAGAGTCTATTGTTGTGTATTTTAGAGCCAGCGGTGCCCAAAGAGATCGATGAGCTGTTGTCGTCCTATGCGGAGAGTGTCCCCGTCGGCGGCCACACTCCTAACTCCCGACAGCTCCCGGCCCAAGCAACCCACTCATCCATAACACCAGCGAATAGTCACCAACAGCCTCCAGCAACCAACGGTTTCTCAAATAACGCTAGCAAGGTGTCCCAAAGAAATCCACCGCCACCTTACAACCAAATTCGCAGTTATAATCAACTCCAAAGACAGGGCGTAATCCACGAATCCGGAGGAGGTCACTTCGTCGGACATAATTTGGAACAGCGGTTGGTTTTTTGCGCTATTTATGTTGGCTATTTTGGAAGAATGGCGTAGATTGGTCATAAATTCGTTCTCGTTCTAACTGATCAATGAACTTTAGTAAAAACGTTGGTTGAAATATTCATTGAAAATATGGCAAATAATAAACTTTCGCATATGACCATTAAAATCTAATCGTTTTGTGTTTCGCTTAGAAATTTTATAAACTTATTTTATTGGGAACGTCTTAGGTACTATTAGCCGATAGGGGGGGAAACCAGTTATCGAAATTTCTATACATATTTATATAGTAATCAATAGGACTATTGATTAAATATTTAGAGAACATTTTGTAAAAATCAATAGGGTCCTATGGATTTTGGAAAATAATTTTCGAAATTTTTTACTCAAATCATAGGGGGACCTATGGATTAAAAATTTTTGCTAACATTTTGCAAAAATCATAGGGTCCCCCCTATGGATTTTTTGATTACAAATTTTCAAAAATTTCTTAAATCTATAGTACCCTTTTGATTAATAATTTTGCTAACATTTTGCAAATCAATAGGGTCCTATTGATTTTACTATATAAAATGTATAGAATTTCATAACTGGTTGATCGCTATAGAACGTCTTAGGCTTAGGAATGTGGGGAGACCAGGAAAGTTGAGGAATCCAAACAATTTCGTTAATGATTTGGAATTTTTCCAGCTAAAAAGAGTTTTACGTCCCAATTCTTTCACAAGAATATAAAATTGGAATCCATTTTTAGAAAATTGCTTTATTTTTGCCTTTTACATGCCACTATAACTAAATAAAACGTTTTTACATGAGAAAATATTTTGCTATTTTGTCGTTCTTCGTATCAAGGTGGAACTACATGATATTTTCAATGCTTTCAGTGAAACATTTTTATTTGAACAAGTGAGTTGGACAAGTTTCAGTGAGGCGTTAAAAATTATGATATTGATTTGGGAGCCTACAATTCACTTCTTTTAAAAGTTCTTATATACTATAAATATGACCTTTCAAAATACCAAAAACCTTACAATTTTATAAGATTTCTTATATTTTCAGTGACCACAATTATAACACACAACCTCGTCGACCAAATACCGTCCTTGGTGAGCCCTTCGACTTTAGTCGAGTTCCTAATCCCGCTTTCCGTCAAAATCCAAATCAACCAAACTCAACGCAACAAGACCAGTTTCGGCACAATTACAGTAATCGCAACGCCGAAACCATCGGAAGACTCGATTTGGCCGTCCCTCAAGACCATTACGAAGTGGACAGCAGGCCTGACAATATAGAAGTCGTTAGAGCTCGAAGTAAACCGGTGTCAGGATCGCGTCGAGACAAAGTCGTCCCTTTGCATATACGAAATCCGTTTCTGTATCCTACAGACGATTCAGTACACGACCAAGGCAAGCCGAGGCCCTATCATAGGACTTTGTCTTTGCCCATAACCGCGCAAAGAAGATCAAATACAGCGACGTCGGAGAGTTGGACAAACGATAGAAATCAAACACAGAAGAAGGACCAGATACAATCAGGTAAATTATACCCTGGGGCTTTTAATGCTCGATTATTTTGCTTAGGTCAATTCTGACTTTAAAAAAACTGGACCGTGTCTGGCTACATTTGTTAAAACAATGTAAATGATTAATAATATTTCAGCTACTTGGAATTCATCAAAAAGCAAAGGTCCTGATCCTGGAGACATTGAACTTTTGGCCAGTGCGCTGTTGAATCCTGTTGTTCCATACACAACTAATCCGAGAAATTTCCTACAACAAGCAGCAGCAGCAGCATCAAAACGACTACAGAATAACAGAAGAAGAGCTACAACAGGAGGAAGAGGATATGTCGAAGACAACCCCAAATTGGAAGAACTCTTTCGCAGCCGTGAAGGACCGATTCGGACAAACCAACCAGCAGCTACAGCCGACCGGGAACAAGACAGTGCCTAGGATGAGCAATGGCTATGGAGGCAACTCTGCGCAAACACAGCAAAATTTTGTCGATAATAGGTGAGACTTTTTATATAGAATAATAGTAGCGCTGGGCAATGTAATACTCGGGTTATGAGATTATCGTACCGAACGATAAACGTGTATGCCCCATAATTTGAGTTTTAGTAATGAGTTTTAGCTCTACAATCTGTTTATCCCAAACCCGTAAATTCATCTATCTGAAAAGTCGGTCAAGAGTCCGAATTATATAGACAAGAATTAGAAACAAGAAAAATAATGCCTTCTTCTCAGAGATTCACTGCTCAAAAGTGCAATTAACAATGCTGTGGCAGGCAGTCCCGCAACGTCAAATGGAAGGAAAGGAAGCAAAGAAGGACTCAGCTCATTTTGGCTTGAGCGAGTCAATTCTCGCGGCGACTCTCCACAGCCCCAACGTCTGCCTTTGGGCCTTACTGCCGCAGAACGCCTAGAGCAGTTGCATGAGGAGGCCATACAAGAACTTGATCGCCGCTCTGCAGCTCCCATCGAATCAAACACCTATCCATATAGAGGGACTCCTGCGTCAAGACCAGGTCTCGTAGAGGGAGTTGCGGCTAGACGGTCCAACTATTTGAGGGAGACTTTCAGATCCCAGAGTCCCTCGATTGTGGTGGCAAATGGTCCAATAGGATATTCTTCGGATAGATTCACACCTGCACCGCAGCCAAATTTGGCTAATCATGCAAATAGGTCAGTGTATACAGAATACGATAAACTTGGTCTGAACTAAATTAAATTACGATGGCACGATGGTACTGGAATTGTAATTTGAAAAACGGAGCTAATTCAGGGGGTTGTGTTTTCAGACAAGATTTTTAAACTATCGAAACCAACAAAATTTGAAACGGCATTTTCTTAAAGTACGGATTCATTGAATAAGCTAACATAGTTTAAAATTTCAAGATACATGTTTTTGCATGTAAATGTGGATTTTATGACATTACATACAATTTTATGACGAAAATTTTTATTATTGTTTTTGTTATGAAAACTTCCGTGTTATCATGAAGGCCACCAATGTATAGTTCCATTATAAATTCCTGTAAATAGAAAATGAGGGAATGTTTTTCTAATAACTTTACTCATAAAATGTATTATTATAGGTCCTTTTCTGCTGACTACTCTGCTCAATTTGCGACTCAAAATGATAACCCTCGTCGATCGCCCAACTTTGCATCTCTCGACAACGCAGTTGATGAAATAAACACTCATGAAAGAAGTCCAACTAAATTCAGCGCTGAAAATTTCGGGCGCGGCTGCGGTCGATTCCCGACCTCAATGACAGCTATCGGTGCTGAATCCGGCATCAAATACGGATCTACTCTGCAGCCGCCGCAAAGGGCCAAACAGCACAGTCCGAGTCCGGACACCCTCAGCGATATATCAGGTCTGGATCAGCCGGGTGTTCTCGAAACCCCAATGAGTCAGAGGTCGGCTGAAAACCGACTAAGATCAGACCAATCTGATTCATCTTCGCTTCTATGGCTTCTTCCCCATCCCAGGCCTAAACATAACATTCGGCAGCAGTTGATGGCAGCGAACAGCTGGATGCCTGGAGGTGGTCAGACGGCAACTTCACACCTGTCTCAATCCAGACCAAATTTTCCCACTCCTACTAGTAACAGTGTCGCCATGCGGGTATCTGCCTTCGAGCAAACCGGTACAGGACCGTTAACAGTAGGCACTGCAGGTGGTTCCTCTGGCGGTCCAGGAATCCCCACAGGTCCCATGTCCCCGAAATCGACTGTATTTCGCACCAAACCCGTTATACACTTCAGTTATGGAGACCAGACTCCTTCTAGTACTCCACAAGAAAATATTTCGAATATTGTTCCGGACACGAAACATGTTGGTAGTCTGGGCTGCCGATTGAAGTTTCCATCTTCTACGAGACAGTCAGCTGGCAAGGTTGGGAGAATTTATAAGAAGGAGTGCTTATGCTTGACACTTCTAACAAGTACTAACTCCATAATAACAGCGCAGCAGAGATAAATTGGGTTTGTGTTCATTCTGAGCTGGGTTTGCTGAGATTTAGACTTTTGTTTGTTATCCGAGCTAATTTTAAATTCCATAGTTTTAAAGGGATAGTAATATTTGCTGCTTAGACCCTTTTAACAGATCTTGGCGTGAATCTTATTATCCCTGGATCTGTCCTCTATCCCTGAAATATGTATTCATACAGAATTTTATGCTTTTTTCTTAATTTACAATTCAAAATGGCATATATTTCACCTCTAACTAGCCATGGCTTTTAGAATACTGACTAGCAGTTTTTTATATTGAAAGCCTAGCAAAACTATAAATTTTGTTTTGCTTGTTTCAAGTTCCATTGCTTTGTACCTTGATTCTTGCTCGATTATACGAAAAAATATATTATTCCAAGAAACATCCAAAGAACACTTTTCTCATTTTGGCAACGCTCTAATTTGCATACATTTTCTCAATAATGTTTTGTTGTTCTCGGTACGCCATTAGCATCCAAAGTTGCAAACCGGCTAGCTAATTCCTTTTCATTATCAAACTTGGTGCTCTACCCTCGAAATGGCAACAGGGAAATCCCGAGCACTGGCCGTCATAGCCAATAATAATCACGTTTTCCACTTCTATAAACCCCACCCTCTCTTTATGACTCTTTTCTATATGGGGCTCAGCTGTGGATCTCATTCCTGGACTAGATGAAAACAAAGCGGTGTTTGAACGAGTTCGGCAGACTATTTTTGGTTTGGAAAAACTATAGTCTCATTGTCACATGTTGCAATATTCATAGTTTTCAGGAGATAAATTTTAAACTTGACGAAATGAAAAGTTATTTTTAATAGATTAACATTTCTGAACCCCATTCAGTCATAACAGACAGTATGTTCGATTGTTCTCTATTTTTCACTGTTTCCTACACCCGTTTTCTGATGATTTTGTGCTTTCTATTAGAAAATAAAGCCAAGTCTATCCAAATTTGTATTTGTTAAAAATCAACGAGACAAAATCTGTAACGAAACATAACTTAGTAAATTACTCGTTGGCACAGACAAGCATCAAATGACACACAATTGTGATGAAAAGGGTTAAGGAACTCGACTTAAGTCCCTTAATTAATCTCCCTAATTTACGTTATTTATTGTTATCAATCAAATTTGTTGTTAATCACCCGTTACTCCACCTTCGCATACGGACGCCGGCTACTTTTCTCTTTATTGCTTATCACCTCTGTTGCAAAGAACTCATCAACTGCTCTTGACCATATTTTAATCCCACAAATTCGTTTGACGATTGTCATTCATCGAAAATATTGTTTGCGGTTGAGCCATAATTTTGTTTTCTATCAGGCCATTTATATAGACCAGCTGCTCTGAAAATAACGGTAAATTTGACATTACAAAATAAATATTTTGATCGGAGTTTCGAAAGCAGAATTTTGATCTCTAGAATTGTCAGGTAAACTGCTACGTCATAAGAGTGACATGATCTCAGGTATAATAGATTTTGAAAGGCATTTTCTATTTCTCCTGTTCAGATTATCTTCTAGCCATGCTTCTTTTCAATATCATTTACCATTTCAGGAATTGTAACGATTTGATTCTTTTCCGAAATATTACATTTTTGAACAAACCTTATGGTACAATGACGTGTATTGCGGATTTACGCTTTTTCTATAGTCATCTCTTTGCATAATCTCTCTTAAATTGCGTATACATTGGCTTTGTGAAAAGATGCGATACAAAAGCAGTCACAGCTTTAGGCATAAGAGATCGAAAACCACTTTTGTAAGGAAAATGTTATAACGTTCCGTTTATTTTTCATAAGCACCTTTTAATTTATTGAAATAAAAATTAATCATTTTAAATCGGTCAGTGACATTTTCTCCAATAAGCTGCAAGAAGAAGAAAGAACGTTGATAAGAAAAAGTTGAGCTTCTCTAAGAAGCTCAACCACGCCCAATTAAAATTATCGGCGAAAAACGTTTCAAAAAAGTCTGTTTTTTATAAACGTTCTCGACCCATATATCAATTTCCATTTTGGGATTTCTCATTATCAAACGTTTTCCTAAAACCGTTCTGACGAAAAGCCATGTGATATATTATTGGATTTGTACTTTACATTTTCTTCCGAGCTACAAATTCTCGAACGAATGCTTTCTGAGGAAAAACACAGTTACAAAATCCTACTTGCTACTAAATAGTTCTTCTTTCGAAGAACGTATTCTCATTCGCCGTGTCCGAAAGTACTATCTTTGCTCTCGCGCGTCACAACTGAAGGAGTCTTTAGGTATTTTTCAAAGGATTATCTCTAATTGTTTCATATTCCCATTTTTGAGCTGAAGAAAAAGAATGTTTGCATTCACAGATTTGACTCTTGACGTTTGATTGACGACTCTCTAAAGCCTTAAAAAGAGATTAACGTTTAGTGAGTTTTAAAGGGTAACCTTTAAAAAACCGTTTTGTCTGCCGCAAGGATTCATTCCTATAGAATTACAGCCTTTCTCGAAAAATGTTGGCGTTCATTGCTTTTGCAACATGTCCGAATATGGAAATTGAATGTTTCGCTGACTCTAAGTTTGTGAAAGCTGTTTGACCAAACTTTTTGCATTGAAATTGCTTCGATTTGTGCTAATTTTGTGACCGTATATCTCCATAGCTTATATTCCATTAATAATGAATCCCTCGCGCAAAACAGTGAATTCCTTATTTATCAATGCCTTCCTCTCAATAAATTTTTAAGTAATATCAAAGGCATTAAAAATGCGTTAAGAGCCGCACTCTCGCACTTCCATTTTGCACAATTTCGGTTCCGGGTATCCTTTTTTCTTCCCGACCACTTCTGTGTGTGAACTTTGTGAGCGCAGGCTATTTATATGACACGAAGGATCCGTTTGGGACGGTAAATAACAACGAATTAAGTGGAGTAGATGTGATCTGAGGTTGATTTAGTGTGTTAGAGGTAAAGCTAAAATACAAACATTAATTATTTTTGAGAGAACGATAACCTATTATTATTGAAGATTTATAAGTTAGAAGGGAAGGTGATTTAACGAAAAAGAGAACATAATAAAGAACTATGAAAGGTAACAGTGACAATTTCAAGTTTTTGAAGTTTGAATTCCCGAAAAAGTTTTGGATTTTAATTAAGGACGGTTTGCCTTCTCTATACATATGCTAAGACAAAATATGAGAGAAAACGGTAGGTAATGTATTCATAAAGCCCTCCGTGATTTTAATCGATTTTGTTGGTTATTTCGGTGAGTAATTTCACTACTTATAATTAAAATGACAATTTTTATAAACGAAATTAATTTCCTTAAAAATTCCAAGAATAGAATATATAAAAATACCACAGCACATTCACTTTAAAAATTTTCCGGATGAATGTGTTCGGTTTTCAGACAGACCTCGACTTCCATACATTAAATTTTGAACCTATGTATTCCTTACAAGGCGATATTTAAGGCTTTAAAAGGTTCATTGAAGAGATTGAAAAATAAAAAGGGATGAATGTGTCTGAAACGCGGTTTAGTGAAATTGAAACTTTTCGAACACCAAGCGATATTCCGCCTCATTTGCTGTCACAAACACCTTTTTTCCTTTTCCATAAATTGACCAAAGACCGCTTTTTATAGCACTCTAAAAACATTTCACTTTCAAATGCCTTTCATTTTTCTCGTAATTTCCGGATTGGAAATTTAACATTTCGATATTGAAAATATCTCTAAATATTAATTTCCTCTGCGCATTAAAACGGTTTTACGTCTTCCCGAAAGTTTGTTTGGCCAAAAGATTTTAATCTCAACCGACCTTTACGTTCTTTGCCGGATTTTTGTTTATTCCGATTTTAGAAACGCTAATGAATTTTGTAAACTATCACATTTTGTATTTTTCATTCGGAAATGTCAGAAAATGAATTTCAGAAAAAGCAGTTTTAAAGGTTATTTTAAACTTTGCTGAAATTTTAGAATTATCCATAATTTCTAAAAAATTTGTGAAATTTTTCTTTAACAGTGCCAAATTCCTCTGTCTCTTGACCTAAATGCCCATTTTAATACAAACACGATATCTTTGCCCAAAAAGAGAAAATTTACCAAATTGATTACAAATTTCTCAGTAAAACTTACATACACTAATGTGTTTACAAACAATTTCCCTCCAACATCTGTTTGGAGGGACAATTGTTGTAAAATTATATATTCTTTCCACCCTGTTTTCTTCCTAAAATCCAACCCATGGCGCTCGGAGGATTGAGTTTTAGGCTCAATGCTACCGGCCAAATTATTCAAATCATTGAGGCAGCGTAAGCCCAAACTTAGCAAGCCCAAAGCACTAAGGCTAACAATTCCCTCAGCTGTATAATATAACATTGCAATTGTCCGCTTCGATGCCTATTCTCTGACCTCAGAAGAAACAGAATAACAAAAAGAGAGCAAAATGGGCAGATTTCCTCCTTTCATGCTCGCGGGCTTCCACGCTTATATTGCTGGATAGCGGTTTCCCGCTAGTTTGGGTGTAAAGGTGGGCTCCCCGGGCGCCCGGAGTGCAAACGGATCCAATTACAATTTCCTTTCTACACCAAATACGGTGCTGCGTTTTCCTGAAACTGAACCACACTTCCGTTTAATTTTGGAAATTTTGAGAAACAACAGTGTTTTCGGTGTGAGAAACTAGAGGCCAGGGTATCCAAAACACAATTTTGCTCTCGCGGTTAGGAGCATTTTGCATATGCGTATCCAAATTTGGTATAGTTTTTGACTTTTGAGTGTTTATAGGATCTGACCTCATTTAGGGCCATATTTTTGTCATTGACCTTTGACATTGTTGATTCAAGTGTGTATATTTAGGGATCCAGTGTTCTTATTTTCTCAAGAAATAGTTTGCAAAAAAATTTGCTGGGAAATTTTCAATCTGAGCAAATGAAATAAAAAATGATTATTTAAACATTTTTGTGTTTTTGATAGTTTTAGTTAGTTAATATGCAATGAAACTATTTGTTATATGAATATAGTTTCTATATCCGAATTCCTATCCTCTAACATGTATGGCTAATTTCCCTTATTAATCCGCTGCTGGTCACCAAAGTCGCGACGTCCACTTCCTCCGATCACCTGTCTTTTTCCCAATCGCTGTCAATGCAACGAGTAAATATCTCATCACAATTTTTGTCCTACCACTCAACGGACGTTGGTCTCTCTTGTCTTTCACTAATCAACGGATACATACCATTGTTTTACATCCAAAGTTGTCAGCCGAGTGGTCATCATTTTTTGAGTGGCGTTTTCGAAGAGTCTTCTATTGCCTTAGGGGTGATCATGTATTTTTCTTAACATTATTTGATGAGGGATGCTTGCAATATATGCAAAATTATACAAGCATTCTTCTCTCAAAAACAACGGCATAAATTGCCAATCACAATAATCAATATTCATCCAAGTAAACTTTACCACATTTATGATTCCTCAGGACTGATAATTAGAGCTTATAATTATCTTCCCTGCTATGTCAATAGCTTAGGCTTGTATAAAGCTCTGCCGTAAAAGCATTTTCAAATTCGTTAGCAAACAGCGAAAGTGACATTGGTCAATCTATTGGTCATATATTTATTGATTGAAATCGATACTGTCGCATTTTTGTTGTTAATAGTGAGAATCAGCGTTGAGTGTCGATCGGTAGTCGCAATTTAGGCCTCTTCCTCGAGTAAAGAACATATTGGTCGCATATCGGATTACATCAAGGGAATAATGCTCAGTTATTTAGATTTAGATTGACCGATCATTTATTTAATTGTTCCCAATCGCAATTTTCAATGATTTTTCTGTTCACCGAAAACATTCAATAATTACTTTTGTTTAGTTTTTAAATTTTCAGATGTTACGAGGATGCATCTTTGGTACCATTATCCATGACAAACTTTTTTTGTGTTTTGTTCTCATTTATTTTTCATGAACTCTTACAACATACAAAGGTTCACTTTTGAACTCAGAGAATAAGTAACGTAAATTTTTTAAATGAATTTTGGTCTCCAATACTTTTCTTTCCTACTGTAATCGTCTGTTCTCTCATTTATTCTATATTTAAAAATTTGTAAATACTATCAAGAAAGGTTATATTCTTCTTATAATTTTGAAAAAATATTTTTCGAAATTACCGCTATTGCGCTTTTTTCAAGAATTGTTAGTTATTATTCAAATGTTGTTGCGGAACGTGGTAATAATTTTAATATTTTTAAATCCCATAGAATTCGTTTCCGGGACTTAACTTAATGGAGTCTGATATGTGTTAAACACCTACGGCTAAGAACCAGAAGAAACCTCTTATAAAATATTTACTACGATCAACCGGAAATTATATACCATTAGGTGTTATTTGAGTTCGTTTTCTAAAAATTTCGGAACTCATCTTCGGAAACATTTCATTATTTTCAATTTGAAACAATTTGTATTTTATTTTCTTATCGAACAACTTAAAATCTGTCAACTCTCAATATTTCAATTCCGTTTCCTATCATTTTGTTTCATTTCTCAGATGACCGATAGATGTTACTTTTGATGCCCCGTCCTGATAGCACAAAGCTTGGCCCGAAATTGAGCCTGTTGTTTACTCCTGACATTGGCTTATTGAATCCATACTGGCTTAAAGTCGATCAAGAATAAGGCGGTTAGGGAACAACTGTCCGCAATGATCAACCGGACTATTTGATAGCGGGGTTTCTGACCGAAACTTCGAGTGCCCAATGTCCAATGCTCCAGCTAGGGTCCCCGAGCCTCTCAAAGCTTACACCTTAGACGTCAGCAGCCGGTCCAACCGTCCACTCACTAATCATGCAAGCCACTCATAAGCTCATAAAGCGGGGCCTCTGTCTTGCGGGAAGAGCCTCGGCCGGTGCTTCATCGATCGGGCGATCTTGACTCGATTTTCCTCTAAAATCTTGGAAGGAAAGGAATTTAATGGTTTGGTGGACTCAAGACACACAACAATTGCGGCGGGCGACGATTTGTTCCTTTTTGCAGGCTATGGAGGAATGATGCGATGGGTCGGCGCTGGTGATGATATCCTTATTCTTTGATGCAGCAAAGCAGCCGCCATTTTATTAGTAGATGCTATATGTTGGCTGCTGATCGCACAGGGGCGAATTGACAACGGGGTTGGGTTGTATAGTTGGAATGCCGACCGATGCCAATTGTCTAGTTGCGGCAACATTTTGATGGTGATTTTGAGTGAATCACAGGCGAGACAGGTCATACGGCACGGGATAGTTTATTTTGTGTGTTGTTCTCTTTATATCGCTTGTACATAATTAATTATTATTAACTAGTCTGTCCTTTTCTTTGAATTTTTTGAAAATTGCGCCTCTAAACTTTGCAGGTAAATAAAATTCATATGCCCGGTTCATCTATTTGTGTTCATTTTTGCTGTGGGCAATTTTGCTTAAGATCGAGAGCCTCCGAAACGTTCGATATAAAAATTCTAGGATAATTCAACTCCCAATTTGAAGTATTTGTTTTGTCAACAAGTGGCCACATGCTTATTTTGGCCTGTTTCTCGGCTCTTCTCCAAATCTAATCTTCTATGATCCCTCTGAAATGGCCCCGACATTGTTTTTTTTTTTGCAATGATTAAATTTGACCGAAATTGCTTTATTTAATCATTTTACGGCTGAGTAGGGACGCCTCATTTCCGATGCCGCAGCCCATTTTTGGCACTTATACGTCTCTTTTCATTTCGGTTTTCAAAAGGAGATGCGCTTGTTTTTGAATCAGAGATGCGCCACGAATCTTGAACTTGCCAAAGGCAACCAAACTAATTGAACATGAGATGATGAGAAATTATTTTTGAGAATTCTGAGGGCCATTTTCTAAGTTTCCGGTACGTCATTGGGGCAGGAATAGACTCAAATAAAGTCGGCTATTTTGGAGTAAAGTATAGCTTGTAATAATGTGACTTATTTTTATGGATATGTGTAGAATTTTAAAAAATACTTTGGGACCAAATTTCTCTTTCTTTGACCAAAAATGATATTTGTTTTGCCTGACGTTTTGTTGGGGAAAAGTTTCATATGATTGTGCTTTAATATTTCCACCATCTGCGTCATGCCAAGAATATTTTCACAAAAGATTCTTTGATCGGTCTTGAATTCTTTGTAACGCTTTTCATGAAACACTTTCATTATTTTTGTACATTTCATTCCTATTATTTGCGAAAAATTACTGAATTTTATAAAGCCGAAAATTGATCAAAATAGCAAATCAAAATTGTCATTTTCTCATAAAGTTTTTGCTATGTTTTTATTCAATTGTCTTTATCCCATTATTCTTGCGACTTGCCTTCAAAATATTGTTTTTTTTTATTGACTTACATTTCGACTCGCCCTCTTATCGAAAAAATTGTACTCAAGGTTCTATTGTATTCAAGTATAGAAAAGTCTAGACATCTATGATGCATAAATATTAATATTTTCGCCTGTGAACTTAAACTCAATCACCTGAAAGGTATCATTCTGACGGCGGGTCTGTATTTGCTTTTGTGACAATATTGCTTGTGTTTTGCTTTGTGCATTGAGTATATAGGCGACAAATCCAAGTTGGTCGCTGCGATGTCACTGCCGTTTCTCCTCTTTCCGTTTCCAATCAAACATTGCCTTTATTCTAACGGTCTTTGCTTGCCGCCTGGCGCGTTTATTCGAATTGGAACAGCGGCGAAAGAGTAGTTGTGCGGAAAAATGGGTGAATAAATAAATCCCTCGGCCCATTCTGCGAGTAAATATCAATAGACTATTCCATTTGTTTTTCCCTGTTTTTCGTGCTCTTTTTTATTACTATTCACATATTTTTCGCACTCCCGTTTTGGTAAATCCGGTCCACCTGCGGTTAATAATGAGGTGTTTTTCGCCGGATTTGGGTCATATTAATGGGCTCGTTCCTCATTTTACAGCTTATTTCAGAAGAAAATTATTTCGACGCACCACGCATCTGAAATTTATTACCAAAATTAAATTCCCGTCTAGCATTTAGTCAATGATTTATGTCTTTGATGCAATGGAATTTCAATTCAGGTTGAAAACCATCAATTTGGGGCTATTTTACAGCTGTGTCTTGCCCGTTATACTGTCTAAAAATAGATATATTCTTTAGACGATCGTTAACGAATTTTTATGTATTCCATTTTAAAATAACGAAATCCGATTATATATGATCATTTTAAATTTAGACTAGTAATATAATAATTATATTAACTATAACTAATAATATTATTAGTTGTAGAAGAAATTTTAGAACGTGTTTTGATTTCTTTATTTTAGATATAAAAATTTTTCTAGGATTATGTATATATTTAAAATTAGATCCTGCAATGGTATTTAAGCAATGTTACCTCATCAAGAATGTAACATTTATGATTTAACGATATATGATTGTTCCTTTATTCTCCTAAGGCAATAATCGTCTTAAAAATCGCTGAAAACATTTCCCTCACTTTCAATATTTACTTCCTCAGTTCTCCATTGCTCGATATGTGATAAAATTGCAACATTTATTCTTACATTTATTTTCAGCCTCACCAAATTGCATTGAATCTGTATGAAATGCATGTATTCCAGTTTATTATTACATTCTAAACATTCCTTTCTACGAAAATGACCGCCACACGACTGGCATTAAGTCTATCCAATACCAACCAACTTATCTACCCAGCACCCACTTCTGACCCGGCCCACAGAATGGCAACAGTTCCTACAAAAACCGGTATCAACATAATGGAACCGTCCATTTCCGACATTGAAGAAGACTCTCACGCACTTTTGGCCCCAAAAATCAGCGAGTTGACCGATGAAGATGAAGACAGTTTATGGCTTTTGGGGCCCGACACAGCGAAGAATTTCGGTCACCAAACTCGACCACACACCTCATCAGCTAGCCGATTTCCCGTGCTTGAAGAGGACAAAAATGCACCAAGCGACACAAATTCCACTGGCCAAGGCTCAGAAACCGGCCCAAACAAAAAACTCACGACCATTGCCGAAGACCATTGGTTTGATCCGGAAATCAAAGGTCTGAGTCATTCTAAGATCAAACCCGACCCAAACACCTTTCTCAGAGTCAAACCAACCTGTAACAGTGCCAAGACTCTCCGCTCTGGTCGAAATTCTAGAACCAAGCACAAACCCGGACGTGATATGGATGAGAAGTGGCCCGTTTCTGCAAAACCCGGCCCATCATGTGCATGGGGACCTATAAATCCGAGCCAAGCTAGAAGGGGATCAGACTCTGCCAATTGCGACTGCACCGCTTTAGCCTGGGCCGCATTCTCAAGAAAGACTTCAACCTCAGCTCGCAGAAGGCAATTACACCGTTTGAGTATCACCGAAGACGATTCATATCGGCCAAAAACGTCAGCGGCTCAAAACTCAGCGGAGACCCGCGGTGTCGCGGTCGAATCGGTCTCGACAGACTCAGGTTTGGGCTCAGCGTGCTCGTCGAGCCTATATTTGCAAGCCGAATCGGCCAGTACCAGCAGGTCTGGCAGCATGACGAGCCAGGTCTCTACAGGACCACCTCAGACGGCGAAAGCACAAGGACTGCCTCCGATTTGTGAGCGAAAACCGAAGAGAAGACCGCTGGGTTGGCTGGTGCTTGGAAGCATGGTCAAAAGATGGTTGTCCAATAACCAAGGTGGTTCCAGTGCTGTAAAGAATGAAACAATAGCAATAGCGATCGAGCCTGTCACTCAAAATGGCTCCGTGTCGAACAACGATCAAATTTTTCAACAAAAGGTGAGACAATAATGGCAAATTTAATTTATAAATTAACAAAGAATTCACTTTGGAAAAAAGAAAAATTTACAATCTCGAAATAATAGTAACAATGCAATTAATAATAGAAGCCATAATAATCCTTTAATACAAATTTATTAATAACGCCCGCCATTTTCCCAGTTCCAAAAATTCTTTCATATATCGAACAAGTTTTTTCACATGTCAGTTTAATTAGAGGTATTGACTTCCGGCCTTCAACAATTATTTTCAGTGTTCATCGGTTTAACGAAAAGTAGCTTATAAAATTCCTATTTCTTGTGTGATATTAAATTAAAAAATATAAAATAGTTTTACCTTTTATTTTGGACAAAAAACTAAAATTTCTATGGCAAAAATCCGGGTTAAGTTGCAATTGTCCTTTACACGGTTCAAAAGTTTTGACCATTATAAATTGCTAAACCTCAGTTTCCTCACAAAATCTATGGCCTTTTATTTTTAAGCGTTACTTCTCAAACGTAACTGCTTTGCATAATTTACTATTCCCCCATTCTTCTATGCAGGATTCTTTTCTTTATTCACATCCAGCGTTCATGGGACGGACGGAGCGACCCTAGCGACTTAGGTAGAGTGGAAAAAATATAAAATAGTTTTACCTTTTATTTTGGACAAAAAACTAAAATTTCTATGGCAAAAATCCGGGTTAAGTTGCAATTGTCCTTTACACGGTTCAAAAGTACCTAGTTGAAAAAGGTTAATTTCTCAAAAATATTAATTTAGCACTATTTGTATATTACTCAATGCAATTTTGACCATTATAAATTGCTAAACCTCAGTTTCCTCACAAAATCTATGGCCTTTTATTTTTAAGCGTTACTTCTCAAACGTAACTGCTTTGCATAATTTACTATTCCCCCATTCTTCTATGCAGGATTCTTTTCTTTATTCACATCCATTTTCACTTTCTTATCATTAACTCGCATCGACCTCAATTAATCTCTTCGCCATTCTCGATTTCGTTGTTCGCTCTTTGCTATAAAAGAGTCCAAGTGGACAACCAGGCGACACCACCCTCCCCTTAGGAAAAACGGAACTCCTTTTCCACCCGTATGCCACTTGAAGCCACCGGCTGCCCCTTGGGATTTTCCAAGTCTAACACCACCGGCTCTTTTGGTAATAATAGCCCTCAGTCTTCGAAATCTCTAAAAACACTCGGGAACAACCGCTGCGGCAAAAGGAAGCTCCTTCAGTGTTTGATTTTTCTTCTATGTGTCCTAAGCGAAACTCCTACGCCAAGGGGTATGTGTGTATTGGATTTATTGGTACCCGAGTTGGGACTCAGGCAACAGCTGGGGAGCCAGTAAGGTGCTAGCGAGCGAAATCTTGGCCAATGGAACCTCAATGAATCGGCTCTCTTTGATTGATTAAAGATTTTAAAGCCCCTATCACCCCGTTTTAAGCAATTTTTTGTTTATTTCATCGACTTTGGACATAAATTCATGTCAAACAACGCTCTGTGTCTAACCGAGAGCCAGACCTAAGCCCGATGAAATTTGATCAATAAACCACCAATCAATCCTGAAGTCCAGATCTTGAAGGTTTGCTCTATTCTCGGTCCAACGTCCAGCCAGGTCTGGAAAAGCTAAATATTGTTTATTTCTGTGTTTGGACCTGAAGAATGCGCCTGGACATGGCGGTCGAGAAGAAATATCGAAGCCTCACACCTGTGCCTTCCACGAGTACTGCAGATCTGGCTCAAAAATACAGAGATCGGAACGAGAACGGATATTCAAACGGACTTAGTTACGACAAAATTACCCGCGAAAAATCGCCCTATTCAAACTTAGACATCGCTAAATCCACGACTTCGGTGCAAAATTGGCAGTTCTCAAACGGACTCTCGAGCCAAATCCACCTGCCTATTCGCTCACTGTCTAAAAAGCTGCCTGTAACTGAGATTTGTCCTTATTCGTCTATCCCCTCAACATCTTCCCATAGCACTAATGGTGCTTGTTTGGACCGCTTGAGGGTGGAAAATACTCAATATCCGCCGTTTTCCACGCCGAAATCCTCTCCAAAATCCAACACGTCAGACGTGAATGAAATCATGACTCGGCAGCTGAACAGGATGTCCGTCGTGGTTCCCATGCGGAGACCGCACTTTCCAAAGTCCTCGTTTTTAAGGACAGCACAAAGACTGAGATTGAATCGAGCGAGAAATTACCTCTGTCAAAACGGGACTTGTTCCGAGACAGAAAATGCGAATGAGCAAGATGATGTAAAACTTTGCATATTATATGAAACGATATTGTTTCGAAATTAACTCTGAGAAAATTAACGAATACTAATCAACACTAATAAATGAAAGATTTTCTTGACACAAGTGCCATTGCCTGAGGATACTACTCGGATGTCGGCGGAGGTTATCAATGGAAAATTTTTATTCATACTTTAATAAAAATTTTTATTACATTGCCGACAGCTAAAATTTCCCAAGCAAAATCCATACAGAAATTTCCTCCTAGTAACCTTCCGCCGACAACCGATTATTATTACTAAATCAGGAATGAGAATTGCTTTGACATAAATGCTGATCTTGAAATTTCACCTTGATCAAAAACTAGCGGAAAATCTTATAATTTACAAAAATTTATGGTTTTGGATTTCGATAACGGTTTCATAAACTAAGGACGTCATGCATAATTTTTTAACAAGGTGGAAATGTTCGGATCATATTATAAAATGTTTCTTAATAACATTAAATTTTACGAAAATACTTTCAGACCGACTCAAATGGCTCCGCAAGTACAACAAATCAGGTTAATGGTCATAGCGCACAGAAATGGCGCGGTGTGGATGACACTAATGAGGCCGGTCCCCTGCAGCAGACAAACTCAAACCACGGTCCTATCCGGGAATCCACACCAATTGCGGCTCGTAATGAGGTGAAAGCTGTGACGCAAAATGGAGTAGCCACAACCAGCGCCAATGGCGGTTTTTCCAATGGGTACGCTAAATATTCGTTTATCTAAGAAAGCGAATATTTGGGAAACTTGGAAAGCGATTTTTCTAAAATCTTAGAACCGTTTTTAAAGACGTTGAAAACGTAAACATGAGTAGCTAAAAACTACCGCTTTTTTGAGCTAAATATTCGTTTATCTAAGAAAGCGAATATTTGGGAAACTTGGAAAGCGATTTTTCTAAAATCTTAGAACCGTTTTTAATTAGAACGTTCGAAAACGTAACATATAAAGCTAAAAACTACCGCTTTTTTTGAGAATTGCGTGATTATTTATAGAAAGCCTTCCTGCTAAAATATTAATAAAACTGGAAATTGGCTATTTTTTTTGTCAAGTATTGCCTTTAAAGAGAAAATTTGGTAAAAAGCGAGCTTTTGTTTCTGTATTCAAAGTTAGTCTTTAAAAGCCCAAAATTGGCTATAAAATTGTTGACGCGGTCAAAATAATATAATAAGATTTCCAAAATTTAAGCACTTCGTCGCCGTCCTCTCGGACACCCAAACAGCAGCCCTACGGCCGCATCCATCAAGAGCTCAATATTACTCCAGCCAATGTAAGTACCAAACCTTTACAAATAAAGGGGAAATTATACAAACTATTTTACAGAAAGTATCTGAATTTGACGAACCGGCAGTCGGACTCAATGGGACTGGTCCGCGAGGACAACCGACAGCAATCCAATCTCTGGAGACAAAATCGCCGAGAAGTCCACTGCTGAATGGGTCAATTCCTGGATCGCAGCCTCAACACAGCCCGTATGCTCAGCCCAGTGTGAGTCAATACAACAAGCAAGCGAATGCCGTTGGTAGGCAGCCCCAACGCCAACCATCCATTGCTGGAAAATTGGCAAATATGCCCAAGTGAGATATTCGTTTGTTGCATAAATTCTGTAAATTGTAAACTTAAACGTAAACTTAAACGCGAAACAATTTCCTACATGCGGTTATATCTTCAGTTGTGGACAGTTACGCTTCGGGTTCAGGAGATAGTTTGATTTTACCAATAAGATAAAATTGTTTCAGTAAATCAATTTCAAATTTGTTCTTTGATTTGCTTGCTGATTTTAATCCTTTTCAGATTCCACTTCCCTGGCGGCAAACCAGTGCCTCGAGCAGAAAATGACGCCGTAAGTGATAAGGTAAGTCCCATTTTGGACATTTTCACCTGATTATTGAAATATTGTCTTGACTGGGGATTAATATATTCATGTATTATATACGTTTGTTTACATATATTTTTATGCCTAGTTTTATTACCGAATAATTATTTTGAAAGGCGTTAAATACCGTAATTAGTGCAATGACAATTTCACGACACATAAAAGTATTTTAGTTAAAAATTGAACACGAATAGAGACGAAAAAACGAATAGTCCCTTGATAAGTTTTATTAGCTCTTAATTTTTTGGAAATTTCTACGAAACTTTAATTTATGTTCTTATTATTTACTGTTTCAGGTGAAAGCAGCGTTTGACATGCGGCCCGGTTCGCAACTTTCTGTGGATGACTTCGAGGAAGTGTGCCGTCGTATGAACTTTCCCATTTATAGCAAACGCGCAGTTTTTGACGCCTGTTGCCGCCTCAACGGCTTAGCCACGCCACCAATGGCAGGCTCCGGTCCCATTAACCAGACCTTGAATTTTGCACATTTCTGCGCATATTGGAATAAGTAAGTTTTTATTAAAATCTGTTATATCGCTCAAAGATGAATAAAAGAAAATAACATTTGTTTCAATTGAGTTAAGTTAAACTACTTTTGTTAAAATTACTTGAATCTAGGCTAAAATCGGTAAACTATCAATTGAAATTTTGAATTTGCAAAATTTTCACTAAGAACTAAAATTGTTTATACTCCATAATTTCTTCAGGATGACTTCCCGTTGTCACGACGAGACGAGCCGATTTGTGTTTACACTGGCCTCAGCCCGAGCCGGCCATCGTGCCACAGGTGATCACATATCCAAAGAGGACTTCATGCCCATGCTCATGGATCTCATCCATACCCACCCCGGCTTGCATTTCCTCAAGGATGCGCCCCAGTTTCACTCAAAATACTGCGAAGTGGTCAGACACTTTTCTACATAAACATTTTTATTACTAATATTTTATTTTAGGTCATTGTCCGGATATTTTGGAATGTGAATCGGTCCTGGACTGGCCTAATTACACCAGAAGAATTGAGACGGTCAAATTTTCTTGAGGTGAGAATTTTTTAAATAGAAATTGTCTGGAAATTAATTTCTATTTTTAAATTGTGCCCTATCGAAATTTGTTAGCTTAGCGTTCATATAATTGCAATATTTCTTATTCTGTGAGCTAACAAAGTCCATATCAGAAAACAAAAAAGGTTTTCTGCAAGAGAAAAGTGCCTTTTTTGCCTTTTTTGAACCAAAAGAAGGTAAGTGTCATTACTAAGGCCGGCAGGTTGTCCTGTGCGACACTTAAAATTTTGGAATACTCCTCTGAAAAGAAACATATTATGAATTTCGAGACCATGTTTTTGTAACAGGACTTGTTTCATAATTAAGTAACTATAATTAGACGGAATCGATGAAAATGTTTGGTAAGAGAAAAGCCACCATTTTCTAATACGTTTTTAAATTCCAGACCTTGCACAGTCTTGAAGAGGTCACCGATATTAATAAGTGAGTTTTATTCCTTATTGTCTTTGCCAAATTCCAAGTTATCGTCCTCATTTTACACATTTTAGGATTACCGACTACTTCAGCTATGAGCACTTTTATGTGACCTATTGCAAGTTTTGGGAGATCGACACTGATCACGACATGGTTATCAGTCGAGATGACATGCGACAGCACTGCAACGGAGCCCTTACGGATCGAATCATCGATAGAATATTCTCGGCAGCTGTGATCCGGACACCACCTGAGCAAAGAACGCACAGAGTGCCAGGACCAGTCAGGACGCAACCCATAGAGACCATTGGCTTTGAAGACTTTGTTGCCTTCTTGTTAGCTGAAGAGGACAAAAGACATCCAACGAGGTAAGTAGGATTTTTTGTAGATGAAATATGTGAAATCAAAGAGAAAACTTAGTTTTGTTGACCAAATTTTCTTGTTTCGGCGCAAAATATTTCATTAAAAAAGTATTCCTTCTCCAAAAACTTGCTTCTGTTCATAGAAGTTTAACCAAAAATATGAATATTTTATTCCAGGGATGCCTAAATTATCCAAAAAGCCAAATTTTTCCTCGATATATAGCATTGTGTTCCAATTTTAGTATCGAATACTGGTTCCGATGCGTGGATTTGGACGGCGATGGCATCATTTCGCTCTACGAAATGGAATATTTCTACGCCGAAATCGAACAAAAACTGTTGCAGAAGAACATGGAGACACTCAGCCTCAGGGACGTGATTTGCAATTTGCTGGATTCGGTGTCACCGTCGAATCTAAACTATGTGACAAGGTCAGATCTGAGGAAGAGCGGACTTGCGCACAGATTCTTCAATACTTTCGTCAATTATTTGAAATATTTGGAGCAAGAGTCGTCAGAGGGAGAAAGGGCATCAGTCAAGGTAAATTATTTTATTCTTCAAGATGTTAGCATTTTAAATGTAACGAAAGTTACGAAATTAACTTAAAGCGCAAATTTCGCCAGAAATAAAAATTTGTGATAGTATTCGGTTTTGAAGTAGTAAAATAGAATTTCTTTATTTCAGACTGCCGGCGACAAAGAAATGACCGACTGGGAGACATTCTGTGCGGTGGAATACGAACTGCTCATGAGTGAAACAGATGGTGTTGGCGATGGATACACCGATGATAATATGTAAGTAGTCGAAGAGTAGTCTTATGATTTTTATTTTCGAAGATCATTTTCCCAAGAATTCACTCAAGTATGCCCACTCCATAGAAAGAAATATTACGGCTTAACTTTAGGCTTTGCATACTCATTTCTAGAACCAATTCTCATGTATATTTCCAACGATCACTAAGGCTCTAAGATTAGTAATGATCTTATATTTGCAACAATTGAAACGAGGCGCGTTCGTATCTGGAATTGCCTTTTTAATTGCCATCATGATTGTCATCTAAATGTAGAAAGTTTTCCGTTACAACAAACGACCTATAGTTATATATTTTCACAACAATCCAATTTTGTATAATTTCAGTGACGTTATCTTGGACGACGAAGAACAAGAAACCGAGGAATTAGACGTCTTCGACGGATTGCACCATGCCTCACAAAGTCCCGCTGCTCAAATTATTGGCAGAAGCTGAAAATGCCGCTTCCAAATTATGTGTGATTTTTGCATTGGTTGAGTTTACTTATATAGTTTTCAATAATTTATGATGTCGTCTTATTAAGCAATACTTTTTGAATTCGATATTATGGCCATAACCGTTCTTGCCGGTTCGGCCAAATTGGCAGAACTTTGCGTTATACAAAATATATTGTATCATTTTCTAAGTCATTATTCATGGTAACTTTTCAGCAGTAATAATTACTTAAATGATTTGTTTCTGAATAAGTTTTCACAAATTTTCTATAGTCGAATGTGCTGGTGCAAAATTTAAGTCAATTTTTGTAAATGTATGCAATCTCTTGTCTAAACATTTGATAGTAATAAAGTGATATTATTTATGTTTATGCGATTATTGCATTAAATATTCGCTGTCAGAATAACTGTAGAGCAAGGGTAGGCACGGATCGGGTTTTTGGTCCACTCGACTCCAGTCCGGTTTGTCCGATCTATAAAGCTCAAAATGTTTAGCTGTTCGAATTTGCATCCGAATTTTTTAAACTAGTTTTTCTGTAACGAAAATCGTAAAATCCATATTACACCTAGTTAATATTTGATCAATGAATTGATATATCGAATAGAAAAGCAACCATTTGGAAGTGACACCTATATTAGGCAAACACTGGCTTCAATTTCATGGATATTCGTTGTATAAGAACCTGCAATTATTATGTTTACTGCATATAAGCAGCTTACAACATTATATTATAAAAAATTGAAATTCTTGTTTTTCGCTCACGTTTATGTCTAGGCATCAAAATGCGTCATGACAAATGATGTTCAAGACTTCTGAGCAGCTGCAAACTTTTTAATGATTAGAGCCGATGCCGAAATTTTCTATGCAATTCTGTATCGCTATTCACGACGCCAATCATTCATGGCTTTAAATCAAACATGGCACGAATTCAAAAACCAATTTGATATTTTCCTTCTGATAGTTTTCTTGAACGCACATTTTGTTTGGTTTTTAATGTGCCTGAAATGTAAATATCAGCGTTTTCTTCATAGGTGCTTGAAAACGTCTTGTTATATAACCTATAGAAATTATAAAGTATTAAAATCCTCTAGATTGGCAGCATTTGACTAATTATAAGATTGATAAACGTTTGTGTCAAGTTTAGTAAATATTTTATTTTAAATTATACAAATGTAATTTCAATCACAACAGAATTACAAAATGCATCGTGCAATATAAATAAACCATTTTCACAAAAATAGTGGTAAGAAATACAATTAACATATTTTCAGCGTTAATTAAATGATCTCTGAATTAGAATATTTCAATACCCTAAACATGTTAGTCACGGTTTTAAAGTTCTTGTCCTGCTGGCTTGTTGGGCTTAACAGCAGTATTGAAAAACTTTAAAGTTGTAATTCCGTATCGTAAAAAGACGATTCTTTGTTAGTTTAATTACTCTGAATAATGTTGGATTTGAGAGGCAGTGTTGTAAGAAAACGATATTAAAACATGAACGCAAATGAACAGTTATGAGGATTTTCGTTGCGCCAAAATAGGTTTTTTTAATCAATTATTGTTTCATTCAATTTGATAAAAATATATATGGATTTGGATAAACTGATACTTGGCCTAAGCCTAAGAATATTTCCAGAATATATATTCCAGAATACCAAAAAATGGTCTAAAAAGCACCCTTTAACGCAAGAAAAAACCGTTTTACAGTAACTATGAAATAAGGAAAAATTAACCCAGCAGATTCTCCTCGTCATGATTCATATTGCCTGCGTTATCCTGCATCTCCGCGTCGTTCTGAATGCCATCCAAATGCTCATGGTTTCTTGCTCGACGACGCTCCCAAATTAAAAACATTGCGATCACGCTCAAAATGAATTCCGCAACAATTATGCAACTGTTGTACTTGCGAGTGAAGCTTTCTTCAGATTTTTCCTCATTTGCGAGGCTGTCGATTTTTTGACGAATTTGTCCAATCTCTGAGTCGATTTTGTGCAGCATTGCGTCTGTGTCTCTAATTGTTGATTCGTTCTGGCGGTGATCTAAAATGGCTTTATGGATTACCAGGTATTTATTGAAATTTTAATAAATAATTTTTCACTGTTGAAACTCTAATTTTTGAGCGCAAAACAGTTTTCTTTACACCAATGCGTTAAATTTTGCGATATGATGCCAAGCCAAAACTGGAAAATATTGATTAAAATGCATATATTGTAGAAAATAATAAATCGAAATATCGGGAAAATCAACACAAAAAAATCTTGTAAAAAATGTAATCGTTTAAAATTTTATTAAAATTATTCAATAATTATCAGGAATAATAAAAGCCTTAATAAAAAATATTTATCCTCAAACGATATGACATGTGCGAAACAATAGCAGAATAACAGCAATTTTGGACCAACGAAACAATTTTTGTTTTATTTGTATCTAGAGTAAAAGTCGATCCCACTATGGATAGAGTAAAAAAGCGAGCAGAAACAAATTCGCGATAACTTTCTCGATTTCAGAGAAAATGACCGCCAAAATGGATTTGCGGCTTTAGGCGACATTTCCGTATTGTAATTAGGGGTCGGCACACTCTCTCGTCGAATTTTTGGCGAACTTCGGCCATTTTTCAAATTTTTTGAAGGAAGTTGGAAAATCTAAAGGAACTTTAACCTAGATAATTTAGTTTTCTAGAAAGGAGCAAAAAATCCCCATGACGTCCCTTTGTAAACAATAGAGAAAAATCAATTCTCCCAACATACACTTTTTGGTTAGAGAAAAAAAAACGAGTCCGACGGTTTCGAGTCTTTGGTAATAACGTCGTTTTTTGTCGCAAACCGAATAATGTCCCCAATCAAAAGCTGTGTAACTCCGGCTGCGCTACCATTCTGTCAAAAAAGTTTTCAACTTGATTGGAAAAAACATCTACTTCTTTAAAAGACTCGGATATTTCGAAATCGAGTCCGGAACCGAGTCCGAAACCGAGTCTTTTAAAGAAGTAGATGTTTTTTCCAATCAAGTTGAAAACTTTTTTGACAGAATGGTAGCGCAGCCGGAGTTACACAGAAAAATCTGCACATTTTTGGTTATATACCCTTAAGGATGTGTCCCTGCTCTAGCCAAATGGCACCAGTCGCTTTTTCAGACAACGGGCTAAAAAACGAGTCATTATGGGGATCATTTGCTTAGAATCCGTGAAAATTATCCGAATTTGATTGATCTGGTTTTTAAAAACCTTTCCAAAGTGAAGTTGGCGAAATAAAAATGTGCTTTAAGAACTCACTTGACTTAAAAACAGTTGCGGCTCGATCCATTTTCACTATTGCACAAATACAGATGAATACCTTAATATCACTTTTACTCTAATGAATTTTTAGCAATTACTTACCACAATTAAATATCGATTCATTGTAGAAATAAAGCTTCGATATGAATCAAGTAATAATCTTGAGGAGAATGGAATAAAAACCTTTTCGCAATTCCAAACAATTTTAGAAACGCAGCTCTGCTAACGGTCGTTCTCTGCCGTCTTTCGCTCCCTGTTCTGCCGACGGACAACGAAAAATGCGTCCTAGCTGTACGTTTTCACATTGCTGCAAATAATAAAACACCGGCCAGCTGTGCTATGGAACAGAAAAAATATCGGCGGTGAATTAATGTACAGTCTCCGATAATCTTTTGCAATGATCATCGAAATTTATTCATGGCAGTATATTCAGGCGGATGGGGTTACAACCAGTGTTGCAACGCCTCCGCCTCCGGATGCTCGGAGTCGCCTCCGGAGGCGACCTGCAAAATATGTTGGAGGCGCCTCCGGGGGGGGGTCCGGAGGCGCCTCAAATTTTTTTCCAAAAAATTTTCAAAAAATTTTCTGAAAATTTTTTGGCGCCAAAAAATTTTGGGAAATTTTTTTCAGACATGCCTAAAATGGGCATTTTTGGCGATTTTTGGTCGGAGGCGACACGGAGGCGATCAAAAATAGCCGGAGGCGGAGGCGACTTTTGAAAAAGTTGCAACACTGGTTACAACCCACCCGAAATGAGAAGCTTGCGACTTTAAGACCTTGCGTCTTTAAGACTACGAGACTGTGCATAACTGGTGCAAATGCTTTGAACTAAAGAACTTTGTTAACAATCGTAATCCCAAAAGCTGTGATAATTGTTAAAACAAAATTCTTGTAACAAGATAACTCTATCGGCCAAGTTCTGATCAAAGCTTTGGATCTACCGCGGAAAAAACTTAAAGGTGACCACCGGTGTTATTCAATGCAGCTCACAGCACTAATCGTTTTTATAGATAGCCGGTATTTTTCACCATTAATTACCGTTTTTGGGCCAAAACTCTGAGTTATTTTCTATTTCTGGGAATGACTAAAAACGAGTGCAAATACAGTAAATATTATGAATGCTGAAAAATACACGCCTACGTTACAGCCTTCGGGGTGAGTGATAGCTCATTAGACTCCCCAGGAGTTGTAAACATGACATTGTCGGAATTAGGAGTGTATTCGCCGTATTTAAAGAGTTATGACTATTTTTTTGTCAAAAACGGGCATTTTTTGGTTATTCGCTATATTGAAAGGCAAATAGCTTTTCCGAGGCTAATTTTTAATTTACTACGAGGGCTTAGTAAATAATAAATAGAAGCGAGGAGCACCGAAAACACGACGAGGGGATTAGTGTCACATTCCATAGGACGCACCCGCGGCCTCCGCCGCGGACCACCCGCGGCTTCGCCGCGAACTACGCCCCAAATCCAGGATTTTCCGGATTTCCGGAAGCCATAAATCCCGGAAATCGCCGATCTGCCTGGCGAAACCGGTACCAATCGACTCAGCTGGCCGAGACGAAGCGATTCATGTATCACACGCCCGGATCCGAGCTGCGACGCGAAAATTCCCAGCCCGAGCGTACGGACACAGTGCGCCTTAGAGGGACTCGATATCCCTACTTTATATGGATACTCCTCCAGTTTCTTTTTTTATTATTAGGCATCGGCGAATCCGTGTCCGAATCATTCCGAGTCCGTTTTGGACTCGGACTCGGTGAACGGATTCTGACGAGTCCGAGGTACTCGGACTCGGTCATTTTGGGACTCGTCAACTGATATTGGAACCCTACCGAGCCTGAGTCCGGTCTCGGATTCACTAGGACTCGGTAAAAAATTCCGATCCCTAGTTATTATGCGCGCGTATTCACATAATTTTTGACTCAATAATTTTTACTCATGACAGATGTAAGTGATACAATAACAGAAAGATAACTAATATGCAAGATATACAGGGTGACCATTTTATTTTTTGCATTTACTTTTTAAATTTTTTATTTTGAATTCGCGCCAAATATATATGAGTAACAGCTCAAATTGTAGCTAAGACTTTGCCATTTATTATTAAAGAAAGATCTCGACATAAGGTTTATTGAAACTCAAGAACGGCCATTTTAAAGTTCAGTGAAAAATCACAAAAAACGGACCGGCACTAAGGCAAAGGATGACTCATCCTCCTGAAAGTTTTCTTTATTAATTGGCTTTGTAAAAACATGAGTTACCACTCATTTTGAAGCTAAGAGTCTCCTCTTTAACATTGCAAAAAAAATTAAGTGCTGGATTGAGAAAACCGATAAATTTCGTTGATGTCATTAAAACAACCCGAAAAAGCCGATTTCGTCTGAATTTGACCAGGTGCTTCTCTGGAAATCCTCAAAGTTTTCTTTTGAATGCTTTTTTAATTGAATAAGCTTATATGCAGATTAAAGTGGACAAAATTCTGACCATTGTGCCAAAAACCCGAGATTTCGTAGCCAGGTTTTACTGGTTTGAAAGCCAAAAAGAACCGATTTTGCTAAATTTTATCGAAATCCGCAAATTGAGCTGTTTGACAAAAAGTGACATTTTGTGCCGGTTTTACTCAGGAAAAGTGGTCTGAAAAATTTTTACGCATATATCTACTTTTTCATGCTCTATCGATCCCGCAAAGCAGAAAATGGATCTATCGTCAAAAAATGGGTTTCCTGGACCTCAATTTTTCACATCCCTTATAATTTTTCACTGAACTTTAAAATGGCCGTTCTTGAGTTTCAATAAACCTTATGTCGAGATCTTTCTTTAATAATAAATGGCAAAGTCTTAGCTACAATTTGAGCTATTACTCATATATATTTGGCGCGAATTCAAAATAAAAAATTTAAAAAGTAAATGCAAAAAATAAAATGGTCACCCTGTATAATTCACATTATTACATTATAACGCACATTTTATTAGTCATTTTGGCGATTTCAGTTTCCTTTCTCTGCAATTGGTCCATGAGTCGCCGCTTTTCTGTGTCACAAGCATCGATTTGTTTACCGAGCATCTCGTTCTGGATTTTGCTACCACTTAGAAGCCTTTTCAGCCTTTCAATTTCCAACTTTTGGCCTCGAACAATAGCCGTCGAGCATTGACACTAAATTTATACAAAATTAATTAGGTATCATTTTCGCTTGCTTCGAAAGTAATATTTTAAAATTAAATTTAATATCCAAAGAGCAATTTAGCAAAAAAATTAACGGCATTTTACGCTTTTCGAGAAAATGTTTGGCACATAATGATATTTACTTACCTCGCCCTCTTCCCGAGTAAAATATAGCTTTCTGATCCCTTGAACCGTTACTCCTTTTTGGCAAATCGGACATTTTCGTTTACCCTGAAAGATATTTAAGAACTCATGTATATAGTTAAACGAGTGTATAAAATACATAAAAACACAAAAAAAAAGATAAAACATTTGCCATAAAAAGATGTCTCGCATACATTCGGCAATATTTCAACATTAATTATGACCGCTTTCAGCGATTACGCACAAACTTACCGTAAACTCTCTAATTTAACCCCCTCCCCCCCCCTCTGGAGGTCGATTGAATAATTATACCCCCGGGGTTAAAATAGAGAGTTTACGGTATATTTGCACTTAAAACTTATGTTTATATCTCTAGCTTATAAACTTTGTATTTCTTATAATTACAAAGTTGAGAATTGTGCTTGAATTTGTTGCTTAATTTATGCGTCAACGTAATTGGTGAGATAAATACTAGAACCGAGGAAAGAATACGGTATTCGTACAGGCCTAATTTTTGAAATGTTACAGTTTATCTTACCTTCATCCAGATCCGAATGCATGGTGAATGAAATACGTGTCCACAGCTGAGGCAGCAGGCTTGCTCTTCCAGAAGCAATTCATGGCAAATTATGCAATTGTTGAGACTGCAACTGGTGGGTGCCATCCGAGACGAACTAAAACGAGTCCTTGTAAGAATGTTAATAATGCGTGATAGTGAAAACAAATCAGCATGGAAATGATATTTAGGTCCTGGAGACATAAAATTGCAACAGTGTTGTGGATTTTAACATTTGTTTTAGATTCTCAAAAATCTTAAGTTAAATTATTAGTAAAAATGCATGAAAAAGGTTGCAGCTTTAATGCTGCAGTAAACTCATGGACTTGTCAAACTTCAACGTATAAGATTTAATGAGCATAATGTCTCTTTGGATGAAATATACAACTTAAGTTCCCACATCAGACTGAGAAAGGAATTAGAAATCAGAATTATGTAATTTGAAAGACACTGATTCACAGGAAAAATAGAAAGAAAAAAATAAAGACAAAGTTAGAGCCATTCACCACAACATTTACAGCGTTTTGACAAGGAGTTTAGCATTTCGTTTGATAATTTTTTTCATAATATTTCCTTTAGCAAACAAATTTTTTGTCTTTCAAATCTGCAACTTTACCTTATTTATACAAAAATAATCACTTTTATAACCCAACTCAAATTGGATTCGCTCAAGAATTATAGCTCGCTTCCTAAAATATTTCACTTCCGTGTTCCATTTTAATGTTTCAAAATTTACTGAATAAAAGTACTGGTTACTTTTACTAAAATTCATGTTTTTGATAATTTGCATTTGCTATATTTCAAAACATTTAATAAAACCCACCCCACATATCTGCCAGTGTTTTTAATCAAGCAGTATTATCTACTCTTTCCTTGTCAAAAATTTAATAATGAAGCGAAAATAGTTATGATATAAATGGGAAAATTTATAGTAGCAGAATTTTACGAAATCGGCTATATTCCTAGAGCAAAATTTTACTTAGATAGCCGATAATGAGCGAAATTCTTTTTTTTTCAATACTAAATGGCAAAGTTCCTCATTTTGAATGACACCGTGCGTGTTTTACAAAAAAAAGATCTGTAAAAATTATCAGTAATAATTCTACCTTCCTTTGAAAACCGTCAATATATTGCAGCTTAAATAGATGCAGTGGCCCTGGCTGGATTGGGCCATGCCCGGAAAACTGGTTGGTCCCTACAGGAAAATCGGTCTCAATTTTTTGATACTGACCCGTCAAGGCACTTGTATCAGACTCGTGCCGCATTTGGATCTATCGGATCCCTCTAAGTTGATAGGTGAAGCACCCCCCGCAATAGAATCTCCCGTTTTTCACGCTCCCGGACCCCAAACTCGCGAGTACCCCCCAAAACCCATGATTTTAGGGGGGTTATCAATGTCAGATTTGAGGTTGACATACGTGAAAACGTGACATCCGTGTGTCACGTAAAAGGGCAACTTTCCAGTCGGCACTCGGATCCGGGCGTGTGATACGTCAATCGCTTCGTCTCGGCGAGACAAGACGATTGGTACCGGTCTCGCCGACAAAGATCGATTCTGCCGGGATTTATGGCTTCCTGAAATCCGGAAAATCCTGGATGACCAAGGTCGCCGCCAAGCGGCGAACGTTTCCGTCGGTGCTCGGAGTCCTGATGGAAACGATTTTAAATGTTGATACGTCAATCGCTCGTCTCGACGAGACAAGACGATTGGTACCGGTCTCGCCGACAAAGATCTATTCTGCCGGGATTTATCAATGGTCCATTCCGAAATCCGTGATTGTACGTTTAATCTAGCGATGATCCAAAAGAGTCGCACTCCTAATCGGACTAGAATTGTCTGCGTTGTGTTATTTTGGCCAAGAATTCCTCTCCACACAGTGGCCATTCAATGATTCACTTCCAACCTACTGTTTCAATCAACAAATAGTGCTCAAATTGCAAGGCGATGAGAGAAGAAAACTCAGAATCAAGAGCATATAAAAATTATCAATGGTCCATTCAAACCGTATTGTACGTTTAATATAGCGATCGAAATAAAAAAGTAGCACTCGACTAATCGACTAGATATTGTTGCGTTGTTTTATTTTGAGCCAATGTTAATTCCCTCTCCACACAGTGGCCATTCAATGACTCACTTCCAACCTACTTTTTCAATCAACCATAATAGTGCTTTATTGCAAGGCATGAGTCCACTATGTGGAGAGTGGAAATTAGCGTTGATGCATTGTCTTATTAAAATTCGGCTTATTAAAAAACAAAATGATTTAAAGTAATAGTGTACTGATATTTATATGAAGTAAGGAGCTCATGAATCTGGAAAATATGATGGCGATACAACTAATTTAGGGATTTTAAGTTTTCACAATGTATTGTAAAAGTTTTGTAAAAATGTTCACAATGTATTATTGAGAAACGTTGCTTGTCGTTATGACAATATCCAAGTGGAATCGCGATTTAAGAAAAAATTTATTTAATTACAAATTTTATTTACGTTCAGAAAATCACATTTAAAATTATATTTTATCCTCATTCTTAAATATAAATAATCTGTCATTACCGTTTATATATGGAGGAGCTTGATGACTCTTTGTTTCTTTAGCCAACTTACTAGATTTTGTTTAATTATATGAAGGATTATTTTTACGGTTGGTTGACGAAAAAAACGAGATACTTTATTTCGGCATCTTGTTAAACGAGAAAAATATTTTTCCTTGCCGCATTTTCGCTTTTTAGCGCCAACACCTCAAACCTCGAAAACAGGAATTAAATCTTAAGATATATACTAGTCAACCGTAAGCTGCGATGAGAGATTAGTTAAAGAGTATAAATTCCGGTGCAATTTTAGGTAAATACCCAGTTCCGCCCCTGTATAAACTTAAAATGGCCATAACTTTTGATGTACTCAAGCTTTAAGTTTAGGCTTAAAATGTTCCTAGGCTCCCGAACAAGGATTTAGGCTTGGGGTCCCGAACAATATGGGGCCTAAGGGACTTAATCTTAGGCTTAAGCTCCCGAACAACCCTTTTTTCGTAAAATAGCCATAACTTTTGATGCACTCAGACTTAAGCTTTAAGGTTGGTCTTAAAATGTTGGACTTTGCTCTAAGCAACATTTTAAGACCAAACTTAAAGCTTAAGCTTGAGTGCATCAAAAGTTATGGTCATTGTAAGGTTATAAAATGGCGTAGAAAAGAGTTCCGACAGGGCAAATGGCGATTTGAATTTGCGCCAAAACATAATTGCATGCCAAAGTGGTTAAAAGGGGCCGCTGAAAATTTTTAATGAGGGGGATTACTCGGCAGGGGTCTCCTCTAGAGATTGGTAAAAAAATTGAGTGGGGCTTTATTAGAGCAAAAATTTTCACAGTCAACACTTTTCCCTATTAGAGGAGGCTCTTGTCCTGATGCTGAACAGAGCCTCCTCTAATAGGGAAAAGTGTTGATTGTGAAAATTGTTACTCTAATAAGGCCCCACTCAAATTTTTTACCAATCTCTAGAGGAGACCCCTGCTGAGTAATCCCCAGGGTTTCCATCGGGTCGGGTCCAAAAATAAGAACATTTGCCCCAAAAACTAAGATTTCGTGGTCAAAAATAAGAACATTTTTATAATTTTTCAAACCATAGGGTCCCCCTATGGTTTTTTAGCAAAAATTTTTTCCAAGTGCATTCTTAGGGGTGCATTTTTTCAAATTTTTCAAATTCGCGCCGAAACTATAATGCCAATATTTTATTCTGCATGAATGAAAAAATAGCGCCGCAGGCGAAAATTTTTCAATTTTAGGCGATATTCATAAAAATTTGTACTATTTTTAAAAATACTTGGAGAAAAAATGGCATCCAAATAGCGCCGCAGGCGAAAATTTTTAGGAAAAATGTACTTGTATTTCAAAAATTCCCATTTGGAAATGGATATTTCGTGAAAATAAGAACAAAATAAGAACATTGGCCAAAAATAAGAACAAATCTTACAAATAAGAACATTTTATTTTTCTAAGATTTGGACCCTCAAAATAAGAACAAATCTTATAAATAAGAACAAATGGAAACCCTGGTAATCCCCCTCATAAAAAATTTTCAGCGGCCCCTTTTAACCCCTTTGGCATGCAATTATGTTTTGGCGCAAATTCAAATCGCCATTTGCCCTGTCGGAACTCTTTTCTACTCCATTTTACAGGGGGAATAGGGGGCGGAACTGGGATGGGGCGTAACCGTACTCCATTCGTAATTTTAGTGGTCGGGAAACTATGTCACGTCATTGCATAGATAAGGCGACGTCAACTTTTGATTGAACTATTGATTATTTGACTATCTGTATGGGCATATGGATCAGTTCCCTCTTGTTTGCAATTTTCTAATCAGATTACATTTACTTGTATATTTTCACTTAAATCCAAGCCAAAGAATTTTATCAGCTAGCTAATTCAATGAAATTTTGAGAAATGTATGAAAATTGGACCAGAATCCTAAAAAGTGCAGGGTGATGAATTGTCCAGGTGATGATATATCCAGGTGATGAATTGACCATGTGATGAACTGTCCCGTACCCATCCCTACGCATTTCACAAAGTCAGTTTCTTTCCAAAATTCGACCATGTTATTATTAGGCATTTAACCAAAGAACTTCATCGGCTAGCTAACTCTTTGAAATTTTGAGAAATGTACGGAAAATTGGACCAGAATCCTAAAAAGTGCACCTGTGGGACACAATTTTCCTAGGATTTAGCACAGAAAACTAACTACTCCATGATTGTGTGTCTATGGGCCTGGCTATTGACTATCACACAAGTCTGCTATACCGCTCTTCATGTGTAATTGCCACGAAAAATATCGATCTATATTATATAATAGCAAGATTTCCATGCAACGGTTACTCATTTCACGCGACTCCTTTGCTTTATGCACGAATATATTTACTTACTTTTTGTGTCTATTTTACATTCGTACCTATTTTTTCGTATTTTAATAACAACAATTTATTAAATGAACGAGAGTTATGCGCAGCGGCTTCGCCGCTAACTCCACCTGGCCATAACTCCCGCTCCCGTGCCGTGTTCCGGCCGATTGATACGTCATTCGTCTTCTCTCATGGAGAGCTACAAAATGACGTATCACTCGGCCATAACCGAGCGAACGGGAGAAAGTTGCCTCCGTGCGACATCCGGACAGACAACAGCGACTTAGGTAGAGTGGATTATTCGACGTCGAATAGCTTTTCGCTTTTATGCAAGAGCTTCGGAAATGTTTTTATTATTTACTTTTGCCCAGTTATTCCAAATACTGTATGTCGGAACGACAATATTTGTGCCACTGCAAGAAACTGGTTAATATTTTTTGGCTCACATAACGCCTTCTAGTTTGAATAAACAGAAATTATGTAAACTAGTTATGCCTACATTCATCATTGAAAATTTATTTTAGCTTCATGTCTGGCAAATATTTATATTTCTTCTCTCTAATTCTGTCAATTACTGAGTGGGGCATAAGTCCGGGAGAGTCTCTCGTGCTCAGAGGTATCGGAGTTTATAAGCCATATTATACAAAACATAAATTGCGCCCTGGAGTTGACTATACAACGACAGTTACTACAGATCCGGCTACTGGTAATTTAATTTTCAGATGTTAATTCGTAGGAAAGTTAAAAGTTTTCGATTTTTGAATTTAAATCTAAAGTAAACTAGTTTAAATCAAGACTCAGTTTTGTGTTTAAATCTAAACCCTTTAAGATTTAAATTTATAAACTATAAGATAATCCTCTAAAGATAGAGGGTTACCTTAAAGTGGGTACTTAAAGACTACACCAAAAGAGGGTAGCCAGCTGTCGTTTTACTGCAGTATTGCATCAGTTTCGTTTAGTTCCAGAAGCGACATATGAAGAAAAGGACATGTACCATTTCGAGTACAATATCCAATCTTGTAAAACCATTCGCATCGCATTCACAGGTGTGGATGGGGTATGTTTGCAATTTTAGCGGTAATAATTTAGGTATCTAACTCACATCATTTTAGGCAGGATACGAACGTATTAGAAAGCAGTTTAGCTTTGGATGTGAATCTTTAGAGAATTACAATAAGAACCATCCAACAATCGAATTTTTCTTACATCGGTCACCATATTTACAATACAACCATGTGAACTAAGGTCACTCTTTGTTCAGTGATGTTGCATTCGCTGAATACACTTTATTCTCTGAGTTCAGATGTAGGTCCGTCGTCAATTTAAATTGTAGTTTTCATTAACAAGTCAAACAGGAAAATGAGTTCTTGATTAAACATGACTAAAGTAAATGTTCTCTTCTCTATTAGTCGACAATCGACAGTGTTATTTGAATTTGACCGTTGAAAACGGTTCGGGAACATCCATAAATTCTGTCGTTCGATTTTTCAGACCTATCCACCCTCCTGGCATGTTTAGTATTACTACACTGTCTCTTTCTCCCTCAAAATATAGTTTTGGCTTCTCCCTAGGCTGACGTATCGATGGGACTAATGGGCAGTCCCGGATATTACCTTACTTGAAATGCTTTATTGCCCAGTAACTCAGGATCCTCTTTGGGTTACCTTTTCCGCCGCACGTGCTTATGTCTGAAATGCTAAAACAGAACACACTGACGACATTTCGCTGGGAAAATCATTAAAGCGATCAATGAATAAACAGACAAATGCAAGTAAATATAAATAAGTTGGTCCTTTCGTTACAAGCTACGCGCTGCCGGGTTAGCTCCTGCTTTGTTTGGTGGGAACATATGGAGAAATAGATGTGTTGGACGCACCAATCACAACTTTCCGAATTAAATAGACATCTTACATGAGCAAGTGAAGTGAATTAATCGATTTTGTAGTATATTATTTCCAGTTTATTATCCTTAAATTAATTGTTTCGACGAATAATTTATAGGAATGAATGAGTGAATTAGAAGCTTTTTTCGCAAAGAATGTGCCATCTCGTTGCAATTTGAATAAAGTTTAGGAATATTTTTTTCGAAAATATGGGAGTAATGGTGTTAAAGCATCGTTTAAGTGAGAGTAATTCAAGCAATAAAGCAAAAATTTAATGCTCCAGCTTCATGGTTCGTTTATGCCAAGATAGTCGGGTTCAGGGTAAAAAACGAACTTTGCTTTCGAAAAAATTTGAATTGGCGCAAACATGCCAAGACCTCGTAGATGGTTTTTCGTGTAATTTTCTTTCTGGGAGAAAATTACATGTAAGTAGAATCATTCAAAAACTTTTAGCATTGTTTTTGGAAGGAAGGTAATTGCAAAGATGATAAATATTGACGATGACCACAACAATCAGTTTTTCCTTTAGTTTTGCGTTTGTGTTGTTATTGTTTTTCCCTGCCTCTAAGCCGCTTCTTTGTAATAGTGCAAAGGTGATAGTAATTATTTCGTTCTCACTTTTCGCCGTTCTAAAAAACAAAGCGAATTAAAAATTTTGCAAGCAATTTGAATTGGCGCATTTGTATCAAGGTCGCTCTTAGCTCATTTTGTTATCTCACAGGTACACATTGCCATTCCTGTGTTTTATAATAAATTTGAAACCCAGATTGTCCTGACACGAAAATTGGAACTTCGTTTTCTATTTGAATTTTCATTACGACCAACTTTTGTTACTAATTTTTCTTATGATCGATGAATAATCAATAAATGCCATTACGTAATTTTAAAGGACATTTGTTGTTTAATACAAATAAGCATTTTACAACCAACGGTCTCAAATGACCAATAATCCACTCTTACCTAAACCGCTGTGTCTGTGTCACGGCCCCCTCTCGTTCACTTTTCCATGAGCAGGAATCCTAAAAGAATTTTTTGGGAGATGTCAAAAAGTGTCATTTTTGGCCCTTTTTATGCTTTCCGCGACGAAGCTGCAAGTTTTCCCTCCTTGTAGAATCCTTAACCATACATGTTGCTTTTTGTGTGTTATGCCATCGGGATCATTTTAAGAAAAAAATTTTCTTTTTAGCAATCCTTGTTTTCCATTGTTCAGCCGTATTATTTAACCTCTTTACAATAATTGGTGCTATTTTTTCAATACACTGCTTGGTATTCTTTTTTCATAAATGTAGTGAATCATACCGGAAGATGCTTTGAAATATTCTAGGTGTATTCGAATAGGGAGTGCATACATATCTTCTAAGGAAGGAAATTTACATATTTAACCCTTTCAATATTTATTTACAAAATGTTATCACGTACAATCATTGCTAGGACCAATAGTTTGCTTTCACAATTATATCCCTCTAGAATATACGAGAAGATTTTTTAAAGTTTAAACATATTCTCCGATTTTGAAATTTAAGTTAACAAGTAATTTTCGTTATTAATTTATTTTTAGCTTTTGTGTTGTCGTAAATCAGTCGTTATGGAAGAGGAAAGTGATCATTCCCAGCTAAACATCGAGAAGTCGCAGCTGAATGAGCCGAATGCTCTTTTAAATGCGCCGCGTGTACAGGACATTGTTCTGCCTTGTCAGATTCAGGTATCTTGCTGGTTGACTACGAACTAAAGTTTGATATCGGCCTGCGAAACAAAAACTCCTATTTTTAGTAAAGGTTCAATAAACGTTTTATTCTTTCGAAAGTCATTTCTGAAATTATGAAAGCTTTCCACCAAAATTCCGAAACAATATTTTTTGAATGCCTGCTCGCAAATCGTGTCCTTTTGTAAATGACCGTATGCGCAACAAGTATTTCTTCGGAGCATTACGTTATTTCTAATACATTTTTATTTAGGAACAAATTGGCGTGGAAGTGCAAAGTGGAAACTCAGAGATAGATACCGAGAAACCACAATCGAAGGATAATTTTATATCGAATGTAGAGGACACATCTTCTCAGCTTAAGGTAACTGTTTTTATCAGAGATTGTGCGCAGCTTTTCTTGGACGCTTTTTTGTTTCAACAAAAACACAGTCTTGACATATACAGCTGACAACCAATCGGATCTGATTCATTTGGGCCATTTTCGTTTTCTCTATGGATTCCAAGATAATTATATTTTCTGATTGTACTTTTAACAAAGAAGATGACGGAAATCATTGGTTATTCCATTTTATACACTGGATAACCACTTGCAATACTTTAAATTATTCATCTTTAAAGCTGCACAATTTTATGAGCTTGGAGCGAAATTTTAGAATGGTTATCCAGAAAACTGCGACATTTAATACTAACTGAAATTATATACGTCTAAAAATGAAATTATGTTGCTGTATTTTGCATTATTCGTGTTTATTCAGAAACTTGATTTTTAAACACTTTATGTGATATTGTACCTGAATATGTTATTCTACTTTTTATACAATTTAATTTAGGAACAGCAAGTCGAAGATAAAAAGATTTCACCGCCCAAGGAAAATGGTAACTTCGCGCAGCATAATGGAAAGTACCAAAATTTCGGTGGTGCAAAGCGCGGCAATAACGGGCGCAATAATGGAAAGCCCTTTCATCGACAAGGACGACGATCTGTTGATCTTAATTCGATGCATCACATTCAATCTTCAATTTATGTATTCCCTTATTGTGGTCAGGATTATAACAGGTACTATATTGTTTTTGTTATGGCACTGTTAACGTGTCTTTTGATACGCTAATAATTTTTACTAGAAGAGATTTGTTATAGTAACTTAAGGGGATATGATAACTAGCATGATTAAAGTCTAGCCATAATTTGTCCATCACACTTTGATTCAAACACATTCTGTCTGTATAAACTTTATTTTGAATAATTTTAAGCTTCATACGAATTTCATTCTTACGGCAAACATAAAATCTGTCTATGAGCTTTTTTAGTCAAAGTGAAAATGAATAACAAGAGGCTATAAAACAAAGGGAGGATGGTAAGGAAATAATAACTATTAAATTTAATCATACTAAGATTTTTATACTTGTTTAGCAGTAGTATACTGTATTGATACAGTATTGTATTCCATAGGACCACCCAGCGGCTTCGCCGCATGGCGGCGCCCATGATCACCCATGGGGGGGATAAAAGGGGGCACGGGGGGCCGTATGGGGGCTGAAAATGGTACCATTCGTCTTCTCTCGCCGAGACGAAGCGATGGACGTATCACTCGCCCAAATCCGAGCGCAGCATCCTACCCAATCTGCTGGGGGCGGAAGGACGGACACCTATCAACTTAGAGGGATCCGATCAACTTAGAGGGATCCGATACTGCTTTAATATTTTGCATAGAATATCATCCATTGTTTTCGAACTTTACAAGACAACAACAAACTTTACAAAACAACTCAACAAAACTACTACAAATTTCAATCGGAGAAACATTAGCATTCGCCTTCTATGCTTCAAAAATGGATTATCATTTATTGTAACAAATTAAATATTAAAATATGGTCGAATTTTGTAGAAGGTTAGAAATATCGATGAGGGTACTATCATACTCAAGCAATATCTGTAATTGAGATTAAGTATGATCAAGAAAAAAATATGCACTGCATAACCCAAATAATTATTTAACTGTTTAGATTTCCTGAACAGACATATACTATGCCGCAACAGCAGTATAATCATATGTCTAGCTTACCGTATCAGATGACACAATCAACGCCACAAGGATACAATCCAATGATGCAAAATGTTGCATATGCTCCGATCATACCGGGTTTGCATTTTATATTAGTATGGCTTGTGTTAATCAATGAGCTTAGCTTTATCTTGTTGCTAGGGAGTGTCATGCCTTATTAGGGTAGTCATTGGAAAATTAGATACCGTTTATAATGTAGCTGATACTGGTATAGTTGATCAGATTTGCCATATTTAACTAGGTAGTGTCATAGGAACTTATGTCTTATTGAAGTCTCTTCAGAAAGCTTGTATGAGAAACGTGCATGAAAATTATATTTATATATACTTGATAAAGATACATTAAATAAAGCTAAGTAGCCAATAAAGGAAGTATAAAGATTGAATAATCATATGACCAAAAGTGCATATTTATAATATTTGTCATCATAATTTATTTGCATTTTAGGTTTTCCGCACACTGGTCAATATATGATGCCAGCTGAACAGCAGATGCCAGGATTGTTCGATGTTGGTTTTTCTCCTCCTTTTACGGGACAGCAAATACCGCAGGCGGTTGGTGGTTTTATTTCAATTGATCTTTTGGTACACCGAGTGACCCATATCAGTGACTAACACAAAAAATCACTTTAATGAGAATGCAAATTTTCGCTTTGCAAAGTTCTGCCTCACTAAAGTGGTATAGAGATTCGATGAAAAGCGAAAAGTGGTTCACTAAACTTTTTGTAAAGTTCGTTTTCAAGAATACAAACAAAGAAAAACCAAAAATTTTCAGTCGGATTTCAACGATATAATGAATGATGATCTTGAATAAGATATTGGTGTCTAATTGCTGCAATTTCACTGCTTTCCTGATTGCAAAAAAATTTTGCTGCGTTAGTGTGATAGAACAATCATTTTACACACCTTAATGAGATTAGGAAATATCTCAATTTGCGCAATTCACTTATCGCTTATATTTTACACGCAAATGTTCCACTTTTCATATTAGTGAGACAGACCCTAGATAACACTTCCGGTCTACATACTCACTTACATAGGCGCTGCTCTGTTCCCCTTTCTCTAAATCATATAAGAAATTGTCGGTGCAGTAATTATAAACATTCGTATAATAAATTCTGTGCTATGCAACGAAAACAGCCGTCTGTATGATTTTCTAAATATATGTGTCTAGCAAAGAACACGGATATGTCTTTAACTGGGATAATTTTACTTATGACTTTCCTATACATGGATAATTTTTTATATGACAAAAGCGAAGGAAAAATAGAACAGTCATTCATTATTAGATGTGCAGATAAAATAAAAATTCAATCTTATAATTTTGTTGTTTAGCAATCTTCCAATTATTCGAAAAGGAACTTTGCTCGTTCTACTGGAAGCAATCATGACATTAAGAATATTGGCCGACGCTTTGATACAAATAGTGGAGCTGCCGGGATCAATAACGACCACCATTATCAGCAAGGATTCCTTGTGCAGAATTCTGTTTATGGTGCACCCAATGGACAGCCACACACTGCTTTCTATGGATCGGGTTATCCAGGCTTTTACTCTCCTGGTAGCAGGTTAGAACTACTATCAATGTGCTCTAACTTTATTCACACATTTTTAGTTGCACTGAACAACCATATCTACAGCTACAGCAGCAATATCCGATGTATGGTCTTCCATATCAATTTGTACCACCTTTGCCTACACAACAATGGTTTAATCCAATGCCGCAAAGTATGATGTATCATCCAGCCATGCCGGGTTCGTTAATTGAATATGTCATTAGACGTAGCTTTAGAATTTTTCTAGTAATGATATTAAAGTGACAAGGAAGAGAGTAAAAATCCATTTCTGCATAAGTATTTAGCTAAGATCTTTACACCAATATTTGCTACATAATTAATTTTACTCACTATTACGCGCTTAGCTCTATATGGTGAGGCCTGATAATCTATTACTAAACCGCGTTACTCAGAAAACAGTCATTCATTTCTGATATTTTATTGAGTAATTTCTCTAACGGACAAACAAATAGATACTCGGTTTGAATTCACATCATTGTTATTACTGTATGCTCTTTGCAATAGTGACACTTTCGTCAACTATTTTGACCGCGAATTCAAACTCAATATCTATTTGTTTGTCCGCTAGAGTATATATCACTTTATAACTGATGGTTTAAATTTGGATTAATACTTTTTATTTTTCATTGTTGTTTCCTAAATGAGTATACCCGTTTTAGACGCTGAACATACAAGTCAAAACATCGCTGCTGTGGAGAAGTCTATAAATGCGTTATGTGGTCAAAAGTATGTTCCTCATGCTTTACAGTCTGCCGAGGTGACTGCTATATCGCAACACGTACAGGTAGGAAATATTTTCTCATAACTCATGCTCGACTTACAATTTAGGAAAACGATACTTCTCTAGAGCTTAAAGAGGATAGTGAGAAGGCAGTGAAGAAATCGCTCGCCCTAGTAAATACGAACGAAGTTTGTGAAACGGTTTGCAAAAAGTTGTTTTATATATAATTGAACATATTTTTAGCAAGATGGCAAAAAAGCTGCTCGCGATAAAATGGAAGAAGATCAATTGCAGGTAATTTTTCGTCAGGCTTTAAACTCGGTTCCTAGGACAGCATAACCAGCAACCGGAACTTCCTTACTTAGTATGTTTGCAGCACAATTATTTTAGATAAATAACTATAAACTAACATAATAAAGGATGTAGAGAGTCTCACCTAATGAATGTCTACGAGATGAGATAAAACTAGAGAATACGGCGTAATTCCATGCTCATTAATTGTTTTTGCGTATTTTTACGTGACATGAAGATTTTGTATTGTAAATTATATTTCACTTATCTATGATATACATTTAAACTCTGTTAAGAAACTTTAAGTTCACTACGCCTTTTCGCTGTTTCAAATACTTTTTGGGCGGGAAATGTGTCTTAAATGGAATTACATGTTTGCATTTGGCCAAAGAAGTGCGCTTAGGATGTTTGATAGAAAATTCGTTGCGTTATTTTTTTTTGATTCAACTTTTCCATCTTCGGGGACAATTTTGGTGTTAAGAAACTTTAAGTTCACTTTCTAAATCTGCGACTTTTCGAACAAATCTAAAAAATAACGTCATATTCGTGATCAGCGCATCAAATTACCCTAGAATACACTTTTTCGGGCAAAAATATCGACAAAAAATTTTTTCGATCCATATGGGGACCACATGGATTTTTTGACAATTTCGAGACATTTTCAAAAAATTGCCAAAATTGGCACGTTTTGGCGTTCTGTCAAAAATCGGATGCGTGGTCCAGAATCTAGAGACTTTTCCGCACCAGGCGCAAAAAACCGCACTGAACATCGCAGGTAAAACATGAGTTAAATTTTTGGTTAAAGTTCAAGTATACATTTTGTATGGAAAACTGATGTTTTTTGTAAATTTGAACTTTAACCAAAAATTTAACTCAGAGGTGTTGAGTTTTAATCAGAGGTGTGGAATTATTTAGAAAATAATCAAGTCTCTAGATTCTGGATCATTCATGTGATTTTCGACAGAACGCCAAAACGTGCCAATTTTGGCAATTTTTTGAAAATGTCTCGAAATTGTCAAAAAATCCATGTGGTCCCCCTATGGATCGAAAAAATTTTTTGTCGATATTTTTGCCTGAAAAAGTGTTTTTTACGGTAATTTGATGCGCTGATCACGAATATGACGTTATTTTTTAGATTTGTTCGAAAAATCGCAGATTTTAGAAAGTGAACTTAAAGTTTCTTAACACCCATTTTGGCGAAAATTGTCAAAAATCTGGATTTTTTCCAGAGAATTTCATTTCAAACATTCTGAACCTTATTTATTTGCGATAAGTAATCATTCAATTCAGTTTAGGCCTCACTTCATTTCAAAGATCGCGGAAAACAGTGAAAAGGCGTAGTGAACTTAAAGTTTCTTAACAGAGTTTAGTATATGTGCTTGAAAAGACTAATTATATAGACTACTTAGTTTCTGTTAGGTATCAGCACATATATAATTTATGCGATTGAATAAAACAACTTAAATTCCAGGGAAATCGGAGCCGCCCGTTGAGTGATATTCCAAATATTGATCTGAGCGCGAATGAAACCAAGAAAATGCCAGCGGCTATGGAAACTGTGAAACCTGAAGAAAGCAAGTGTGACCAGGTTGAAAACAAAAATGAATGGAACAATAAGAACCGGGTGGATCTTCTCAAAGCCAAGTTGGAATCTTGTGATCAAAACAGCCGTGAACCTTTGCAAGATATATGCAATGTCGTGGATACGATCAAATTGAAGGAGACTGTAAGTTTCGACATTTAATTGTGTGTTCTGTTTTGCACATACCGTAAATCCTCTAATAAGTCCCCCGGGGGACTTATTGTTTCGTAAAGGTTTTCAAAAAAAATTTTAAATTTCAAACTCAATTTTCTCCGATATTTTCAATGACAAAGTTTTGGCATTGGGGGTTTTTCTTACGTAACTCGACGAGATCTATACGAATATGCACTTAGTTTTTTTCGGGCGAAACCGCAAGTACGTTTGGCATTCTGTTTGAGGGGGGACTTATTTGAGGGGAGGGACTTAATTGAGAGGAGGGACTTAATTGAGAGGAGGGACTTAATTGAGAGGAGGGACTTATTAGAGGATTTACGGTATTTTAATTCACATTTACTGCTAACACATAAGTTTTGTGGAGTCAAGCTGTAGAACAGAATGGCAGCTTCTATACTGGACTACTTCCAGTTAAAATTTCACTTAAATTTGGCTGAATTTTTTCTGTATATTTATAAGAAAAAATCGCGACCTTTGAAAATTACTACTGCAAAAATTTTGGTGGAAATTCGGTTATCCGAAAATGTTTCGCTAGAAAAGATCCTTTTCACACAAAATTCGACCATTTATATTTTTATATTTAAAAACCATTGATCCAACTTAATAAATACAATTAAGTTTGATTGGGATTTACAACAGAGATTCATTCGAGAAGATAAAAAGCTTAATAACTCATTTTAAACTTTGTAACATAATACATTTCAGAAAGGAAAGGAGCAAAATGCAGAACTGAACTCGACAAAAACAGAGGAGGACGGTTGGCAAGAAGTTAAGAACAAGAAGCATAAGGATCGATTTGATACACTTAAGTCAAAGATGGGATATCGTGATTGTGGCAATTGCAGCATGCATGGAGGTTCTCCGTCGCAGACTTTTCTGAACAGACGCAATGTGGACTTCGGACGTAATGTTCATGAATCTCCATCGACTGCAAAACGAGCTTGGCCGAGAAATACGCCTATGCCCCTAAAGGGAGGATGAAAATTTGTAATTAAAACATTGATTTGTTTGTGATATTTACTTGACATAAATAAATGTTACTTAGTGTATTCTCTGTTCTCACTTCATCTCTTCATTATCACTCCTCAAGTTAAATGCAACTCAGAGACAGAGAATAACAGTATCACCGTCAAGACTGGAATTTGTCAAACAACGCGTAAACTTTGAAGATGTAGTAAATATTGTTTAGTACCAACCAGTTTAAATTGTGATTTTTAAAATAATAATTTGCGTTCATAATTATTGCTTAACAGCATCAAAGTTTTATTAACACTTGATTAGCGAATACAAACATTTTATTATTACAAAAAATGAGATCTTGGAGTTAACTAATAGAATTTGAACACATAATACACAACTGTGATATACAATAACACAAGACTGACAGATATGAGTTTTGAATTATGAGGAGCTCTTGATATTGTCCTCGTTATGATTTTCTTCATCATCCAGCGCAAAGGACAACTTCAGCATGTCATATTGACGTTTGTTCGCAAAAGGCACATGATTGCACATCAGAAGCCCTTCGATGGCTTCGTCGATCGAATCAAATATGATGATTCCTGATGAGTTAGAAGATCGCTCTTTGTTGCGTCCGCTATCGAAAAAGATGACCCGATGCGGCACCACACCTGCATACTCTTCAAAGATCTGAAATAAAAATTGATACTAGATTATAAAATAACAACTATCAAGCTTGATACTTTTAAGCAATACCTAATAAATAATAGGCCATGAATTTGCACTATAGTGTATTGTACAACAGACAAATATAAAATACAGAATTTTAGTTAAGAGAAAGTCTTGACCTAATTAATGATCTGGATCATTAGCTGGGTATAGCTAGTAAAGTTTATTTTTGAATCCACCCAATTTTCAAGCACTTTTACCTTTGAATTATTTTAGGTATTACATGGTATTTTAATATTATATAAGCAATCCAATCATAAAATCCTACCCTCATTATCTGAGCCGTTGTAGCATTTTTTGGAGCTTGACAGAAGTACAAGCGTTTGGAAGGTAACGCAAGATTGTTGTTTGAGACACATTTTGGGCTCTGGAAACGAAAGAGGTGCGGATATTGGCTGAAGTCCATGAACGCCGGGCTCCCATCAGGTAGCGCAAAGGTTCTCCTGGTGCTCTGCAGACGTGTAAACTAGAACAGGGAATAGTGCGATAATATTCAAATTAAATTTTTCAAAGTTCCAAATCATACTTCGCGATGAGAAGAAACAAATTGAATCTCTTTTCCGTACAGCCAAAGTCCAGTGAGATGATCGATCACACTGAAAATAAACAGACATAAATATATTTGTGATAAATTAGTTGGAAATTCCATAGGACTGCCCAGCGGCTTCGCCGCACGGCGGCGCCCCATAACTCCCGCTCGCCGGCCTGTATCCAGGTGATTGATACGTCATTCGTCTTGTCTCATCGAGACCTACAAAATGACGTATCACTCGCCCGGAACTAAGCCGTCTGGAGAAAGTTCCAGGTGCGCGAAAATGTTGCATTCTCGGGATTGCCCCAGGCCATAACTCCCGCTCGCCGGCCTGTATCCAGCCAAATGATACGTCATTCGTCTTGTCTCATCGAGACCTACAAAATGACGTATCACTCGCCCGGAACTAAGCCGTCTGGAGAAAGTTCCAGGTGCGCGAAAATGTTGCATTCTCGGGATTGCCCCAGGCCATAACTCCCGCTCGCCGGCCTGTATCCAGCCAAATGATACGTCATTCGTCTTGTCTCATCGAGAGCTACAAAATGACGTATCACTCGCCCGGAACTAAGCCGTCTGGAGAAAGTTCCAGGTGCGCGAAAATGTTGCATTCTCGGGATTGCCCAGGCCATATCTCCCGCTCGCCGGCCTGTATCCAGCCGATTGATACGTCATTCGTCTTGTCTCATCGAGAGCTACAAAATGACGTATCACTCGCCCGGAACTAAGCCGTCTGGAGAAAGTTCCAGGTGCGCGAAAATGTTGCATTCTCGGGATTGCACCTGGCCATATCTCCCGCTCGCCGGCCTGTATCCAGCCGATTGATACGTCATTCGTCTTCTCTCGTCGAGAGCTACAAAATGACGTATCACTCGCCCGGAACTAAGCCGTCTGGAGAAAGTTCCAGGTGCGCGAAAATGTTGCATTCTCGGGATTGCACCTGGCCATATCTCCCGCTCGCCGGCCTGTATCCAGCCGATTGATACGTCATTCGTCTTCTCTCGTCGAGAGCTACAAAATGACGTATCACTCGCCCGGAACTAAGCCGTCTGGAGAAAGTTCCAGGTGCGCGAAAATGTTGCATTCTCGGGATTGCACCTGGCCATATCTCCCGCTCGCCGGCCTGTATCCAGCCGATTGATACGTCATTCGTCTTCTCTCGTCGAGAGCTACAAAATGACGTATCACTCGCCCGGAACTAAGCCGTCTGGAGAAAGTTGCCCTTTTACGTGACACACGTGACACACAGATGTCACGTTTTCACGTATGTCAACCCCAAATCTGACATTGATAACCCCCCCTAAAATCATGGGTTTTTGGGTGGTACTCGCGAGTTTGGGGTCCGGGACCCCCAAAAAGTGGGTTATTCTATTGGGGGGGAAGACGCACGGACACCAATCAACTTAGAGGGACCCGATTTGTCAACAACGTGTTCTTTTTATAACAAAGTATGGCCGAAACCCTACTTTCAGTGGACGGAAAAATTTTGCCTAAACGTTCCTCAGAATGACTTTTCACATAAAAGCGGAAAAACGCAGCCTAAATTAATATCCGATAATGTAAATATAAGAGCTGTAAAATATCCATTGGCCATATATAATAACTAAAAATTGATACCTCAACGTGTCCGCCGCACTGCGCATTTCCACCATGCATGTATTACTTCCCGGAGTCAGAAATTTCACCTAAATGTTATATTAGTCAATGAAAATATGACTAATCGTTTACTCTGAGACAGTCGCCATACATGCACAGCAAATTGAAAATTTTCGAGCAATTGAACTGCTCGATGTTGAGTCCATAGATCATGAGTACGGTAGACAAGTTCCTGCTTGGATTACAATATGGATGCTTCTCATACACAATGCGATCACAGTCGGAGAGTTGCAAAATTTTCTTGAAAGCGGAGCCAATTTCGATTTTGATTGTGTCTGAGACAGTTGGTCGAATCCATAGCGCAATCTGAATACTTACTTTAAAATATCTATTATGCAGAATCGATTCAGAAACTGTAACTACGGAATCAGTTATTACTCCTACCGAATTAAGATTAATATCATGAACTTGCTTAATTTTTATATTAATTATCAAACACTTGTAAGGCAAATTACTAAAGCATATGAGGTGTAACTGGATAAATATGCATAATGTCAATTACGTAAGTATTATGTTATGACTATTAGCATCATAACTGAAGCTAAAGTTTGTTCAAAATAATGCTTATGCAAATAATTCTTTCATACGCAAACACTTTGCCAAATTACGTTTTCCGCCTTTTTAATGTTACCACTATTGATGAAAAATCAAGTTTCGGGCCAACTCAAAAATCTACCGTAAATCCTCTAATTAATCCCCCTCAAATAATCCCCCCTCTAGGACCTGACGAAATAATAAATCCCCCCTCAAATAAATCCCCCAAAAATGGGTATTTTTCCAATTTTTTCCAAATTTCAAATTTTTGGCGCAATTTCAAATTTTTTGGCGCAAATTTGAATTTTTATAGCAAAGTTTGCTATTTTTTACAAAATTTGGCCAAAAAATTGAAAAATTAGGTAGAAATTGCCGAAAATTCGATCAAAAATCCAAAAAAATTAAAATTTTTTGGCGACAATTCAAAATTGGTTTAAATTTCCAAAAATTTTCCCAAATTTTGCCAAAAATCGAAAGATTTTGGCAAAAAGTCCCAAAAAATTTCGCCGCGCCTTCGCCGTGGCCCCCGAAATTTTAATTCCCACCTCTAGAACCTGACGAAATATTAATTCCCCCGAGGGATTAATTAGAGGACTTACGGTATGTCAAATAGACAAGTTAACGCAAACAAATTTCTGCAATCCTTGTGGAAGTATATATGTTGCAGTTAATACTGCAACCAGTGCCGTAGTTTGGGCATTTTTGAACCCCGGGTATTTTTTTCCAAGTGCATTCTTAGGGGTGCATTTTTTCAAATTTTTAAATTTCGCGCAGAAACCATAATGCCAATAAAATAAATAATATCATTAAAATAAATTATAACATTCAATTTTTTTTAAATATTTATTGAAAATATCACAAATTTTTGGCGCAAAATTCTGGAAAACAGTGAGACATACTACAAAGTTAAGGAGAAAAATTTGCAGGCGAAAATTTTGAAAATATTAAGCTTGTTTGGCAAAAATTTCCTCCAATTAATTTTCCTTTGGTCGCTCCTCTTGTTTTTTTCACCCTTCCAAAAGCTGACCCCGGGGGATTCCCCTATTTCCCCTGTGAAACTGCGGCACTGTATGGAATATGAATCTCTCAAGAATATTTTTCAATAAGCTGTTCTTTCTTCTTGCTTTTTCTTTTCCTTTCTTTCTTCTCCTCTCGTCCAGGCCACCAAAAAATTTCCTTTGGTCCCCTTTTGGTTTTTGTCTCCCTTCCAAAAGCTGACCCCCCGGTAATTACCCTATTTACCCATATGAAAAAACGGCCCTGACTGCAACCCGTTAATACTGCTGCTAACTAATTAATACTGCTGCAGGGCCAAGTGAGAAACCGTGGTTTCTTGGCGGGCTGCAGTAATATTAACTAGTTAGCAGCAGTATTAACTGCAACACAGATAAGTTTCCGATGAAGCAGTTTATAGAATATGGAAGTCGTATATAGCAGTCTATTCAAATAATTTACCACATTCTTGGCTCTCTTGACGATCAAAGCAGCTCCGCAGATGAGTTCCATGAATTCTGATCCAAAATGCTCGCCAGCTAACGCTATCATCAGACGCATCCATGTATCAAGGAAGTTTTTCGAACGATCCTGCTTTGACGATTGTTCTTTTTCCAGAGTCTCGCGCTTGTGTTTGTTGAATATTACGAGCCAGCGACCGCCATTAACATTGCTCGGGTCGTCCCACGACGGGTAGATGTCTTCTTTGAAAAAGTAGTGATCGCATCTGTTCGTCGATTCTTGGAAATCACGAAAATACTCACAAACACTGAAACAGAAATCATCAACTCTAACTAATCGGCTGCCGTGTGTCTTTGTAGCACAACCGATGGACACCTTTTCGATGCTCCCGGACCTCGGGCTCGCGGCTACCCCCCTAAATCGGCCACGCTGAGTCGAATGGCACAAGCCGTTTTCACGTTTTTTCACGTGAAACGTGAGTTACGTGGGGTCACGTAAAAGGGCAACTTTCTTAGCCGTGCTCGGATCGGGCCGAGTGATAGCTCAAAATGCTCCCCAGCTCAAGGGAAGACGATTGGTACCAAAATCAGCCCGATCCCGTCACGGCTCGCAAAGATACAGGTGCGCGAAATGTTGCAATTTCGGGATTTCGCGCACCTCAGAATTTCAGCTCTAGCGGGTACTAGAGTGATGCGCAGCGCCTCCGGCGCTATCACGGAGTAGCGCAATGTTGGGGACTAGACATTAGTTTGCAAGAAATTAATATCCAGAAAAAAAGTCACTCTTGAACACCGCCGCTTTCGCCGCCTTTTCGGGCCTAATTTTTTAGATATTTAATTTTTGTTGTTTTAACCGGTACCTTTCGAATTTGGACCTTTCGAAGTGTTGTGAGTGGATGTTCGTTGTTCAAATGTTTCTTGTCCCGAAAAGATTTCTTTGTTTGTTTACTGTAATAATAAACTTGTTGTATTACTTCGGTGTACAGGGTAACAGGTCTTATTACTAAACATAACAAATTGGTGACGAGTTTATTCAAACCTCGCAATCTCCGAAAGCCTAATCATCAATTTGGTCTAACAAATTGACGAGTGTATTCAATTCAAACCTCTACTACAGGTAAACTACTGTAAGTCAAAAGCTATTCTATCATTGTTCCATTGTATTAATCCTAATCAAAAATGGACGCAAATCAGTTCCAGCAGTTTTTACAGGCTTTCCAGAGAAATGCAAAGGAAGAACGAGAACTTCTGCTAGAATAGGCTGCAAAGAAAGAAGCTGCTGCGAAGGAAGAACGAGACCTACTGCTCGCTAAAGCTAAGGAAGAGACTTCTTCGCACTTATAGGAACACTCCAAGTGCTAACTTAGGTGGCAAGGCTCCTTCTGAGCTGTTTTTCGGTCGCAAATTGCGCATGCCACTCAATTTACTTCATCCAAATTCTACTCAAAACTCTAAAAGGTCAATACAAAATATTGCACCTCAATATTCTCATATTGCTAATCACTATACTAATCGCATGGCTACGCATTTCGACCGGCATCACGGTGCAAAGGTGAAAACCTTTAATCCGGGGGCTTTTGTTTATTTCCAGGCGAATCCTAGAGTTCCATGGAAACCCGGCGTTGTACAATCTCGACAAGGGAGAGTGGGCTATATCGTGTCCGATCACTATGGTACCTGCTCGTACAAGCATGCCAATCAGTTGAAGCCTCGTTTCGATCACCTCACTGAAGCCGAAACCGCAATCGTGCGTGATCTCGAACAGACTCCGCGTACCGTCAACCGAAGTGTTCCTCGTGTTCGTCGTGTGCCTCGTGCTCATGCTCCGATACCAGAACGCTTCCTACCGCCGAATCTCCGTGCTCCTACGTCGCCGCGTGAACCTCCGTCACCTCGTGTTCCGCAATCGCCACAGACACCAATTCGTGCGCCTATGCAAAGATCACCGTACCAGCTCCGTTCTCAATGTGCTCAGCCGTGCCGAATCCCTCCAGGTCAGAACCTCTGAGTTAGTCATGTTGTCGGTAGCCTCTAATACTATACCCCTATACTTCCTCTTTAAATTGATTATGGTGTTTATTTTATATGTATCTGTACTTATTACGGGTTTGCTGTGTCGGATAGGAATTCTGTGTATTGTTAGTGTCACTCGTCGAGTTCGGCTAATACCCTTACTCTGGGGCTTGTCGGCTAACACCCCGCAAGGACACTTTGGTACACCGTCTATACTTCCACGCATATGTTAGGCTATAGCGCTGACATCAACGGCATTCTGGTTTGGTAAGATACCGTGTGATTTAAACATCATAACTTTTAAAGAGGCTCCTATCTATTTTCTATCTCAAATCTATAATCTATTAATTTATTCTACCGGCACTTGACTTCTCTAGGGGGGAGATGTTGTGAGTGGATGTTCGTTGTTCAAATGTTTCTTGTCCCGAAAGGAATTCGTCTACACTTCTCTTTCGACTCGTGTTCTGCAGTGTTGTTGTGCTCCTAGTGTGCGTTCGTGTCGTATTGATCTTCTGTGATCTTATTGCTCTCATCTGAGTATATTTGTGTTTATCGCCTTGACTTACATTATTTCTTTGTTTGTTTACTGTAATAATAAACTTGTTGTATTACTTCGGTGTACAGGGTAACAGGTCTTATTACTAAACATAACACGAAGCGGCGGTGTTCAAGAGTGACTTTTTTCTGGATATTAATTTCTTGCAAACTAATGTCTAGTCCCCAACATTGCGCTACTCCGTGATAGCGCCGGAGGCGCTGCGCATCACTCTAGTATAATAGTAAATTTTTTCAATCAAAATTGAGAACTGGATCTCGATTAACATTCTTTTAAATTCTATTAATGCAGGGCGTACAATATGATTTCTGTGTTTGGTGGAGTGCACTCGTAATAAATTTTTCATTTTTGCTGGCAAAATTTACGCGTTGCGCCCATATCCCGTGGCCTCCGCACCCCACATGGGTACGCAACTGCTGTACTAAGAGTTGAAGTATTTAGAAGTTTAAGGTCGCTACGCAGTTACATTCTATTACTATGCGTAAAATTATGCAATTGTTAAACGGCAATTTAGTAGTCTTCAGTTTTTTGGCTTCTTAATTATTCGGTTAATAATTAGTAGCAAAATTTGCGTTGATTTATTACCTACTTCAAATGTTGTTCTAGATCTGAAATCTGTTTCACATGTTGTACGAACGTTGTTGAAAGAAAGAAGAAATGTGGGCATTTTGTTACATAAAATTACATTCTTGAAGAATGTTTCAGGAATAGAATTTTACAAATTAAATAATACCCTTAATGGACTACTTTCACCTATCAGTAATCCTTCGCTATTCTAACTTGCCTTTTCTTATAATTACAAAACCTACGGTTTCCTATCTACCTATGACATATCTACTGTAGTTCGGTTCTGTAAACATTTACATGGTAATGTTTCCCTTTTTGCTTCGACTAGCTCATTGTGTTTACTTAGTTTCATATCTTTGACTTTAAAAAGTAAAAAGTTTATACTCACTGAACCGCGTTTTGATAAGTAACAAATTCGGAACTTATGCTTGGATTTGTGGATAAACTTGAATAAAACTATTCACCTTTGAAATGAATCCGCATCGTCAACACAAATAATCGGTTGCAAGCGGTCGTCCCATTGTTTATTTTTGTCCTGATTCAAGCCCCACACAATCCAGCGACGATTGAAACGAGTGAGCCCGGAATCCGAATCCAGCTTAATCCCACCAAATGACGAAGAAAGCTTTATCAAGTCTCGATTCTGAATGTAAAAATTTAGCTTAATGTTATTTTCAAATTTGTGTAAACAAACTTTTTTACCTCAAACATGGATTTCTGCTCGAGCGAAGAATCTTTGCCGATGGAAGGTCGATCGTGTGCGATGCCGTGTGGAGGTCCGAATTTAGGCATGTCTAAAATTTCAAATTAATAATGTTCTCTACGATCAACATAGCATCATAGAATAAGAAAAACTGTGCTTAGACGAGAAACAAAGTCAATAATTTCAAAGAAGTCAACATTCCTTAAATACATAACACCGCAGAGACCCAACCTTTAAAAAATTACGTTCTTAAAACAGATGGCATCAAACAAAAGCAATGAAGAGGCCATTTCAAAGATGGTCATGAAGATGCTATTTCTGAAGTAGTTAACTTTATAAAGAAGACAAATTCTTTGTTATCTGAATGGAATGTGCTGACCAGATCTTTCTTTATGCCCAATAAAATCTTAGTCATTTAGCAAATAACGTCGTTGTGTGCAAAATAAAGGGAAACGGCATGTTTGATACCAAACGTAAGAGAAATTTGGTAAAATAAGTTTTGCGATTCATATTCGACATTGCATTTTCCAAGAATGTTCCTTTGCAAAAAAAATCGTTTTCAGGTTTGCCTGCCTGGGTAAAACTAAAAGTCGTGGATCTTTGAGAAAATTTACGGCGTCAGTTAGATTATCAATGTTTAGAAGTTTACAGCAATTTTTAATAACAGCAAAAATGATGAGATTATATTCGTGCCAAGATATGACTGTTTAAAAAATCTAAACTGTTTCCTACAATAACAAAACAATTCCGCTTGGCTTTTGCATCGATAGAAATCGTGCCTGGACGATGAACCAGACTTATAAATGAATGTATTCCATTGACTATAGTATGGAAGCCGTTACGAATATACCTGCTACAGGTAATGATTATTTGTCCTGAGCAATAATCTAAGCCAACCATGTTTAGAATTGGACGCAACCCATTACTCGTCATCATTCTTGGGCCTCAAGCTTCGTTCGCAGGGACAATTACCAAGGGCAAACACCCAATTGTGTGTGTGTGTGTGTGGAGGGGGGTACTTGAATTTTTACGAACGCAAACGCGTGCCAAAGGGGTAAAGAGGTCTCATTGGATAATTCCAATTTTACCAGGAGCTCCGCAGGGGGTCGCTCTAGGGTGTCCGTAAAAATTTTGAGGAGGCCGCCAATTAGGGGGTACTTCGACGTTCAAAACCTGTTTTTCATGAAATTTTTGGCGGGAAACCCAAAAAGTGCCATTTTCGGGCCAAAAATGGGCACTTACGAAAAAAAACGAAAAGTAAACCCCATATTCAGGAAGAGTTAGGTAGGAAACGTCTCCCCCCAATTGGGTTTTAGCCTTACCAAGATCAGTTCTTAAGGCTATTCTGAGTTGAAATATGGGGACATGGCTGAAAATATTAAACAGTTCCAGCAACAAGGAAAAACGTTTCTTAAGAAAGGTTTATTTCAGAACGGAGTCAGTTTTATGCAATAGTTTTAGTGATGTTCTAACATGACTCATTTCTACTTTCCCACACACAAAATCACTTTGCAGATGACTGATATAATTATTTTGTTCGTCCTTTTTAGCGATTATGAAATCTTTCCTTTTGCAGAAATCTTTTGTTCTTTGCTGAAACGCTCCAACAAAATATCCAACCTATACTCAATTAATTTTTAAGCTAGAGCCTCGAGTAATGATTCAATTTCAAAATTCGCTCTATGGCTACAACTTCTGTGAAACTACCCTCTTCGTCGCTTTCGACCGCTCTTTCACTACATTAACGTAGCAGGGATTCCCCGGGATTAGCGAGATAGGCGGGATTGGGGTGGATCAAGGAGGCATAGAAGATACGCCGATATATGTAGAGATAATACAGCTGGCCTAGCTAAAGAATACAGACAAAAGTCGTTAGTCAGCCAGTGACTGCCTGAAAAAAACAACGTCCACTGGAAAATTCCCCTCAGATCAAATTGGTTTGATTTGTGGGTCTGGTGAAAACTGTAAAGAGGCTCCTTTGTTTCCGCTCACAAGCACAACGGGCATTGTCGTTTTCCTGCATCTCTTCTACGCTCCTTGGCCCCCGCACCCCCTGGTGGACCGCCGGTTCGTAAACATAGCTTCGGACTAAATCTTAAGCATCAGCTTAAACGGTTTTCCCATGTAGAGTTGTTTAAATTTAAATCGCCGCCAGCTTTAATTTAAACTATTGTTCAGTGCTTAAGCTTTAGCTGAGTTATTTCCTGTGATGGACATACAGCTGAGCAGTCCAGGCCCAAAACAACGGGTACCAAATAGGGACTCTGTATTGTCCAGGTAAAGGACAGATCTGAGCTAGAATCGAAGTTGTGAAACGATTTACAAGCGCCTACGGCGCTTGTAAAAGTGTGTAAATGGGGAAACCTATTAGCTAGCAAAAGCACCGCCGCTATCGCGGCGTTCCGCGACGAAAAAAAATTTTTGTCTAAAAAATGGTCTAAAAAATTTTGTCTATATTTTGTCTAAATTTTTTGAAAATCTGCATCAGCACATCCGTACGAACATTTTAAGCTATCACTTGCCCGGAAATGAGCAGTGGAAGGGGTCTAACCGTCAGGTGAGTGACGCAGGCAGGCAGCTTCGGACGCACACTGGCTTCTTAGTAAAGTAACATGACAAATGAAAGACTGACGCGCGCGCGAATTCAAATGGACGTTTTGGATTGATTTTTCGCTATATATCGCTAGGATCGTCTCAGACACCCATGGTACCTATGTAAAAGTTGTTCAGCTCATCGAGCTGTACACGATAGTATACTTTTTTACAGGGGGTACCCTATGTGTGTTAACCCCCAAAATGTCCATTTGAATTCGCGCGCGAATTTTAAGACGGCTCTTTTGATGAACGACCTCTCTTTCGCTGTCCCAACTTCGATTTTAGCTCAGATCTGTCCTTTAATCTCCTATTATTGCAGATCGCCATTTCCCGAATTGTTTGTTTTGTTTCTGTGTGTTTGCGCGTTCTATTTAAGTTATTAATGTTTTGTTTGTTTCATTCTAGCTCTTGACATGAACCTTGCTTCAAATACGCGGAAAAGGCCATACGAAGAAAATTCGAACGAGCTGCCTGTGAAACAGGAAAATGTTCTCGAATATCTTCCGACAAATGTAAAAGCGAATAGCGATTCCGAAAAGACAGCCTTGGAACGGAGAATTGATTCACACTTCAACGCTCTGAATATCAGACTTTCAAAGTTCAAAAACGAATTCCAGGAACAGCTCAGATCAAACACGGAACAAAATAGCCGCGAAATTAAAATTTCGGTCATGAGTGAATTTGTGAATATCAAAGATGAAATGAAGGCAATAAATGAAATTGTACAAACTTTACGGCCGAAAGAGGAGCGTTTACGACCAAAGGAGGACGTTGCCGCCAATACCGGTAAGCAAATTTTGGAATTTTGTCATTGAGTTGTATGTGAGTATCGAGAATCAAAATATTGTTGGATATAAGCGTAATCTATTCGCGAAAATTGTGGAAGAATACTGGAAGAATATTTAGATTTGTAATTCTTGGTTACCATATATCTAACCTCGATTGATCCTGAATGATCGACTAGACTGAAGTTTGGAAGTGTTTATGTCTTTTCGCTTTCATTTTTCTTACCTGTCTAGGTATTCTTGAAGGTACTTTTTATGAAATTGACTCTATAATTGACCAACGTTCCTATGTAATTTTTATTACTTAGTATAATTGTTAGTAAATTGTTTGCGCTCTTAATATAGCATTGTTTAGGCATCCATCGTGGAACATTAAGTTTGCCTTTCATTGCAAAGGAATTGAAAGCTGAAGGAATTTTGCGCTCTCCCAAGGTACCAATAGCGGGTGCTAGTTGGTAAGTCTCGAATTAATGTATTTCTATTTATGGATAAGAATAAATAACTATTAGCAATACATGCAAATCCCCCAGTAAGCTAGCCCTGTTACTCCGTCCGTGCGAACATGGCCGTATGTGAGGTTTTGTCCCCCCTTTTTTTGGCTCAGTGCTAAGTGGTTAGGCACCAGCCGAACAGGTTCGATTCCGCGCGGGTGAAATAATTTTTTGACATCGGGAATTTTTGTACCCGGGGGTTTTCAGAGGTGCTGAATCCAGAAAAAAATATTATTTTTGAGGTAAGGGTACCCCGGGGTACGAAATTTTTCAACATCAATCATCAAGTCAGAGTGCCAGAGAAATTTCTGTATGTGAGGTTTTGTCCCCCTTTTTCTGGAAGGCATTCTTAGGGGTGTCTATTTCCGTCTGTGAGGTTTTGTCCCCTTTTTTTGGAAAAGAGTACACATTATGTCAGAGTGCCAGAGAAATTTCTGTATGTGAGGTTTTGTCCCCCTTTTTCTGGAAGGCATTCTTAGGGGTGTATATATTCGTCTGTGAGGTTTTGTCCCCCTTTTTTCTGGAAGGCATTCGTAGAGGTGTCTATTTCCGTCTGTGAGGTTTTGTCCCCCTTTTTTGGAAAAGACTACACATTATGTCAGAGTGCCAGAGAAATTTCCGTCTGTGAGGTTTTGTCCCCCTTTTTTGGAAAAGACTACACATTATGTCAGAGTGCCAGAGAAATTTCCGTCTGTGAGGTTTTGTCCCCCTTTTTCTGGAAGGCATTCTTAGGGGTGTCTATTTCCGTCTGTGAGGTTTTGTCCCCCCCCCCCTTTTGGAAAAGTACACATTATGTCAGAGTGCCAGAGAAATTTCTGTCTGTGAGGTTTTTGTCCCCCTTTTTCGGGAAGGCATTCTTAGGGGTATATATTCGTCTGTGAGGTTTTGTCCCCCTTTTTCTGGAAGGCATTCTTAGGGGTGTCTATTTCCGTCTGTGAGGTTTTGTCCCCCTTTTTTTGGAAAAGACTACACATTATGTCAGAGTGCCAGAGAAATTTCCGTCTGTGAGGTTTTGTCCCCCTTTTTTGGAAAAGACTACACATTATGTCAGAGTGCCAGAGAAATTTCCGTCTGTGAGGTTTTGTCCCCCTTTTTCTGGAAGGCAGAAAATTGCATACTGATACACCCTGGAGTCCTGTGGTCGGGCGCGGAACGCCCGACCCTCCCCCTTGGAATGTGAGGGAACTTAGAACATATACTCCCGAACAACTCTTACTCCAGAACAACAGCTGCTTGAGGGCCGAAGGCCCGAAATAGTCTCATGCTGCTCTACTCCAGAACAACCCTTACTCCCGAACAACCCAATCTGACCGCTGATGGCGGTGCGCGAAGCGCCGCGGATGCACGCTGACCGCTTCCTAGCGAAGTGAGGGCCGCGAAGCGGCCCCACTTCGCTAGTTAACAGTATGCTGGAAAAAAAGTTGTTACTGCCCGAATTATTGAAATTTTTAGGTATATTTCCATCAAGGTGATTGGCAATTCTTTCATTCTCTTTCTCTGTTGCACTCCAGAGTCTCAAGAAATCGGGTATCAGATTTCTGGATATTACTCTTTGTTGCACGGAGAGAAACGCGTTGCAGTTTCGGTAAGCCAGTTTTTGTTGTATGTTTAATAATACACAAAACCTTCGGAAAATTTTCATTCTAACGTTTCAAGGTAAACGAATTTATGCTTATATAGAATCTTTTTCAATAAGGCTGGAAGAATATAGTTATTTTACTCATTCTTATCGTGAAATGGCTCATTTTTGCTCAATATGTTTCCGTAGAATTTTTTATATACCTGATTCTGCAATAAAAACCTACTTTCAGTTTGAATACTTTTACAAAAAGCCGCCTGTTAAGCGCATTCCAATCTTGCAGTATACCTTTTATCGACTCAGTGATCATGGGAATGAGCTAGTTTCTCATGAAAATTGCACCACAGCTCAGGTCGATTTCGGCTTCAAGAGGGTGCTAATCAGGTTAATTTACATTGTTAAATAAAATTTACAAAGAAACATTTTTAATGCTGATGTCCATGTTTTCTAGGAACTACTATAATATTGAATGAGCGTCAAATTACTCTATCCTATACGTAATTTTTTCAGGTCAGCAGATATCGATAGTTTCCTTAATCCGATGTTCCCAAGTGATTGTGTTTTCGTCGTCGAGGGGCACCGCTTGCACTTAAACAAAGGGGTGAGCGTCTACTTTTAGCATTTACAAGACAGAAGCATGTTTCTTTTTAATGGATTCTCATATTTATGCAAAGTGTTAAAACTCATCAGTATTTGCCGTATGATGTTTTAAACGTGATTCAAACAATAAATAAATTTCAGTTTCTATCGGTACACTCGCCTTATTTCTCGGAATTGTTTAATGAGAAGACCGCAGACAACGAATACATATTCGATGACGTTTCAGTTAATGAAATGGGACAACTACTGTCGATGATATATCCCATGAAAAAGAAAAATATTATTACAAGTATGTCTTTTACGCAATTATACATAAATCATAATTTATGATCACGATATAGGCTCGTATCCAAAAAAGAACCTAGAAATATTTAATAATCAATCATGAAGAGGCTAAAATCATGAAGGCAATCTAAAATTTAGCGAAATATGTGATTAAAAGTATAAAACAGCAAGAAATTTTTGACGGAACGTGGGCTAAAATTCTGTAAATACTATTTTTCTTTTTGTTTTGCAAATATTCGTTTGGCGGGTAATTCTTCCGGCTCCTTCAAGTCCAACATTTACTCGTCTAAAGCAGAGCTACGCATAAGTGTTAAATTGTAGTTAGTTAATTTCTCTATCCGCTCACACATAACTTGCTTTACGACTATTGAAAAGAGCTTGTATTATGCTGATTTGAATAACTCAACTCAAAATATTAATTTTCGGTTATTTTCGACAACTATCATCAATAAAATACCTGAAATTTTGTACCAAACAAAAAAGTTGCTTAATATGTTTTGTAGAGAAGGTCGAACAGAAAATCGAAAGTCCATTTTCCATCTGTGTCTTACATTAAAGTAATTGTAACACAGCAGCCACCAAACAAAAATTATTCCGGAAAAATTAATACTTAGCACCGAAGTTACTCTACAGTATTGCACAAAAATGCACCATACCAGTTTTTCGAAAATAAAATATTTTGTATGTACTGTTATGTAAGTATTCATTTTCTAATAGAGAAAAAACAAGCATGGTTGTTAAATCCGCATGATCGTTAAATCCGCACGGCGAAATTAACGGGCTACATAATGGTATATAAAACTCACAAGTAGTTTTGCGTTACGTGAAAGGAGGTTGACTTTAAACAAAGCGGAAGGGAACTATCCGCCAAACCAATACTATTTTACTATCTTTCTTTTTGTTTCTATTTTTATTGTGTCTTTATTTATATTCAGAGTCGAATATTCGTTCCATGCTCAGAGTGTCAACTCGTTTTGCAGTTACTGATGTAATAGATAAATGTGAAGAGTTTCTGATAAACTGCCCGACTGGAACACCGGAAGAGAGACTGAGTCTAAGCGAGAAGCTTTTCCTGTCGCAGAATTACAAATTGAACGACTTAAAGGTAAAACATCTTGTTTTAGCAGCTCGACGTGTTTATCTTTACAAAAATGCATTCGTCAAGATTATAGCTTTTTTTAATCTAGAATTGGTGTATTGAGCAGGTCAACACAACGGCTGATTTCAAAGCGCTACAGTCTTGTCAAGAATATAAATCACTAGATGGCGACATTCTTCGTTCCATTTTAAATAATGTCAAATTGTAGCCACTTAACCAATGCGCCATATGACTGATATTGTTCAGGTTATACTTCAAACTGTTAGAAGACCATTAATACAAACGTTTGTTCTTGCTATTGTTTGATTTATATCTTTATATCGAATTTGCGAAAGTGTGACTTCTCGAGAAATTCACAATGTTTGAGAGTGCCTTTTTATGGGTAATACAAAGAGCTAGCGTCACAATAGCGAAATTATTGGCAATTGATGAAAAATTATAACAAATTTTTTTCATTGGATTTGCTCCAGCTTTGAAAGTCTGTTAAAACGATAGGAAACTATGTAAAAGTTGGGATAGAGTCATCAGTCTTAGGCTTAATTTGCAACTTGTAGAACTTTAGATGTTTCTTGAACTTTTGCCAACTTGTCATAAAAAGTCACATTTTCTGGTGAAATTTTGATAATTTTTCAAAAATTAGCGTAAAGTGTAAATGCCTCATATATTCAGAAGTCTCAAATATTCAATAGGTGTAATATGTCACAAAAATTTTAAGCTAGAACACTTTTGAAAAAATTTGATTTGCTTTGTCAAAATTCCCTCTACTTTCAGAAAAAAATTATCATAAAATTTTATAACAGGGGCAAATTCTGTCGAAAAAGGTCGAGTAACCAAAAATTCTAATTTTTTTCTGCGCCTTCAAGAATGCACTCGGCCATGCCCGATAGGGCGCGGCCGAGCGAAAAATTTTGAATATTTTCCCTTCCGGCGCAATGATTAGTACTACTATATATACGGTGTCTATGAAATCATTATTGTTAATACATTATGCTTGAAATTTGCATCTAAAATTGCGCCGCTATCTAAAATTACAGCAAAAACTGAAGGATAAAATCGCGCCGCAGGCGAAAAAATTTTAAAAATCTCTAAGATACAATGTAAAGATCAAAGAAAAAGTTTTTAATATGTGAGGTTGGAGATGAAAATTTTCAGTGTTGAGGTAAGGTTTAATATATAATTTCGGTAATTTTTTTCGAAAATTTCTCAAAAATTTGCATCAAATTAGGCACCTTTTAAAAAATTTTTCGTCGTGCCCGGTCCGGTCCGAAAACGGACCGGGGGGGGGTCGGTCCGGCCCGGCCCGGCTCAGGGGTCGGAGTTTGGCTCAGTCTGAGTTTGGCTCAGTCTAAGTTAATATACATCCCTAAACATGCCTTCCAGAAAAAGGGGGACAAAACCTGACGAACAAAAATATACACCCCTAAACATGCCTTCCAGAAAAAGGGGGGACAAAACCTCACAGACGGATATATACACCCCTAAGAATGCTTAAAGTGCTAAGAAAGCTTAAAAAGTTGGCGTATAGTGGTCATGATCAGATTTTGTTGATTCCATTACTCAGGTAGCCTAGCCGTGTGATACGGCGTTCGCCTTCTCTCATTGAGAGCTATCGGTTGACGTATCACTCGCCGGGAACGGAGCGAAATAATTTTTTGTCTAATCTTTTCGTGGCCGCGCCTTCGGCGCGGCCACGAAAAGATGAGTCCCCTCCCTCAATTAAGTCCCACCCCTCAAATAAGTCCCCCCCCTAGACCCCCTACGAAACAATAAGTCCCCCGGGGGACTTATTAGAGGATTTACGGTAGTTTGGAATCAAGAGAATGGAATAAATTTGAAAGTATATTTCTAAACATGAACTTTACCAGAGGAAATTTATTAAGAAAAACAGCATTGTTAAAAATTGTGTGCTCTCTATCTTTTAAAATTAGGAGCGGTCGAAAAATTTTTTAATTTGAAATTGCATGGTAAATTGAAACAATTTACCATGCATCCTTGAAATTTTTTCTGTGCAGATGGTGTCCAGTTTAAACATTAAAAATAGAATTGGCTTGCTGCTCACCTTTTCGTCATATTGGTAAACTTTCCACAAGTCTGACATATGAAGAGTTTTTTCGGGGTTTTGGCCATGGTGGGGAAATTCGATAAATGCAAAGGAAGGCTTCATCGAAGTTTTCTAGTAAGCGCGAATCGCCGGCCACTATTTCCTGCTGTTTCCCAGCTGCGCGCATTCGTTTCCCTCGTTGGAAAGACAACAACGAATGCGCGCAGCTGGGAAACAGCAGGAAATAGTGGCCAGCGATTCGCGCTTACTAGAAAACTTCGATAAAGCTTCGATGAAGCCTTCCTTTGCATTTATCGAATTTCCCCACCATGGTTTTGGCCACACAAAGTGGTAGCTTTTTGTTCCTAAATATTTCCTGAGGCTGCTCTGGACCGTTTTGTTTTTACACTTTTAAACTTGGTACCAATTTTTATGGGAAATGCCTTTTTGGCTAAAAATGACATTTTTCGAACCAAAGCATCAACGGGGCTTATTTTTTGGACAGAGAGGTTTTCAGACTGACGTCAGATTCTGTATTTATTCTCCGAGGTCAAGTCTATCACGAGCGCCACCGAAGGCGTCGATAGGATGCGGGGGCGCGGCGTATGCGGCGGGGACGTCCCTCGTTTAATAAAATAGGATTGTTCGAAATTTTGTCCTCTTAGGAATTTATGGTAATTCTCTCTCAATATAAAAGTGACTACCAATTTATCGAATTTCGCTGACCTTATACACTTGTGCTTGAAGTCCCTGGAGCTTGAACAGTTGTATTTGAAACCACAACTTCAGCTTGGACAGCCGGCGCGCGATACCCTCGCGTGTATCCGAGGTCACGTTTCTTGTTTCTTTCGCGGACAAAATAGTAAGCTCCGACGCCACAGCTCGAACATAGCAGGCAAGGAAAACATAAGATGAGCATGAATATCCACCACTAAATGAATAGACTGAACGATTTATCCTTATAATAAGTCAGTGACGTCCGTGCGTCCGTACGCCGGACGTTTTTGGGGTGCATTCTTAGGGGTGCTTATTCCATTTTTCAAGGGTGCATTCTTAGGGGTGCTTATTTCCAAAATGTTACGGTTTTCTCTGGAGGGCCATTCTTTCCAGTGCTTAATTTTCGTGTCCGTTACGGTTTTCTCCGGAGGGCCATTGTTTCCAGTGCTTAATTTTCGTGTCCGTTACGGTTTTCTCCGGAGGGCCATTCTATATAGTGCTTATTTCAGACTGAGTCTTAGACAAAATTTTAGACAAAATTTAGCTAAACTGTACCTAAATTTTGGTGTCCGTTACGGTTTTCTCAGGAGGGGCATTCTATCCAGTGCTTATTTACTCAGACTGAGCCAATCTTAGACTGAGCCAATCTCAGACTGAGCCAAACTTAGACTGAGTCTGAGTTTGCGAGCCACCGCAGGTGGCGAGCCAATCCTGTGGTTGAGCGCGGAGCGCCCGACCTTCCCCCTTGGAATGTGAGTGAAGTTAGAATAGAAAAGGCATACTGATATAGACTCCCCGCGCGCTAGCGCGCGTTAGCGCGCTAGTACCAAAGTAAATTACTTACGGCCATTCCCGCAATAATAAGATTGCCACCATTATTTGCCATCTTGAGCGTGATTCTTCTAAATCAAAATGATATAAATTTTACAAATGTATTAGACGGTTATATAAATTGAGCTTAGAGAATGATTCGAAAAAAGTTATAATTACTTTCTAAGTCTCCATTTACTCAATTTATGCCACTAAAGGATATAAATACGGGAGACAAGCTTATGAGGAGTATGCTAAAATTATTTAGTCAGCGTTTAATATAATGTTGAATCTCAATAAATTTAATCGGTATAGTAAATATATGAATAAATGGTTTATGGTTTCCCTTATATTGGATAGCCCATTATATATTTCTTAGCCAATTGTCTAAAGCTTTTCTAAACATCGATATTTGCGATATCCTTGAACGATTGCAACGAAAATAGCAACATTCCAAGGCTATCGCTAATAATATTATTGCAATTGATTTTTAAATTTTTCCGATCGTGATTTCTAAACACTCATTTTTTGTTTGTGAATTTTTCGATGACAAAGTTATGAAATATACAACATTATGAGGAAAGGTCAATAATAAAAATACAGTATCACAAAGACCGTTACAAATTCAGTTTACAAGTTTAACCGTTATAAAACATTTATTTATTTATTAAACGACAACAATAATTTACATTAAAAATTCAATGCAATAAGATGAAATGAGGTCCTATTTAGCGCCTTCCAATGTGCACTTTGCTTTGACGAATCCGCCATTGCCTAAAAATGAACATTGAACTGAATGCATATAAAACTGAAGTATAGAAGTCACATCTAAAGCTGACATCCCCCCTCCCCAGCCCTGTTACTTTTAATCAGACTCCCGTAGGGAGACCCAGGCTGCTAAGGAAACATATTTTGGATTCAAGGGAATGGAATAATTTAAAAAGTATATTTCTGAATGTCTTTCTGTAAATTTGCAGAAAAGTTATAAGAAAGAATTTATGGAAATGTTAAATTCTGACATCAATTACAGTCGGCGATCGATATGCCGACAGTTTGCTGTCTCATTGTCAATGGGATGTCAGCTTTTCTACTCTAATCATTCTATATTTTTCACTCAGTGTTTCTCACAGTGAATAGATAGTATAGTTTGTACGAGTGATTATGATCCACTTTTCTAGACAATGAATATATAAATGGATAGCACAATGGCCAAATTGGATTTCCCTTTGCTTTTGGTTTGGGGCGGAAAATAGTGTGCAGCACTATGGAGCGCCGACTGTATATTTATTTATCTTGTACTTTCACACAAGTTGTGGGCTATTGTTTCATAATACCTTACGTCAAAAAACTTTTCGAAAGCTCTTTAATTTGTGCTAAATATCAACTTTTACAAATGAAAATTTGTTTAGTAAAAAGAATTGTTAGACATTTTGCGGTCACTATCTTTTGTATAGGTAATCTCGTACCTAGCAGGCAAAATGTTACTGAACCACTATAAAAAGAGTTAATGTTATACGCAGAAATTTAGGTAATAGAAGAAAACATTCGTGATTTTTTATGATTTCCTATATTGAGAAGAGAAATAATGAAAAAGATCCACTTTATGGAAATTGACCCACTGCTAGGCCCAGATCTCTAGACAGAGCTGGGCTCTCATATCTAACTGTGATGATCAATTTATCGAATTATACTTACCTTATACATTTGAAACCACAACGCCAGCTTGTCCATGATATCCTTGCGCCTGATATCCTTGCGTGTATCCGACATCACGTCTCTTGTTACTATTGCGGATACAAAAGTAAATTCCGACACCACCGATCGAAAGTAGCAGGCAAGGACAACATATTATGAGCATAATTATCCACCACTAAATGAATAGACTGAATTGTTTATGTTGCAGTCCATCTTGAAAATCAGTCCATGTTGAAATGGACTGGCATATCAGTCCAACTTGAAGCAGACTAGTCCATCTTGAAAAAAAAATACAAATTATTTTATTTTAGGCTAAAACAACCCTTATAAGGGCATACCGAAGGATTTAGGCTCGCGGCTTGAACAACCTGGGGCTAAAATAGGACTTAGTCTTAGGCTTAAGCTCCCGCACGACCCTTATAAGGGCATACTGAAGGATTTAGGTAGTATGCCCTTATAATGGTTGTGCGGGAGCTTAAGCCTAAGCCTAAGTCCTATTTTAGCCCCAGGTTGTTCAAGCCGCGAGCCTAAATCATTCAATATGCCCTTATAAGGGTTGTTTTAGCCTAAAATAAAATAATTTGTATTTTGTTTCAAGATGGACAAGTCCATGTCAAGATGGACTTATATTCAAGATGGACTGCAACATTTATACCAAAGAAAATAACTTACAGCCCAAACAGATCCTGTATAATAAACACGGGTGCGATAATAGCTCATCTTAAGCGCGATTCTCCTAAATCAAATGAATGAGATACATTTTACAAACCGAGACTGTTTTTTCGTTAAGCTTAGAGAATGATTCGAAAAAAGTTATATAATATATTATAATTACTTTCTAAGTCTCCATTTACTCAATTTATGCCACTAAAGGATATAAATACGGGAGACAAGCTTATGAGGAGTATGCTAAAATTATTTAGTCAGCGTTTAATATAATGTTGAATCTCAATAAATTTAATCGGTATAGTAAATATATGAATAAATAAAGTTTGTGATATTGGATAGCCCATTATATATTCTTAGCCAATTGTCTAAAGCTGAACAATGGCCCATTTGCTATCTTCAAAAATACTACACGAAATAACGCATGAGATAAATTAGATCTTTTTTTACAATGACCATCTCCTATAGCGGCATTCTCTGTGTCTGGGTCCGTCTCGATGAACGAAAAGTTTCGGACGATAGGATAAACTATCCTTAACTTCAGGGATATGTGCGCGGATCACGCTGCTGCAAAATTCGGCTTATGCGAAGTATGCAAATTACCTGCAGGTTGAATACTGAAGGCGAGGTTGGTAGGTGCTATTTGGTCCCAATGCGCCCAAAACGATCGATATTAAAAATGGTCAAAATGACAACGCCCAAAGGAGCGCAATACCTCAGTTGAAAGGAGAGATCATGGCAAATCTTTTGACATATAAAATGTACAACATCTTTTGGTCCAGAAAATTTAGTTTTGAGACGGGACTTTCTAGGATTTTAGAAGTTCAGTATGCAAATTATGGTGGTGCCTGCGGATTGAATGAAAAACTTGTCATCGTCTGCCTTGAGCTGAGGCAGCAAGACGTAATAGGCGCCGAATTTCTTTCGGTTTGCAAATATTGGATGAGTCCAAAATCTTGTCTTTTTTGGCCTGCAATCTTGTCTTTTTTGGCCTGCTTCTTTTTGTCGAGTGCCATTCCTGTAATTGTTGCAAAATTATTTAATAACTACGTTCATAATTAGGCGCGCGGGCAGGGCCGCGTGCATAGATGGATTGATAAATTTTTAGCTTACAAGGACCACTCACCTGATGAAACGTGACGGATAGGAATTTACCCAACCTTGTGGGCCTTCGAACGGTACCAAGCTTTTTTGCGAACACGTTACGAAAAAAAGGTTTTCCTGATACGGAAAATTGGATTTTTACAAGGAAAATGCGAGAAAATCCGATTTCAGAGGCCGTTTTCGGGCATTTTTGTCTATGAAAGTGGCAAAAATAACGTTATATTCGTGTTCCCCGTAATTTTGTGGGTAAGATAACGCCTTTTACAGAATTTTTGGAGAAAAAAATTTTTCATTTGTTTTTGCTACCAGGTTAAAAAGCGTTTTTTCAAGTTTTTTCACCTGGTAGCTAAAAATATGAAAAAATTAAGTTAAAGTCAAGTGCCTACACAAGAACTGGTCTCTATATATTCACCTACTTCTCTTTCTCTGTTTTTCTTGTAGTAATTGTTCTTGTATTTATTGATTACTATTTATATTTTAAAAGGGAATCTATTAACAAGATTCAGTGTTCAGAGAATTGAAAAAGGAGTATGACTACGCGTAGTCCAAAAAATTGGAATTTTGCATAAATTCCTAACAAGAAACAAAATATATCACTTCCTCCTTTTGGATCCACTTTCGCTATATCCAGCGCCTGCTCATTAGAGCCACTTTCTTTCACTCCAACCTTTTCTTTACCATCTACAATCAAAGGTTAGCATACGATCTAATTTGTGATTTAATTTACCAAAACCCTTTTCATTTCTTAGCCATGCACGGATAGTGTTCTCATCGGGTAAATTATACTGTTCAATGGAAAACCCATCCAATAATTCTGGGTAGATGCCATTGATTGGATCTGCAAGGAAAATCATATACGCATAGATCAAACACAAAAATAAAGGCATTTACTATATTTCGTCAATTTAACATTGTCGCGCGGAACACTGGTGCGTGTGCCAACCCAATCCCTGATCTTATCAATAGTAAATGGTGGTTCAGAGAACCGGAATACCGGCTTGGTATTTGTCCACATAATTCGAACGAATAGCGCTGGATTATTCATTGCTAAATAAATTTTTACATCAACATATGTGAGTAAGATTTCAGAAAAAGTGGAACAACGTGAGGTAAGTATGCGATATAGAGGATAAATAAGGTATGGCACAGGTAATACATTCGTTTTTTTACTGAATAATTTTATGATAGGTACAAACGGTTGTGGAAGGATGCGAAAATCGCGAAGATGGAGTTTCGGTCCCGAAAACAAATGTGCCAAATGTAAAGGATTGAGGAAACGAGACAGGGGTTTCTTTAAAATTTCCTTGCGAAATGTTACTTTTTCTTGCGCAGGATTAGTTAATTTCGCTTACGTTTTTATTTATAACAATCTGATGTGTAATATTCAATTACTTAATCGATATGGCACATTTTTTATTCTGATCTTCGCTATATAAGCTATTACTCAAGGCTCAATTTTATGAAAAGTGATCTTCAACAGAAAACGTATCGTGCTACAGGTGTGGATTCTCCAAAAAGATAAGTGTTCAAGAGAAGTTTTAATTGATATCAGTTGAGAAACATAACCTTCTCGTAACCGTTAATTTATCAAGACCGCTGCCTTCTTTATAAAAAAAGCGAAGCAAAATATATGAAGATCTATTTACGACCATCTTTATAAACCGAAACTTGTTGATCCGAACTGTTTTCAAAAACAGGCCGTTTACCAATCTGATAAAACCGCGGTGCAGCTGGAAATTCGCTTTAGGCATGGAACTCAAAGATCAGAAGTGCCAAGTAAACAGCATCTTCCTCTATGGCCAACACTCGCAAACTCTTTGCTTGTGGTCATTACATCATTTTTGGTGTATTGGATCAAAGCTTTTCACTTGAAAATATTTACAAGAACCACAATATTTCGGGCAACAGATGTTTAAAATTGAAAAGATTGCGCAAAATAACATCTGTGACCTTTCTCTTCAAGGCACTGATATAAAATCAATTTACTCTTTCATACAGTAAACTTTTTGGTAAATTGTGTTTTGTCTCGGATGAAGCTAAATAATAATGAAGCCATATAATAAATCCATCGTAATAAGTTGAACTTGAGGATCCTGGCGTAAAAGTAGTCTGAACAATGAAGTAGTTTGTGTATCAAGCGTTTCATTCGAGTACGTTTATCGAAACCAAAGTGAGAACAACGTATCCAAAATATATACATTGTAACAAAATTTACCACAAAATTGCGAAGCGACACTATATAATCCCACTTCACTCCAACACAAATTTTAGATTTTTACATTTTGAACAGTATTAAACTTTGCAATAATTTTTGTATATTTTTGATAAATATAATGGCTAACTCGGATATTAATATTTAAATGCTCAGAAACTTTTACGTCCTCTTGTGATCAAAATAGGAGTACTTCCGACCTATTGGCCCCCAGCAATACAACATCTGCTTTATGTATATAGACCCCTCCTCTCTAGATTGTGAAATACCTAGATGAATAATAACGGACGGTGAGTGTGAGAATGGTGTATATTTTGTAGATTACCGACATACAATCATGACTTATTAATTGAGGTTATTTGAATTACCTCCAAACCGGAGTATTTTCTCAAGCTTTCAATCCAATCATTCGTTAAGTAACAAAGAGATTAAACGGTAGATTCTTTGCATATTTTATTACTATAAAAGTTCAAACACCTTGAATTGAATGGAATTGTTATTTGTCACATATATGTAGATAGATCATTATACAATTTATTTATTGGTAACATTTATATATTTCGCCAAATCGACTTTCCCCATCTAAACTCAATTTTCATCACATTATAATTCAGCTGTCCACCCAAAACTCTATACGTGTTGTTCTCAGTGCTTAAAATTTTCCTTATCTTTAAATAAAATCGTTACGTATTAATTGAAAGATTTTTTTGAATTTTCTATCTGGCTTTCCAGTTTTTCGTTTCACGCAGTTAATTTAACTTGAGGCTTAAACATAAGTTCACGCTTAAGTTTAGGAAAAAGCACCGCCTAGCCTAATCTTAAGCCTGAGTTGTTCACCTAAAAGCTAGCTTCACATCTTCTTTCTATTACTGATTTGCCCGATAGTTTCCATGCGTCTGATTTCGTCGATAGAAATAAATATATTTACACATTCGAATCTTATTCGCATAAACAACGTTAAAAATAAGCAACATTGTCGAGAGAATTGCGAGTGAAAGAAATTTGCATTGCATTCGACCCAACATAATATCAGAGCTGTTCTCACAAATTAATGCTATCGTCAAAGGAGAAAGTGGGAAAATCCTATCATGGACGGAATTCATAAATTGTACAGAAAAATTCGCTGACGAAGACAATTTACATTAATACTTCAGCGAAATAATTGTAATGCGTAAAAATGGAAATACTTTTCAAACGGGAATTATTTGGTGAGGAACGATGAAAGTTATTTGTGAAAATAAAGCGTCAAAGAGGAATCATAAAAATTATCGTTTATGCAAAGTAACGCCTATTATCGTATTAAACTTTTAAAGAAACACAAGTGAAATTCTGTGAAACAAACTAAAGAGTGCATAGCACCGACAAAAGGCAACGTTATTTAATCTCAATAACAATTTTATCATAAGAATGAGAAAACATTAAATCTCTTATAAATTTTATATTAACATAATCAAAAGTAATCAACACATAAATTCTCGCAGTTAGTTACAGTGTCCAATTGTTCATTTCTATCGATTCACAAGTTTCATTATTGCCATTATTGTCTGTTCAGCGTCCTGGAGCGCTTTTTGTTCATTATTACCGGCGGATATGGTCGTATTTCCGGCTGAGGCGGATTTCGATGCGTAATTTCCTGTTTGGTGACTTGGCGAGGCACCTCCGGTGGCAGACGAGCGCACTTGCCGCACAGAAACTTCCATCCGATTAAGCAGCTCTCTAAAATAGTTTCTTATAGAAATTCCGAATAATTCTGCTTTTAAGGATGAAATAATAACATTTTCATTTTCAAGGTGAGTGTATAAGTGTTTGTGCGTTTTCTTAATTACGTATTCAAGTTACGTATTTTGTAACATGCAATTCTGTACTTTGTTGGTTAGATGTGTTCTGAAACTATCAACGAATTTAGTAGAATGAGCGTCGGTACTTTTTGAGAATGCTTCTAGTATAAAATATCCGGACAAAACATACTAAAAACTAATTAAAAATATATATTTGCAATAATGAAAACTGTTTCGTAAATGTTTCGCTGTTTTTACCATTACTTTTCTTTTCGTATTAATCCTTGTTAGCCATACATAGAAACTCTAATATTCCCTAACATTTATTATCTCTAACAACAAAACGAACAAAACGCCATATTTTGCATCTTCCGCGAAATTCAAACACTAATTTTGGTTCTTTTACAAAGCATTTCGAAATTCTTCATTTCATAAATTTCTTTGCTCAGCACTCTCATTTTTGATCACCCTATTACGCATTGTTTGTTTGTTATTGCGTGTGAAACATATTTTCTGTTTTATATTCTCCATTGCAGTTCCAAAATATTCTGAATTTAGAACAGTTTACAACTGTGAAGATGGATGAATACGTAATTGTCATTGGTGTTATTGGCGGATGTTTTCTGGTGGCCGTATTCGTTGTGGGCAGCACTCTTCTCAAGGATAGGAATGGCAGGTAACTATTGATTTTCTTACAATTCAAAATTTCACTACTGAATTTCGACTTCTCCTATTTAAAAAATTGCATTAAAACACTTCTATTAAATGTCCCTTAAAATTACCTAATGCGTTTGATCGAACGTCATTAAAATAATTACATTAAGTTTCATATGTGAAACATTTTTCCATTTTAGGACCTCTAAATCGCTTTCTCCGAAACGACGCTATGCATTGGCTCCGGTGACATCGTATGATTTGAAACGTCAATCAGCACCAATCATAAGACAGACTGATGACAAATCACGATCTCTAGCGAAATCTGAATGCCTGAAACTTTACTCTGACGACTATCGCTCTGATGCAGATGTTCATGTTCTGAACTTCGAGGCACTCTCTCTGGAGGATAAAAATGACCATACAGGTATAAATATGTGAAAATCTATGTGATGTAGGATTATTTTAATTGTAAATTACTCCGTTTGACAATAAAATACTACTATAACAATATACTAAAACTGCGTACTTAATGCTGAATTAAAATAGAATTTCTCGGAATGTATTAAACATATTTTACTGTGAGTGATTTGCTCTAAGAGTATTCACTGCTTGATTTCAGGATTTGAGAAAAAAGCAGAAAGCCTACTAAATGAGGCATGGAATATTCAAGGCGAACCAGATGCAATTTTCGCTAAAGCATTCGGTGTGAGTATACGACGCAAGGATTTGCTCTCGCTGCGCCCCTTCGAATGGCTCAATGACGAGGTGATCAACTTTTACATGAGTTTGATCTGCGAACGCAGCCGTCGGAAACCTTCGCTACCATCGGTGAGTCATAATGCTAATTTTTGTGACATTAGGAATAATCGAAAATTGTTTACTTGGAAATTTGGTTTGAAACTATTACATTAGGTAAATTTTAGATGGTTAACACAGTACTAGAAAAATTGCAATAAAAAGCAAGTCGAACATGTGAAAATGAATCTTAACTTATTTCCTAGCTTCCTTATTTTTTTCCTCGCTAACATTATCTCAATTACTATTTACAATCATTTAGGCATACGCATTCAACACATTCTTCTATCCAACTTTGGTGAAGAAAGGTTACGCCAATGTCAAGGAATGGACAAAGAAAGTGGATATTTTCTCCTACGATTTACTCTTCATTCCAATTCATTTGATCAACCATTGGTGTCTTGTGGTAATATTTTATCTTTGTTTTCGAATAATAAACGATCCATTTAGGTTGTTGATCTGCGACAGAAATGCGCGATGTTCTATGATTCATATATGAACGACGACGGTGGATGCTTGAAGACCATAATGTTTGTTACTCTTTATGATACGTTAAATATTATTCAAATATTTTAGGGAATACCTAACGTTGGAAATGAAACAAAAGAAGGGCCAAGATCTCGATGTTAACCAATGGAACGTATTTTGCAGAAAGGTTGAATTTTGGATATAACTAGGGATCCTTAAATCTAATTCTTAAATCACTGTGATAGATTACTTACGGGCTTTTTTGTTCGCCGTTTTTGGATTTATGATAAGTCAACCTCACTAAAACTATCTGAAATCTTTTGTTATTGTCTCTATAGTTACAATCTCAATCTTGGGTAAAATTAACTAGTGATTAGAGACCTCAAAAGAAAAACAAATGTCCTTTAATGAATACTCCCTCCATAAATTGAATGAGATCGTAATCTCATACTGCGCAATTTTCAGAACATTCCACAACAATTCAATGGATCTGACTGCGGTGTCTTTTGTTCGAAGTTTGCAGATTACACCGCGCGACGTGCGCGAATCGATTTTGATCACTCAAGGATGACGTATTTCCGAAAGCGAATGGTCTACGAGATTTGTAATCAGAAGATTGATGAATAGAATAATTTCAAGGATCAAATCGGGTGCATTCCAGATTTATTCTCTTGTGTAACGTGTAATCTCTGTTTAGCCTTGTCATCTTGTACTGGTAGAAATGTTGAATTTAACATGTTGTCTTTTTCTGTGTAATTTTGGTACTGTTAAACTGTTGTGTCGGTACTTCCGGGTTATCGGTGAGCAAAAAGTCAAAATTTCAAAATAGCCTAGTCAGTGCCTTCAAAATGATTGTAAAAGTGATGAGTCATTGCTTTATAGTGGTTGTAATTTGTAAGATAGAGGAATAAAAGTGCTGACTCATCACTTTTACAATCATTTTGAAGGCACTGACTAGGCTATTTTGACTTTTTGCTCACCGATAACCCGGAAGTACCGTTGTGTCTGTGATACGAATCGAAAAACTTACTGTCATATGTAATAAATTTTTTAGATTTCTATCACTTTTCGCTAATTATATTTTATTTGCAATATATAGAGCTTTAATAAATGATTTTACTAACCTGTATCTGAATTTTGAATGCGGCGATATATTCTCGGCATAAATTGTGCAGGTGTCATGAAATTGTTGCATCACATCGCTAATTCGGATCAGGTTATTGTGATGCTGTGATTGCTGGTTGTCGCTATTGTTCGACTTCGTGCCAAATTTGGAAATGGAAATTCTGCAAGGTGCTCTTTCGTTTCGAAGGTCTTGAATGCATCCTGGAATATGATAGTTTAATTCACGAAAATGAACTCAATTATTTATGTGCTTTTTGTTCCGTAATTTCATTGGAAATGCTCAAAAATTATTTCGCGTTTTGGAAATATAGCAAAAACCTATATTTAGGTTCCCTAAAAAATTACCGTCTCTGACATATAAATTCGAAGCAATAACGCCATTAAAATGTTATGCCTTACCCTCCAATTTTCTGTGCAGTTCCACTAAATATTCTTTACTGACAGCCGGAGTCGTGTCATCTCTGGCCGGTGGGGTGGAATGATGGTGTAGTTCGGCTGCAAAACTTGTCTGTGGCTCTCTTCCTGCTCCGGATCTCGTTTCCAACATAGAAAACCGTTTTTCATTCGTGCCTCGTTTTGTACATGCTTGCGGGTCACTTTCTTGCTCTTCTTTCAGAATGTCCTTTTTGTTCAGGAATGTGGGAGTGGATGGCTTGTTAGTGCCGGAATTTCTGTTAATGCCCTCAAATTTGGACGCCAAATCCCGGAGCGATTGCGCACGGGCCATTCTGCCATTACCGGATTGGTCTGAATCATCGTCTTCTACCGGATCTTGTTCAGACGTTGGTCGACTTCTACCTCCAGAAGTGTTCAAGGCAAAATTTGGTTTCACAAATGCGCTTGGACTGAACGAGGCGACGTTGGTCTTTGCACTGAAAAGAATTTTATTACAATTTATGATTACATAAAATGGCGCATAGAGACCGAAAATTTACAAATTTGAAATTCATTTACAAATGATAAATAATGAATAATTTAATCTTTGACTATGTCTTATAATTTTGTTTCTCTGAATGTCGTTCTTTTACGTAACTATTTAATTAAGAAATTTTAGTAACCAAACTAATTTTCATAATATTTTATATATCTGGAATGTTGCTTTTTGCATTTCTTACCTTGCATTGGGCCTTTGAAGTGTTGCAAATGGATGATGTTGTGGTTGTGATGGGAAACCGCCCACTTTGACGCTACTGCGCAAGCCCATTCTAATGGACGGCTGTTCCAACCTTCCTTTTTCAGATGGTTCTTCCGACGGTCGTCGAGGTGTCCATTTTTTGAAAGATGTGGAGGACGGCTGTAAAGAACCGTGAACGGAGGTGGTCATGTCGTGTTGAGCTCTTGCGTTGTCTTCTGCTATTTGAGCTTGCGTTTCATCGTCTTCACCAGAGGCGGACGGCTCACTTTGCATAGAGAAAGGTCTGTGATGTTGCAGAGGCTCCACCTAAAATCCGGGATAGTTAGACATATTAAAATGTCGGTTATATAAATGCATACATAAAATATATTTCTGTACTTTACAGAATCGAAAGAATATTTTCGCATTACTCACCTTTTGTGTAACAAGTTGTCTCACTCTTGCGACTCCCACCTGTCCATCTGCTTGCCCTGCAGAGCCCAAAATGTGTCCTGTCGTTCTGGCTGGGGCCGCACTTCGTGCCGTTAACGGCCTCAAAGCAACATGATGCTGTTGCGGTTGGAATGGTGAGTTTGGTTCCGCAGCGACTGTGGTGCCATATGGAGATACGCCCAAACTTCCGCATGTGGCCGCGGTCGAAGACGCTGGCATCGAGGAAGAGGAGTCGGATGAGGTTGAAGGCGAGGAGGACGTGGATCCAGCTGGCGTGCGGCCAATCCTTTTGTGAAGCGGAGGCAGCGTTTGGAATTTTGATTGGGCCGGGGGGAGTGGATCGGCGTCCTCCCGACTGGAGTTATTGGAATCACCTGAAAGGATAGGTGAAGATTCCGGATTAGACGCACTCGGTTGCACGTGTTTTAGCTGGCGTATTTTAGCACAGAGTTCGTTAGATTCAGGTAACGGAGAATCGTTTGCTTTGTCGTCTGAAATTGAAACTTAGAACGAATGAAATATTCCCCGGCAATTTGTAAATATTGGAATCAATTTTCACAAAGTAGACTCAATTTGTACTACTAATTTTAATCAAAAAATATGGATAAAAATTGGAAAATCTCTATTGTCAAAATATAAAACGTACTTCGCTCAAAATTTTAAAGAATAACTCATAAAAATCTAAAACCTTTTTTTGCACCAAATTAGAGTTTACGTAAAGCAAAAAAAAAACAAAGTAGATTCGCAGAAGTAAAATTCGAACCTTTTAATTTGTTCCACGTTGATCCTGACGGGCCATTGTTTGATGCCACAGGCGGTACTGAGCGCACAACGGCAGTTTTTGCCGAAAATTCGCTTTGCCCTCTTATTCCCTTTCTATCGACATTGGCCGAATCAATGTTTGAGGAACCTTCAGCACGACCCACGCCACGTGGTTTAGGTTCTGGACGGCCTCGGGATTCGCTTATGTTTTGCAAAGTTTGATTTGGAGCTGCGGTTGATTCAGGAATGGGTTGCTGAGGACTTTGTGGGAAATACGCTCCAAGGCTGGCGGTGGACTCAGATACCGTTTTCTTTAAACGGCGCTTTAACTGTTGCAAAAGTTCATTCTGTTGCTGTTGTTGGGCAGAGTTCGATTCGTTTTCAGCTTCACTCCTGAAAATAATACACATGAAAATAAACAAGACGCGGATATATTTTTAATTCAATCTTTGAAATCGCTAAAATCCGAAAGTTTGCTTTTGAAACAAGAAGTATATTCTGTTTCTGGAATCTTGTTACATGACCGACAACTAACTAAAAGTATTCTCTTTTGAACCAAAGTTGATTTATTCTAATTTCTTTTATCGAGTTATTACGATAAACAAACACTTTCGTACACCTGTCCTATAAATAGTATCATTATTCATTTTCTCTCACTATTTGCATTATTTATATTTATTTGTTTATTTCGCGTTGTCAAACGCAAATTCCATTAAGAAAGTAATAAGAATCATGTCTCTTCTTTAAAATTGGCAATTTCCAATGGCAACCAGAAATTAACAAATTAACACCTTCACAATCACTATTTAAATATGTCCGTAATAATATCCACGAACGCTTTGATCGTTCTTGATCAATAGCTAACAAGGTCTCAAATATTGTTTCTAAAATATTTTCACAAAATTTAGATCTCTCACCTAAATGTATTGGGCGCACTCTGACTCGGTAGTGCAATTCCGTCCAGAGAATCATCAGACACGCCACCGTCGCCTCCACTCAAAGTCATGCGACTGTTTCCATCTCCAGCCGGAGAACTCTGCTCAGATCCACTTCGTTTGATCGACTCCAAGAACGCTTCGATTCGAGCTCCCTTAGGCATAGTTCCGAACTTGCTCACCGCTTCACGAATGTTTTTCTTGGCCAGAGGAGAAACGAGGACGTCATCAGATAATTCTTGGTCATCTAAAAATGATTCATTTATCATCAAAACAAAAATTGTATCAAACCACGCGTATTATCGTCCTCGTGAACATCCGGATTTGGTGCCATGGATGTAGGCGCACAGAGCAATTTCGGTTTAGTGCTCGAGGCAGGTGGTACGGGTAGCACTAAGTCGCGACGAGACGCTGAGGATATTTGCGGCAATTCTGAAGGAGATTTAAATGATGAAAACTGGCCTTCATTTGACCGGAAAGTGGAGACTTGGTCCACCGCAGAAAATGCGCTTGTATTTGCCCCGAAGAGATGGTTTACGGCAACGGTTGGAGGTGGCGGTCTGTTGGGACGCGGCGGGGGAGGCGGAGGCGGGAACTCGATCTGCGGGGGACCTTGTTGAACCAGAATTGAGTTGCTTAGTCTAAAAATTAAAATTTATTCAATGTTTTAGTTTTATGAATTCATTAACATTCTGCTTAGCAAAATATAGTCTCACTTTTTCGAACGAAACGAACGTCATTATTAATTTCAAATAGAATTTTTAATTTTTTACCATATTTTAGTACTTTTATTCTTTATCAAAATTACGGAATTACGAACTTTCGAGAATTATGTTCTTGGATGGGCGAGAAGCTAGACTCAAACGCCCGCGTGCCGAGAACGGGGGATCCTCGGTGCGTTTGAAAAGTCCTGCCGTCCCCTCCTGAAGACCGCCTTGACATAGACGAACGCTGCTGAGCCACTTTGGCGGCGGCCATCGCGAGATTGGTAACTGTAGAGGGCGGAGACATATCGTTTGTGGATGCAGACTGGGGCACTCCTTCATTAGAGAATGTTGGATTATGCAGCAGAGCGGACGACGCGGAAGAAGACAAACGGCATTTTTCCAACTGTGCGTCTACCTTAAAACCATATCTTAGTTTGTTGGATTAACTTGATTAATTATTTAAGCCTAAAGTAATCACCTCTTGATCAATGCTGGATTGCTGGAACATTGCCTCAAGGCTTGTATAGATATCTTGAAATCGAGGTCTGTCCGACGGCGACCAGTTCCAGCACTGCAACATCAGACGATAGACACTCGGAGGGCACCCAGGTGGAGAGTCCATGCGGAAGCCACGTTCCAGTAATGAGTACACAGAATTTAGCTCGACTCCTGGATAAGGTGCCATGCCATATGTTGCGATTTCCCATAGCCTAAATGCAAACATGTATTTGAATAATTTAAATTGATTAAATTACTTACAGAACCCCAAATGCCCACACATCGGATTTTGTGCTGAACGTATTGTATGCGAGTCCTTCAGGCGCAGTCCATTTGATTGGGAATTTGGCACCTGCTTGGGCTGTATAAGTGTCCTCTCGCATAAAACGTGCCAACCCGAAATCGGCGACCTTTACTACATGTTCATCAGCGACGAGACAATTGCGCGCAGCGAGATCCCTAAAATACGTTTTATGAATAGTCATATAAAAATTATTAGACAGTAACAAACATTTATAAATTGTCCTAGCAGACTACCGATCACGAAAATATTAATGATCCCAACAATTGATACTCTATAATCCATTTCCACAAAGGAAAATGACATGTTAGCCAATATGGCAAATAATTTCGGGTAAAAATAGTGAGTATGCAATCGTTAATCCTACCTGAGTCACAAACACTCATTTAGCTCATAAATTAATAAGAATGATTTATGACCAAAGTACACTTTTAGTATGTCAAAGCCATACAATGCATAAAAATTTTGTCATCATAAATTCAGACCACCGTAAAGGACTTACCTATGAATAAAATTCCTCGTTTCGAGATACGCCATTCCCGCAGCGATTTGTGTGGCCATATACATCAGAACTGTGGGAGTTAGAAGTTTTCTCTCGGCTTTCCGTAGATAATCTAGCAAATTTCCCTTGTTCATATACTCGGTGATGATGTAAAATGGAGGCTCGCGAGTGCATACGCCCAGAAGTTGAACCAAGTTTTGGTGATGAAGATCTTTCATTATGGCTGCCTCAGCCAAGAAGTCCGGCAGTGCCATGGCTTCTTCCTATAAGAAACGGATTATTGATGTAAAGAAACACACTAAAACCTTGAGCGTTTTTACGGCCACAGTTCGTTCATATCTTGTCCAATGGCCTTCATAGACGTCGCCATATTGACCGCCTCCTAAATTGGAAAACATGTATCTTTCAGTTTTTGTATCATCCGAACCTTAAGACTAGCTTTAAGGTAATTTATGAAATTATAAAACCGTTCGAAAAATAAAATAAATTAATTGCTCATTAAATTTTGAAATTATCCCGCACTTTTGCAATCACGCATTGGCTCGGAAATTTTTGGAGATCAGTTTGCAATTATATGCAAAGACGTAAAATTTTACCTCCAAAACATTTTTGCTAATTTACTAACATTATATACCAAACATTCATTTTCGTAAAAGGAAAATTAATTGTATAGTTATAAAAGTCTATAACCCATATCAAAAAACTAAATAATAAATTCAGATATAAATTTCACAATAAATATCATAAATAAGCATTTAGAAATCGAGCAAAAATCTTACCAAGCTTGTTGCGCATTTGGATCTCGGACCTCTCCACTTCCCATTCGTCTGGTTGTGTTGGAGCGCGGGCACGGCCGCGCGCATAGATGGATTGATAAATTTTTAGCTTACAAGGACCACTCACCTGATGAAACGTGACGGATAGGAATTTACCCAACCTTGTGGGCCTTCGAACGGTACCAAGCTTTTTTGCGAACACGTTACGAAAAAAGGTTTTCCTGATACGGAAAATTGGATTTTTACAAGGAAAATGCGAGAAAATCCGATTTCAGAGGCCGTTTTCGGGCATTTTTGTCTATGAAAGTGGCAAAAATAACGTTATATTCGTGTTCCCCGTAATTTTGTGGGTAAGATAGCGCCTTTTACAGAATTTTTGGAGAAAAAAATTTTTCATTTGTTTTTGCTACCAGGTGAAAAAGCGTTTTTTCAAGTTTTTTCACCTGGTAGCTAAAAATATGAAAAAATTAAGTTAAAGTCAAGTGCCTACACAAGAACTGGTCTCTATATATTCACCTACTTCTCTTTCTCTGTTTTACTTGTAGTAATTGTTCTTGTACTTATTGATTACTATTTATATTTTAAAAGGGAATCTATTAACAAGATTCATTGTTCAGAGAATTGAAAAAGGAGTATGACTACGCGTAGTCCAAAAAATTGGAATTTTGCATAAATTCCTAACAAGAAACAAAATATATCACTTCCTCCTTTTGGATCCACTTTCGCTATATCCAGCGCCTGCTCATTAGAGCCACTTTCTTTCACTCCAACCTTTTCTTTACCATCTACAATCAAAGGTTAGCATACGATCTAATTTGTGATTTAATTTACCAAAACCCTTTTCATTTCTTAGCCATGCACGGATAGTGCTCTCATCGGCTAAATTATACTGTTCAATGGAAAACCCATCCAATAATTCTGGGTAGATGCCATTGATTGGATCTGCAAGGAAAATCATATACGCATAGATCAAACACAAAAATAAAGGCATTTACTATATTTCGTCAATTTAACATTGTCGCGCGGAACACTGGTGCGTGTGCCAACCCAATCCCTGATCTTATCAATAGTAAATGGTGGTTCAGAGAACCGGAATACCGGCTTGGTATTTGTCCACATAATTCGAACGAATAGCGCTGGATTATTCATTGCTAAATAAATTTTTACATCAACATATGTGAGTAAGATTTCAGAAAAAGTGGAACAACGTGAGGTAAGTATGCGATATAGAGGATAAATAAGGTATGGCACAGGTAATACATTCGTTTTTTACTGAATAATTTTATGATAGGTACAAACGGTTGTGGAAGGATGCGAAAATCGCGAAGATGGAGTTTCGGTCCCGAAAACAAATGTGCCAAATGTAAAGGATTGAGGAAACGAGACAGGGGTTTCTTTAAAATTTCCTTGCGAAATGTTACTTTTTCTTGCGCAGGATTAGTTAATTTCGCTTACGTTTTTATTTATAACAATCTGATGTGTAATATTCAATTACTTAATCGATATGGCACATTTTTTATTCTGATCTTCGCTATATAAGCTATTACTCAAGGCTCAATTTTAAGAAAAGTGATCTTCAACAGAAAACATATCGTGCTACAGGTGTGGATTCTCCAAAAAGATAAGTGTTCAAGAGAAGTTTTAATTGATATCAGTTGAGAAACATAACCTTCTCGTAACCGTTAATTTATCAAGACCGCTGCCTCCTTTATAAAAAAAGCGAAGCAAAATATATGAAGATCTATTTACGACCATCTTTATAAACCGAAACTTGTTGATCCGAACTGTTTTCAAAAACAGGCCGTTTACCAATCTGATAAAACCGCGGTGCAGCTGGAAATTCGCTTTAGGCATGGAACTCAAAGATCAGAAGTGCCAAGTAAACAGCATCTTCCTCTATGGCCAACACTCGCAAACTCTTTGCTTGTGGTCATTACATCATTTTTGGTGTATTGGATCAAAGCTTTTCACTTGAAAATATTTACAAGAACCACAATATTTCGGGCAACAGATGTTTAAAATTGAAAAGATTGCGCAAAATAACATCTGTGACCTTTCTCTTCAAGGCACTGATATAAAATCAATTTACTCTTTCATACAGTAAACTTTTTGGTAAATTGTGTTTTGTCTCGGATGAAGCTAAATAATAATGAAGCCATATAATAAATCCATCGTAATAAGTTGAACTTGAGGATCCTGGCGTAAAAGTAGTCTGAACAATGAAGTAGTTTGTGTATCAAGCGTTTCATTCGAGTACGTTTATCGAAACCAAAGTGAGAACAACGTATCCAAAATATATACATTGTAACAAAATTTACCACAAAATTGCGTAGCGACACTATATAATCCCACTTCCTCCAACACAAATTTTAGATTTTTACATTTTGAACAGTATTAAACTTTGCAATAATTTTTGTATATTTTTGATAAATATAATGGCTAACTCGGATATTAATATTTAAATGCTCAGAAACTTTTACGTCCTCTTGTGATCAAAATAGGAGTACTTCCGACCTATTGGCCCCCAGCAATACAACATCTGCTTTATGTATATAGACCCCTCCTCTCTAGATTGTGAAATACCTAGATGAATAATAACGGACGGTGAGTGTGAGAATGGTGTATATTTTGTAGATTACCGACATACAATCATGACTTATTAATTGAGGTTATTTGAATTACCTCCAAACCGGAGTATTTTCTCAAGCTTTCAATCCAATCATTCGTTAAGTAACAAAGAGATTAAACGGTAGATTCTTTGCATATTTTATTACTATAAAAGTTCAAACACCTTGAATTGAATGGAATTGTTATTTGTCACATATATGTAGATAGATCATTATACAATTTATTTATTGGTAACATTTATATATTTCGCCAAATCGACTTTCCCCATCTAAACTCAATTTTCATCACATTATAATTCAGCTGTCCACCCAAAACTCTATATGTTCGTGTTGTTCTCAGTGCTTAAAATTTTCCTTATCTTTAAATAAAATCGTTACGTATTAATTGAAAGATTTTTTTGAATTTTCTATCTGGCTTTCTAGTTTTTCGTTTCACGCAGTTAATTTAACTTGAGGCTAAAACATAAGTTCACGCTTAAGTTTAGGAAAAAGCCCCGCCTAGCCTAATCTTAAGCCTGAGTTGTTCACCTAAAAGCTAGCTTCACATCTTCTTTCTATTACTGATTTGCCCGATAGTTTCCATGCGTCTGATTTCGTCGATAGAAATAAATATATTTACACATTCGAATCTTATTCGCATAAACAACGTTAAAAATAAGCAACATTGTCGAGAGAATTGCGAGTGAAAGAAATTTGCATTGCATTCGACCCAACATAATATCAGAAGCTGTTCTCACAAATTAATGCTATCGTCAAAGGAGAAAGTGGGAAAATCCTATCATGGACGGAATTCATAAATTGTACAGAAAAATTCGCTGACGAAGACAATTTACATTAATACTTCAGCGAAATAATTGTAATGCGTAAAAATGGAAATACTTTTCAAACGGGAATTATTTGGTAAGGAACGATGAAAGTTATTTGTGAAAATAAAGCGTCAAAGAGGAATCATAAAAATTATCGTTTATGCAAAGTAACGCCTATTATCGTATTAAACTTTTAAAGAAACACAAGTGAAATTCTGTGAAACAAACTAAAGAGTGCATAGCACCGACAAAAGGCAACGTTATTTAATCTCAATAACAATTTTATCATAAGAATGAGAAAACATTAAATCTCTTATAAATTTTATATTAACATAATCAAAAGTAATCAACACATAAATTCTCGCAGTTAGTTACAGTGTCCAATTGTTCATTTCTATCGATTCACAAGTTTCATTATTGCCATTATTGTCTGTTCAGCGTCCTGGAGCGCTTTTTGTTCATTATTACCGGCGGATATGGTCGTATTTCCGGCTGAGGCGGATTTCGAGGCGTAATTTCCTGTTTGGTGACTTGGCGAGGCACCTCCGGTGGCAGACGAGCGCACTTGCCGCACAGAAACTTCCATCCGATTAAGCAGCTCTCTAAAATAGTTTCTTATAGAAATTCCGAATAATTCTGCTTTTAAGGATGAAATAATAACATTTTCATTTTCAAGGTGAGTGTATAAGTGTTTGTGCGTTTTCTTAATTACGTATTCAAGTTACGTATTTTGTAACATGCAATTCTGTACTTTATTGGTTAGATGTGTTCTGAAACTATCAACGAATTTAGTAGAATGAGCGTCGGTACTTTTTGAGAATGCTTCTAGTATAAAATATCCGGACAAAACATACTAAAAACTAATTAAAAATATATATTTGCAATAATGAAAACTGTTTCGTAAATGTTTCGCTGTTTTTACCATTACTTTTCTTTTCGTATTAATCCTTGTTAGCCATACATAGAAACTCTAATATTCCCTAACATTTATTATCTCTAACAACAAAACGAACAAAACGCCATATTTTGCATCTTCCGCGAAATTCAAACACTAATTTTGGTTCTTTTACAAAGCATTTCGAAATTCTTCATTTCATAAATTTCTTTGCTCAGCACTCTCATTTTTGATCGCCCTATTACGCATTGTTTGTTTGTTATTGCGTGTGAAACATATTTTCTGTTTTATATTCTCCATTGCAGTTCCAAAATATTCTGAATTTAGAACAGTTTACAACTGTGAAGATGGATGAATACGTAATTGTCATTGGTGTTATTGGCGGATGTTTTCTGGTGGCCGTATTCGTTGTGGGCAGCACTCTTCTCAAGGATAGGAATGGCAGGTAACTATTGATTTTCTTACAATTCAAAATTTCACTACTGAATTTCGACTTCTCCTATTTAAAAAATTGCATTAAAACACTTCTATTAAATGTCCCTTAAAATTACCTAATGCGTTTGATCGAACGTCATTAAAATAATTACATTAAGTTTCATATGTGAAACATTTTTCCATTTTAGGACCTCTAAATCGCTTTCTCCGAAACGACGCTATGCATTGGCTCCGGTGACATCGTATGATTTGAAACGTCAATCAGCACCAATCATAAGACAGACTGATGACAAATCACGATCTCTAGCGAAATCTGAATGCCTGAAACTTTACTCTGACGACTATCGCTCTGATGCAGATGTTCATGTTCTGAACTTCGAGGCACTCTCTCTGGAGGATAAAAATGACCATACAGGTATAACTATGTGAAAATCTATGTGATGTAGGATTATTTTAATTGTAAATTACTTCGTTTGACAATAAAATACTACTATAACAATATACTAAAACTGCGTACTTAATGCTGAATTAAAATAGAATTTCTCGGAATGTATTAAACATATTTTACTGTGAGTGATTTGCTCTAAGAGTATTCACTGCTTGATTTCAGGATTTGAGAAAAAAGCAGAAAGCCTACTAAATGAGGCATGGAATATTCAAGGCGAACCAGATGCAATTTTCGCTAAAGCATTCGGTGTGAGTATACGACGCAAGGATTTGCTCTCGCTGCGCCCCTTCGAATGGCTCAATGACGAGGTGATCAACTTTTACATGAGTTTGATCTGCGAACGCAGCCGTCGGAAACCTTCGCTACCATCGGTGAGTCATAATGCTAATTTTTGTGACATTAGGAATAATCGAAAATTGTTTACTTGGAAATTTGGTTTGAAACTATTACATTAGGTAAATTTTAGATGGTTAACACAGTACTAGAAAAATTGCAATAAAAAGCAAGTCGAACATGTGAAAATGAATCTTAACTTATTTCCTAGCTTCCTTATTTTTTCCTCGCTAACATTATCTCAATTACTATTTACAATCATTTAGGCATACGCATTCAACACATTCTTCTATCCAACTTTGGTGAAGAAAGGTTACGCCAATGTCAAGGAATGGACAAAGAAAGTGGATATTTTCTCCTACGATTTACTCTTCATTCCAATTCATTTGATCAACCATTGGTGTCTTGTGGTAATATTTTATCTTTGTTTTCGAATAATAAACGATCCATTTAGGTTGTTGATCTGCGACAGAAATGCGCGATGTTCTATGATTCATATATGAACGACGACGGTGGATGCTTGAAGACCATAATGTTTGTTACTCTTTATGATACGTTAAATATTATTCAAATACTTTAGGGAATACCTAACGTTGGAAATGAAACAAAAGAAGGGCCAAGATCTCGATGTTAACCAATGGAACGTATTTTGCAGAAAGGTTGAATTTTGGATATAACTAGGGATCCTTAAATCTAATTCTTAAATCACTGTGATAGATTACTTACGGGCTTTTTTGTTCGCCGTTTTTGGATTTATGATAAGTCAACCTCACTAAAACTATCTGAAATCTTTTGTTATTGTCTCTATAGTTACAATCTCAATATTGGGTAAAATTAACTAGTGATTAGAGACCTCAAAAGAAAAACAAATGTCCTTTAATGAATACTCCCTCCATAAATTGAATGAGATCGTAATCTCATACTGCGCAATTTTCAGAACATTCCACAACAATTCAATGGATCTGACTGCGGTGTCTTTTGTTCGAAGTTTGCAGATTACACCGCGCGACGTGCGCGAATCGATTTTGATCACTCAAGGATGACGTATTTCCGAAAGCGAATGGTCTACGAGATTTGTAATCAGAAGCTTGATGAATAGAATAATTTCAAGGATCAAATCGGGTGCATTCCAGCTTTATTCTCTTGTGTAACGTGTAATCTCTGTTTAGCCTTGTCATCTTGTACTGGTAGAAATGTTGAATTTAACATGTTGTCTTTTTCTGTGTAATTTTGGTACTGTTAAACTGTTGTGTCTGTGATACGAATCGAAAAACTTACTGTCATATGTAATAAATTTTTTAGATTTTTATCACTTTTCGCTAATTATATTTTATTTGCAATATATAGAGCTTTAATAAATGATTTTACTAACCTGTATCTGAATTTTGAATGCGGCGATATATTCTCGGCATAAATTGTGCAGGTGTCATGAAATTGTTGCATCACATCGCTAATTCGGATCAGGTTATTGTGATGCTGTGATTGCTGGTTGTCGCTATTGTTCGACTTCGTGCCAAATTTGGAAATGGAAATTCTGCAAGGTGCTCTTTCGTTTCGAAGGTCTTGAATGCATCCTGGAATATGATAGTTTAATTCACGAAAATGAACTCAATTATTTATGTGCTTTTTGTTCCGTAATTTCATTGGAAATGCTCAAAAATTATTTCGCGTTTTGGAAATATAGCAAAAACCTATATTTAGGTTATCTAAAAAATTACCGTCACTGACATATAAATTCGAAGCAATAACGCCATGAAAATGTTATGCCTTACCCTCCAATTTTCTGTGCAGTTCCACTAAATATTCTTTACTGACAGCCGGAGTCGTGTCATCTCTGGCCGGTGGGGTGGAATGATGGTGTAGTTCGGCTGCAAAACTTGTCTGTGGCTCTCTTCCTGCTCCGGATCTCGTTTCCAACATAGAAAACCGTTTTTCATTCGTGCCTCGTTTTGTACATGCTTGCGGGTCACTTTCTTGCTCTTCTTTCAGAATGTCCCTTTTGTTCAGGAATGTGGGAGTGGATGGCTTGTTAGTGCCGGAATTTCTGTTAATGCCCTCAAATTTGGACGCCAAATCCCGGAGCGATTGCGCACGGGCCATTCTGCCATTACCGGATTGGTCTGAATCATCGTCTTCTACCGGATCTTGTTCAGACGTTGGTCGACTTCTACCTCCAGAAGTGTTCATGGACAAATTTGGTTTCACAAATGCGCTTGGACTGAACGAGGCGACGTTGGTCTTTGCACTGAAAAGAATTTTATTACAATTTATGATTACATAAAATGGCGCATAGAGACCGAAAATTTACAAATTTGAAATTCATTTACAAATGATAAATAATGAATAATTTAATCTTTGACTATGTCTTATAATTTTGTTTCTCTGAATGTCGTTCTTTTACGTAACTATTTAATTAAGAAATTTTAGTAACCAAACTAATTTTCATAATATTTTATATATCTGGAATGTTGCTTTTTGCATTTCTTACCTTGCATTGGGTCTTTGAAGTGTTGCAAATGGATGATGTTGTGATTGTGATGGGAAACCGCCCACTTTGACGCTACTGCGCAAGCCCATTCTAATGGACGGCTGTTCCAACCTTCCTTTTTCAGATGGTTCTTCCGACGGTCGTCGAGGTGTCCATTTTTTGAAAGATGTGGAGGACGGCTGTAAAGAACCGTGAACGGAGGTGGTCATGTCGTGTTGAGCTCTTGCGTTGTCTTCTGCTATTTGAGCTTGCGTTTCATCGTCTTCACCAGAGGCGGACGGCTCACTTTGCATAGAGAAAGGTCTGTGATGTTGCAGAGGCTCCACCTAAAATCCGGGATAGTTAGACATATTAAAATGTCGGTTATATAAATGCATACATAAAATATATTTCTGTACTTTACAGAATCGAAAGAATATTTTCGCATTACTCACCTTTTGTGTAACAAGTTGTCTCACTCTTGCGACTCCCACCTGTCCATCTGCTTGCCCTGCAGAGCCCAAAATGTGTCCTGTCGTTCTGGCTGGGGCCGCACTTCGTGCCGTTAACGGCCTCAAAGCAACATGATGCTGTTGCGGTTGGAATGGTGAGTTTGGTTCCGCAGCGATTGTGGTGCCATATGGAGATACGCCCAAACTTCCGCATGTGGCCGCGGTCGAAGACGCTGGCATCGAGGAAGAGGAGTCGGATGAGGTTGAAGGCGAGGAGGACGTGGATCCAGCTGGCGTGCGGCCAATCCTTTTGTGAAGCGGAGGCAGCGTTTGGAATTTTGATTGGGCCGGGGGGAGTGGATCGGCGTCCTCCAGACTGGAGTTATTGGAATCACCTGAAAGGATAGGTGAAGATTCCGGATTAGACGCACTCGGTTGCACGTGTTTTAGCTGGCGTATTTTAGCACAGAGTTCGTTAGATTCAGGTAACGGAGAATCGTTTGCTTTGTCGTCTGAAATTGAAACTTAGAACGAATGAAATATTCCCCGGCAATTTGTAAATATTGGAATCAATTTTCACAAAGTAGACTCAATTTGTACTACTAATTTTAATCAAAAAATATGGATAAAAATTGGAAAATCTCTATTGTCAAAATATAAAACGTACTTCGCTCAAAATTTTAAAGAATAACTCATAAAAATTTAAAACCTTTTTTGCACCAAATTAGAGTTTACGTAAAGCAAAAAAAAACAAAGTAGATTCGCAGAAGTAAAATTCGAACCTTTTAATTTGTTCCACGTTGATCCTGACGGGCCATTGTTTGATGCCACAGGCGGTACTGAGCGCACAACGGCAGTTTTTGCCGAAAATTCGCTTTGCCCTCTTATTCCCTTTCTATCGACATTGGCCGAATCAATGTTTGAGGAACCTTCAGCACGACCCACGCCACGTGGTTTAGGTTCTGGACGGCCTCGGGATTCGCTTATGTTTTGCAAAGTTTGATTTGGAGCTGCGGTTGATTCAGGAATGGGTTGCTGAGGACTTTGTGGGAAATACGCTCCAAGGCTGGCGGTGGACTCAGATACCGTTTTCTTTAAACGGCGCTTTAATTGTTGCAAAAGTTCATTCTGTTGCTGTTGTTGGGCAGAGTTCGATTCGTTTTCAGCTTCACTCCTGAAAATAATACACATGAAAATAAACAAGGCGCGGATATATTTTTAATTCAATCTTTGAAATCGCTAAAATCCGAAAGTTTGCTTTTGAAACAAGAAGTATATTCTGTTTCTGGAATCTTGTTACATGACCGACAACTAATTAAAAGTATTCTCTTTTGAACCAAAGTTGATTTATTCTAATTTCTTTTATCGAGTTATTACGATAAACAAACACTTTCGTACACCTGTCCTATAAATAGTATCATTATTCATTTTCTCTCACTATTTGCATTATTTATATTTATTTGTTTATTTCGCGTTGTCAAACGCAAACTCCATTAAGAAAGTAATAAGAATCATGTCTCTTCTTTAAAATTGGCAATTTCCAATGGCAACCAGAAATTAACAAATTAACACCTTTACAATCACTATTTAAATATGTCCGTAATAATATCCACGAACGCTTTGATCGTTCTTGATCAATAGCTAACGAGGTCTCAAATATTGTTTCTAGAATATTTTCACAAAATTTAGATCTCTCACCTAAATGTATTGGGCGCACTCTGACTCGGTAGTGCAATTCCGTCCAGAGAATCATCGGACACGCCACCGTCGCCTCCACTCAAAGTCATGCGACTGTTTCCATCTCCAGCCGGAGAACTCTGCTCAGATCCACTTCGTTTGATCGACTCCAAGAACGCTTCGATTCGAGCTCCCTTAGGCATAGTTCCGAACTTGCTCACCGCTTCACGAATGTTTTTCTTGGCCAGAGGAGAAACGAGGACGTCATCAGATAATTCTTGGTCATCTAAAAATGATTCATTTATCATCAAAACAAAAATTGTATCAAACCATGCGTATTATCATCCTCGTGAACATCCGGATTTGGTGCCATGGATGTAGGCGCACAGAGCAATTTCGGTTTAGTGCTCGAGGCAGGTGGTACGGGTAGCACTAAATCGCGACGAGACGCTGAGGATATTTGCGGCAATTCTGAAGGAGATTTAAATGATGAAAACTGGCCTTCATTTGACCGGAAAGTGGAGACTTGGTCCACCGCAGAAAATGCGCTTGTATTTGCCCCGAAGAGATGGTTTACGGCAACGGTTGGAGGTGGCGGTCTGTTGGGACGCGGCGGGGGAGGCGGAGGCGGGAACTCGATCTGCGGGGGACCTTGTTGAACCAGAGTTGAGTTGCTTAGTCTAAAAATTAAAATTTATTCAATGTTTTAGTTTTATGAATTCATTAACATTCTGCTTAGCAAAATATAGTCTCATTTTTTCGCACGAAACGAGCGTCATTATTAATTTTTTTACCATATTTTAGTACTTTTATTCTTTATCAAAATTACGGAATTACGAACTTTCGAGAATTATGTTCTTGGATGGGCGAGAAGCTAGACTCAAACGCCCGCGTGCCGAGAACGGGGGATCCTCGATGCGTTTGAAAAGTCCTGCCGTCCCCTCCTGAAGACCGCCTTGACATAGACGAACGCTGCTGAGCCACTTTGGCGGCGGCCATCGCGAGATTGGTAACTGCAGCGGGCGGAGACATATCATTTGTGGATGCCGACTGGGGCACTCCTTCATTAGAGAATGTCGGATTATGCAGCAGAGCGGACGACGCGGAAGAAGACAAACGGCATTTTTCCAACTGTGCGTCTACCTTAAAACCATATCTTAGATTGTTGGATTATCTTGAATAATTCTTTGGGTGCTGCAGAACTATCAAAACGGGATCATGTTGCCATTAGCCTAAAGTAATCACCTCTTGATCAATGCTGGATTGCTGGAACATAGCCTCGAGACTTGTATAGATATCTTGAAATCGGGGTCTGTCCGACGGCGACCAGTTCCAGCATTGCAACATCAGACGATAGACACTAGGAGGGCATCCAGGTGGAGAGTCCATGCGGAAGCCACGTTCCAGTAAAGAGTACACAGAATTTAGCTCGACTCCTGGATAAGGTGCCATGCCATATGTTGCGATTTCCCATAGCCTAAATGCAAACATGTATTTGAATAATTTAAATTGATTAAATTACTTACAGAACCCCAAATGCCCACACATCGGACTTTGTGCTGAACGTATTGTATGCGAGTCCTTCAGGCGCAGTCCATTTGATTGGGAATTTGGCACCTGCTTGGGCTGTATAAGTGTCCTCTCGCATAAAACGTGCCAACCCGAAATCGGCGACCTTTACTACATGTTCATCAGCGACGAGACAATTGCGCGCAGCGAGATCCCTAAAATACGTTTTATGAATAGACATATAAAAATTATTAGACAGTAACAAACATTTATAAATTGTCCTAGCAGACTACCGATCACGAAAATATTAATGATCCCAACAATTGATACTCTATAATCCATTTCCACAAAGGAAAATGACATGTTAGCCAATATGGCAAATAATTTCGGGTAAAAATAGTGAGTATGCAATCGTTAATCCTACCTGAGTCACGAACACTCATTTAGCTCATAAATTAATAAGAATGATTTATGACCAAAGTACACTTTTAGTATGTCAAAGCCATACAATGCATAAAAATTTTGTCATCATAAATTCAGACCACCGTAAAGGACTTACCTATGAATAAAATTCCTCGTTTCGAGATACGCCATTCCCGCAGCGATTTGTGTGGCCATATACATCAGAACTGTGGGAGTTAGAAGTTTTCTCTCGGCTTTCCGTAGATAATCTAGCAAATTTCCCTTGTTCATATACTCGGTGATGATGTAAAATGGAGGCTCGCGAGTGCATACGCCCAGAAGTTGAACCAAGTTTTGGTGATGAAGATCTTTCATTATGGCGGCTTCAGCCAAGAAGTCCGGCAGTGCCATAGCTTCTTCCTATAAGAAACGGATTATTGATGTAAAGAAACACACTAAAACCTTGAGCGTTTTTACGGCCACAGTTCGTTCATATCTTGTCCAATGGCCTTCATAGACGTCGCCATATTGACCGCCTCCTAAATTGAAAAACATGTATCTTTCAGTTTTTATGTCATCCGAACCTTAAACCTAGCTTTAAGGTAATTTAGGAAATTATAAAACCGTTCGAAAAAATAAAATAAATTAATTGCTCATTAAATTTTGAAATTATCCCGCACTTTTGCAATCACGCATTGGCTCGGAAATTTTTGGAGATCAGTTTGCAATTATATGCAAAGACGTAAAATTTTACCTCCAAAACATTTTTGCTAATTTACTAACATTATATACCAAACATTCATTTTCGTAAAAGGAAAATTAATTGTATAGTTATAAAAGTCTATAACCCATATCAAAAAACTAAATAATAAATTCAGATATAAATTTCACAATAAATATCATAAATAAGCATTTAGAAATCGAGCAAAAATCTTACCAAGCTTGTTGCGCATTTGGATCTCGGACCTCTCCACTTCCCATTCGTCTGGTTGTGTTGGAGAAAGGGAAAATATTGTGGGCGGGCGTTGTTTCTTTGGCGCCGGATACATTAATGTACCTAAATTTCAGTTTATACTAAAATATATGGTAGAAAGAAAGTTTACTTACAAATCAATCCAGACGCGTAAACGCTATGGTGGTGGACTAGTTCTCCGAGAGTTTTAAATTTGGCGTCTTGTGTTATGTACAACTGAAAATTAATAAAGTTATTGAGCGAATAGTAGTATGCTTTTATGAGCATAAAAGCAATGATAAGCTTTTATAAGAATATATAACATGAAATTGATAAAACTGAAGTAAAAATTTGTATTTAACTTTAACCTTAGCAACTATTTACTTACATCATGATAAAATAAAAATAAAATATTTTTGTTTGTTCATTATAACTAAGTTTTCAGCACAATAAAGCGCAAATAATGCTAGCAAATTTAATTCGTTTTCAGCAATTTTTTGCAAAATTAAAAAGTTCCTCAAATTTTTTATAACAAATAATTACAAGCGGCTCAATGGGCAATCTTCAACCTATTCAACTGGCATAAAACATTAAAAAGACAAACCCGGTCGGAAGTAGAGTCTACGTTGATTCTATAATGATAGACTCTTCCGTCGTGGCGCAATGAGATTGAATATTGGCCGATACTGGTCTCAGATTCGCGAACGAGGAAACTGCCGTTGATGCCCGAACTGAGCAAGTATTCAGCTTCGTTACGCGACACTTTGCCGTGGTACCACTATAAAGCAACGTATTTAATATCTATAATCAAAGTTTTATATGCACCAAATTATAATTTTTATAGTGAAAATATATTTAAAATCGAAAATTACAAGGCCGATTCGACATAGAAAATAATTATTTTGAAATCTTGAACTTTAGTGCATAAAAAGGTACCGAGTGTTTTTCGAGTGAATTCAGTGGGGTGATGTATAGACTAGGCACCCATCCGATTTGTGGCGAACTACTATCAACTGGTTGCAAGGAAGCTGAATTGGCGCTACTCCCGCTGGCATGTCTTCTGGACACCAACTGCGCCTCGCACCATTCTTTTGTCTTATTATAGCCGAGAACTCGCACCTGCAATTAGTTTCAGATTATATAAAGAAATCGTCAAAAAATAATATAAAAACTTTCGCACGACTATTATATAGCTCCAATTCAGAGAAAGTCTTAAGTATCTCAAAATTTTTAATTATTCCAATGTATAATTCAACATACATTGATCAAAGGTTATGTTAATAGTATTATGAAAATATTTCAAATACTAATTCCTATTCTATTAAACTAATAATATAATAGTAATAACTCTAATAATAATTCTAATAATTTTCGTTCTAATGTTATTGGCATTATTAGGCTGGTTAATGGAATAATAAAATTACAAATTATTCAAGCCTTCCTCACCTGATCTCCCTTTCGAAGAGATAATTTCTCGTCTCCAACTCCGTGGAAGTCGTAGAGTGCGATAAAAAGCTGCGCTCCATACTGAGACGAAGTGGACGTGGTTGGAGCGGCATTCTCATAGGATGGTGGGTAGCAACCGCTCGTATCTTCTCTTCGGTGCCCTCTGTAACCACCTTTGGCCGAGCCATGATCTTGATGAGGCATCGACGCAGACAGTAGCGACACGCTCGACGATGATACCGAGCCGCCAATGTTATTGTTGAGCAGTTCTTCTCTAAAATTTCGAGATTTTATTAAGTGAATTTTTAATTACTTCAGATTTTTTAATCTTTTATCGCAACATCTTATTATTAATCTCAGAGGTTTCAAAATGCAACATCTCAATAGTCAAAACTGACTTATGAGTCAAATTTTGGTATGACTCAGTGCCTATGGCGAATCATATCCAGAGAAAATTTCATCTAGGTTTTTCATAAATAATAACAGAGGAAAACTTGCTTTAAAAATTTCAAATGTCTGACCATTGGCTCAAAAGGTCAAATTGTGTACGAAATAAAATACTTTAATGAAATTTAAGAGGCGAGATTTGCTGGAAAATAAACATATGATGGCCATAGCCCCCTCAAGATGGAGGCTGAGTGGCTAGAGCGGACCACTCTTTGGCCACCCTTGGCTCTCTTCGGCGGAAAGGATAAAGCGGGGGGACACATTGGAGAATCGGCGAAAGCTGAGAGAAATTAATTATTGATGGGATTGATAGCGGAGGGTTGCGAAGAGGGCTTGATTTATTGGCGGGGATTTTTGAAAGCGAAATCACGGTGGATTTGTTGATTTGGAGATCGATTTCATTACGTAAACACCGGATGGTTTGGTAAAAAGCTAAAGCTGGAATTTGATAACAATATGAAAGAAAAGTTGGACTGCGAGACTTTAATTTTCTGCATCAGGTAATGATTTTATATGCCTTTTCTTTTAGAAGTGCACCAGATTCAGTTTAGTTGAGTATCGCACGTTCTGCCAATGTCACCTGGTAAGGTAAGGTGAAGATTACAAGGCAAAAATTTCTACAAAAATCTATAGAATAAAATTTCCGTATTGGGCACCGAAAAATATTTTCCTATAGTAAAAATATCCAGCTAGTTCCTGAGAAACTTCCGATAATTGAAATGAGACTATGGAAAGTAACATTTTATGTGAACGCAAATTTTCCGGAAATCAAATTCGCCCAAAAATAGGAAAGGAACTTTCGAAAATAAATTTTGAGCGAAAATAATCAATCAATGTTCCAAATGACATAAAGATAAAATTGTTCGAATACATTGTGAGAGAAAAATAGAGAAGTTTATAATAACGCTAATCCACATAGATAAAAACACGTTCCAATTTGATGGGCCCAACACAAAAATGAAAGGATTTTCCTATTCACCGGAGAATAAATCCCGGATTACTATTTTGAATTTCACTTGTACAAATCGCCATAATCACGCATCCTGAGCGCGTATTGTGCAAGAGTTTATAAGGCCAAATCCTGCATTGCCTTGGACGATCGATTGGCCGCCTTTGGGGGCAGTAGTGGCTAATCCCGGACGAGCGAAAGGCCACTCTCTCGCCCGCTCTTCCCAAGGCCGAGCGGCGGGAAAGGGCAACCGCAGACCGCTGCAGATTTCTCGCCAAAGGGAGCAGCAGAAAGGGAAAGTGACGGCAAATAAATTCTAATCATTATGACAGAAGTTTGTGTAATGCCAAAACAAAAACATTTGTATGGAATTTTTGGAATTGTTCGCTGATAAGCTCAAGGATTTCATGTTTTTGAAGAGATATTTTTTTGTAGTGTAGTTTTTGATAATTTATCTGTGAGAAAGCGTTTTTCAGCTGTAAAGATGCAGTAAAACGCATTCTAACTTAAAATGTTCTCGATTCGAATTTCTAATGCTCTGGATGGGCTTAGATGGAATATTATCGTATGAAATCTTTGCTTTAGGTTATCTTAAATTTAAACATCTTTTTTTAAATTATTGGCCATAAATATTTTTTCCAATATGTAAGAAAGACGATTGTTAGAGTAGAATTCGAATACACCCATTTTTTATAAAAGGAGTAAAATTTAAATCATTTTAAATTTAAAGAAACTAAAGCAATTACCTGGAAGACCACCTAGCCGAAGGGGAAGAAGTCCCATCCTTATTGCCGGCGGCTGATAAATGATTCCTCTGTTGAATATGCATGGCCAAATTCTCGCGACTACTCGCGTTCCCATTGGTATTGCTCAGAAAAGTGTCCATAGAGGATGACGGCCTCCTCTCCATCGCTGAGATCGTTTCGCCGTGTGATAAGAAATCTTCGGCCGATTCGTCTAACTCTTCGAGGGCTTTCCAGCCGCCGGTGCCTTTTGGTTGGCTTAAATTGGGAGATTCGCTGGTATTGCTTTTTGAAAAGAGATTTGTTATTCGGTTATGCGCTGAGGGAGACTGGGAGTGCGATCTGCTGGGTTGTGCTGGATGGTGCTGCTGAAAAAAGAAAAAAATGGTTTATCAAGATAGGGAGTGATATTCAAAATTGGATTTTCTGTGCAAGTTTAGTTTTACATAGTTTTTACAGACTCGAAAGAAATTCGAATACCGAAAATGATTGCTTTCATCGCAAAGGTTGTTTGCAAGTGTCAATCTTAAAGAAAAGAATTTAAGGAATCAGAATTCAGTCACACAATAAGCCAAACTTTGACCAATAGAATTTCCGGAAATCTAAATTGGAATCCAGCGGCATCCTTGTCTGATGCAGCGGTCCTGACTGAGAACATAATTTCGTTAAAAAATGATGACAATATATTCGTACCTGAAAAAGTGGGTTCCATGCCCAAAACGCGCGACTATCTTGCTTCACTGATCGATCCGTATACCTGAGTGAGCCTTCACCGGGACCGGATCTGATTTTCTCACCTTCTTTCTCGGCTATATGATGTAGGCACCTTCTCGGTTCCTGAACACTCCCTTTTCTTTGATGACAATTATTCTGCTCGACTCTGTTGCAATGGCATTCGACAGAGGCCGATCGCTGAAAAAATGACGAAGTTGATGTGGAAGCTGAGTTGCAACCTCCGCGAAAAGCTGCGATCGAGTTGCTGGCTGACGGAGTACGATTTCGTTGTCGAGTTGAGGCGAATACGGAGAAGGGAGCGGAGATCGACTGGATGCCGGGTTGCTTTGGATCGTGAACGCTCGAGACCGATGAGGATGAGCCAAATATCCGACCAAGGTAGGACTTGTGCGACCGGACTGACGACTTCTCAGATAGCGGCGCTTTGTCGGGCGATGGATTTTGACTGCACCCTGCTGAAAATTAACGGAGAATTATTAGGCAGTCATTATTGTTGACAATGAGTTGAATGAATGTATCGAAGGCTAAAATTTCACGATGTTATAACATAGATAAATATAGAAGGGAATGATATTATGGGAAGTGGGACAAATAGTTTACAGGTTGGGGAAAGCCGAAAAGTTTTGTCAACGCTTATTTATGCGACATCCTAAAAAAATCAGCGTCAAAGATATAGTGCGGGATAATGAGAGTAGATTGTATTTTTTTAAAGATCGCAAAATTATTAATTTCGTCCTTTCCTATTAAATATCCGCAAATCCAATGTATTTCGGGATAGTTCTCGGGTAAACTGCTAACAAGATCAAAAATTCTAATTTTTTCTTTCAAATTATAATGTTAATTTTTCTAATTAACTTTTTCTTTTTCTCAGTAATATACATTTCTTAGATTACTTTTAAATCATATAATACGGTCAATTCCTACAACCACACTCATATTTGGCCGAGAATAAACAATGTTCGTTCCTTTTCAATATATGACCGCAGCCAATTATATTTGTATCTCCCGCATTGGGCCCAAATCTGGCTTGGCCGGGATTAAACGAGTCTCACCCTCAACAACTGTGCAAGCTTGCGGCTCCTCCGACGCAATTTCGCTAGCTCTTCATAAAATGCTATACAAATGGGCGCAGCGATGGTTTAAGTTGGATCCCACCCGGCCAGAGTTGGACCTGCTTCGAAATTCTTTTCAAAAGGTCGCTTCGCGATGCGAGGCAATGACTTTGAGGCCGAGACGCACAGTATAGAGAGAATAGAGTTAAAGGGCAGAGATCGGGACTGTATTTGCACAGAATGAGGGAAATGATTCGATGTGTGGGAGTGTGATCCTCTACGTCGTGTGCATAGAGAGGTTAGAGAAAAGGTAGGGTAGCAGGTATATATGAAAAGCAACACGAATTCTAGTTCTGGGAGAAAACGTTTTAATATCGCATGAAATTTTGATATCCGCATGCTTATGATGTTATCCTTGTCTGGTGTTTAAAAGTTTTTGACACAAAATCAAGCGATAGAAGTCAATAATTGGTCACCGATATAATTCATTTGGGTCACAAAATAATTTTTCTAAAATTAAAAACAAGAAATAACTCGCAGTGTTTTATTTTCAAAATTTCTTTTATGGTTTATTTGTGGGGTTTTAATCATTTTATAAGGTTCAATTTAATTATTTTTCCATAAGTAGAAATCAAAAATGTCATAAAATCGCTCCAGTTGACTAAAAGGAATCAACGAGACGGTGTATAGTGCACAAAGGTGCTGGTTGGGGGCAATCGAGCAATGCGGGGATTAAATGGAGCAGTCCAAACATTCCCGGTTATATTACTAGTCAGGACATTGATTACTCAATGTATTGGAGCCAATCCATTGGGCCAATACAAATATGAATCCCATCTTTGTTCGAGAAATTGAGTGCACTCTTCTGGAATTAGCACTTCTCCTTGAGACATTTTTGCTCGTCAGAGCTCTTAGTGTTGACAAAAATTTTGAGGAAGAGAGGAAACAGGATTTTTTTCTTATATTTGAATGAAAATGTATACCGCTGGCCAATTTCTGCAAAATATTATTTTAACAATAACTATGGCACAATGTAACTTTGTGCGCTGAGAACTTTTCAAAGTTGGAAATTGAAGGGAACACAAAAATACAAAGTCAAAGCCAAAATGCGAAAACCTAGAAATCGCAGTTTATAGAAATAGAGAAATATATGTTTCTAACAGTCTGATATACTTCAGGCCTTGTTATTCTTCTGATTGACCAACTTATGCAGGCGAACTTAGAGATCAAGTTTCAATTTTCTAATCGTGATTCATACTATTGCAGAACACTAAAGCATTCACATTGTTGTATAAACATATCGACAAGGGGAACTCAGTGTTAAATTTCGGGATTTTGCTAGATTAGTTGAGTTCTCTAAACAACTTCGAGGCCTTATTTGACCTTTTTTGGGTCAGAGCGGTCGCCATTCTTCGAAATGAAGCCAATTGACGACAACCCACAATACAACCCTCTCGCAATACTTTTTTCATTAACTTTTTTCCTTCTATTCTCTACATTCCCAAAAACAACTCAGAGAAAGGAAACATGCCTTTGTTTTGGGGAGAAACGCCTATATTTCGGGAAGAAATGGCAAACCCAGACTAGTTAATTCAATATGGACCGACCTCAGCGCACACAATTCTGTGCATGTACTCCTAAGGCAATGCTTCTAAACATGGTTTCGGGAAGACCAACGCCAAAGGGCCCGCCCCAAAGGCCATGATGAGCATAGCTTTGAGCTCGATGGTCCGGAGACGCAACGGGCCGCCTCGCTAATGGAATAAATAAACGAAGTGTGTGAGTCATGCCAAGACTGACCAAGGGCCTGGGCGATGTCCACTCAAAGGCTTTGGTCTTAAATGCACCAGTTATGGTGCGCCTTGTTGAGTGCCAATTCACAGCTGGATTCCTTGGGAGCTGGGATATACGAAAATATTGCATTTAGGTTAAATGGGAATGTTTGCTTGAAGAATTATTAATGGGCCGATTTCATTTTTCAAGGTTGTAGGATGAAATGGTCTATATAAGGAAAATGTAAAAATGGACCAATTGGTTCAATGTATATTTTTGCCAAGAAATGCATTTGACTCATAAATTTTGAATAATTTTGCAAAAACGGGAATGTTTTGGTAAGAGATTATTTTTAGTAATAAATTCGTATACTAAGATCCCGAAAGGAGACATTTCTGTCTCACACTCAGATTGCAATTTGTCATAAAAGCATTTATTGAAAAACAAGCTTTAATTTAAGTTTCCCAGGAGCTCGGAAAACATTTCTGCTTCATAAAAAGCCCTTTCAGCTCTTCCGGATTACCCTCAATTACAAAATATACCGGCAATCCGGTGACCAAAATACACAAAAGCAACTTCCATCGTTCCCTCGTCACTCCAACAACAGGTAGAAGTTAAACAAAGTCCATTCCTCCTACCACCTTCGCATACCTGTCAGAGGCAAGGTTGTGGATAATTACTCTCACGGACACGGCAATTAGCCTCAGCAACGGAAAAATTGCGACCAACTTGCTGTTGCTTTCTCCACGCTGACCACCCCCGAGTCAATACATACTCAACAATGGACACTTTGGGTAGAGATGGACAATGGGTTCGGGAGGGGGCAAAGCCTATGGAGCCCAGCAATAATTTATCGGTCTCCGCTAGTCCAACCACAAACGCACACCAAATGGTGTTTAGGGGTGCGAGGCGGCAGCGCCAAATCCAACCCAACAGCCCACCGCCGCATTGGGGAACTAATCTGCCGCCGAGATTTTATCGGATGTGTTGGCTGCTATATAAAATGGCCGTTTCAGTGGACCATTATGAGGAAATGAGTGATTCACCAGATTGAGTTGATAGCATCAAGTTTATACGCAAGTTTTGACAGGAATGATGTTATAGAGGATAGACGACGGGTTTTATCGACTTAACAAGAATCAAGACACTGGTTATATAGAAAGAAATGATATCAAAAAAATTAAATTATTAAAAGAACACCCAGGTTTTAAAATGTAGGGTGTGGAAATGTTTTGAAGCAATTATCCTACTCCAATTCTCAATATGTTTGGGCGCATAGGCAACTCCCCTCAACATTTCTCATACAGAAATTGGGGATTCTCCAGAGGATTGACAGCACCTCTACAGTTGAGATAAATCTGGGGTTTAATTTCTAGCTCAAATTTGTGCGCATGCTTCTATAAGGAAGAAAGAAGCCAAAAATTGTGGTGCCTATCACCATTGAATAAAATATTGAAAAATATCACACCGAAATCATTTACCAAAACAAATAGAATGAAAATACATTTCTAGCATTTTTTAAATCCGCTTCTCGGGTATATTTTAGTCAATGACGTTAAATTTTGGCGCCTATTTGAAATTTCTTTTGGCAGATCTCTTGAAGGTTCAAAGGGTTCATTGCAAAGTCAGTAATAGTTGCTTCGTTCTGCAAAAAGTAGACAAGACATCCGAAAAACGAGAACATCAGCCAAAGCATATGCGATATTCGGTCGCGGAGAAGGGGGCGATGACAGCGTTTCCATCTGCAGGACTGCAAGAGGGTGATAGATGGGCAAGGGCTGGACCGGCGCCCAACTCCGCGCTCGCGCCGGCGATTGTCGAGTGTGGAATGGATAAATGGAACTGTCAAAAAAGGCTCTGCTCTTGCTCAGTCTTCGCAGTAATATCCCCTGCTCGCAAAGTGGGACAAGGATTGGGATGCGCATACCCCACAAATACACAGAAACACTCAACGATCTTCAACGACCTGTTATTAGTTTTTAATAGAAGACACAAAGAAAAGAAGCTATTGACCATTGATTTTAGCTTTCTTCTTGAAACAACATCTGCGCATAATTGTGGATCAAAAGTGGTTGTCAGGCATACATTTTTGAAAACTGAAGATCATGAAAAAGACTCCATAATATGCACTCTATTCATGGTTTAGCGAGATAGAAATGGAACATTTTCGAAATAAGAAACAAAAATCGAATATTATTTCGCAGAAATTACACAGGAAAAAGGGTTTTCAATTTTTTATGTTACGGAAAAAAGCGCGCAAAATATTTATTATATTTCTGATTAAATGTTAAATATACGTTAAGCGAAATAGAATTTTAAAATTTAACTTTTTGAAAATTCTAAAAAAATTTCAAAAGTTGCTTTATTATTATTTAGCTTACCTTAAATTCTTAGTTTATTCGCAAAATTATTAGAAAATCTCGTTACCTCACAGTTTTGGCATTAAAATTACAACACCTATAGATACACAAAGGTAAATGCTGTAAAGGATATGTAACCAAGGGAAGTTATCGAGGGCCTTAATGAGGCTGTGTATTCAACTGCAAGGCAAATGGACCCGAATTTTATCTGCTCTGGTTCACAGGAGTTTTTGAGTGACAGATTTCTTATATCGGTATCAAATAGTTTTTTATAATTTTGTAAAATGTAAATGTGTTATTTGTTACGGAACTCCTTCTGTTGATTTTTATATAAGGTGCAAAAATTACGAACAGATCGAAAATGTTTATAATTTGTGAAATAACAAAGAAATACTTATTGAAAATTAAGGTACACAACTAATTTAGACTATAAAGGCAACGCCATTGTATCCAAACCGGAAACGATCGTCAACTTGACTTCCATCAGACGCTAATAAATTTCCACTTCAAATTTCTATCATACATTCAAGGTGCGAAATTCAACTCGAATTCATTTATTCTTTCCCTTTCTCTACTCTTTTCACAACTTTGACGCCAAAATGAGAGAAAAAATTAACGACTGGCTGAAAAGATCCAAGAAGGAAGTGATTGAAACGACGACGAGTGAGGATTTTCGGGCTTGAGTGGGATAATTAACATAAAAAGCGTCGGAGGGACCCTCTCCTGGAAAAGGTGGCGATGATTGTCTCCAAAGATTGTGAGAAAATGAGGCTGGCTATGCTCTGGATGAACTTCATGCGCACTCATGACACTATTGAGGTGCTATTGCTTCTTTTCGGAATGGAGTGAGGCATTTTCTTGTTGGATTTTCTATTTTAGATCCAAAAATAAGATCACAGAAAATGAGCAGAGAAATGATAAAGACAGACAAAAATGACTGCAGAAATACAGAAAGGTGTTAACGACATTGAAAATTGAATTATATTTGCGGATTTTACAACTTACGAGTTAATTTATTATTCACTGAACAACTATCAAATATTAAAGTGGGTTACCTGATCCAGGCCTCCTGGCCGCTGAATCGACGTCAAACTCGTCCGCTAGGGATGATGAAGTCGGGAAATAACTGTGACCTTGTACGCTCTCGCCCTGACTTCTTCGTCCAGCGTGAACACCATGAGCCTGTCCCATTGTGGAAAATTTAAATACGGTAGGTTGCTGTGTCCATTAGTTTCGATCAAATTCGGGACACCTGAAATATTGAATGAAATTATAAATAAAAATGTGTCAACCTAACAGCGAGATGAACAGGTACTACAGTGCTTCGTGACATATTAGTATAAATATGCTCGTCCAACATCTGAACAGAAAAAGTGAAAATTTTCCACATCAATTTACATAACAATCAGTATCAATTATGAGACGTATTCAAAGTTAAAATAATTTTTAGGAATAAAAAGACAAAAACCTTGTACATTTTTCAAATTATTCAGCAAAAGTTTGAAAAAATTAAACTTTTTGAAAGGAGTCGGAAAAGTGATCTTTGATTTAGGGTAGGAAAATCTTTAATAATCATTTGCGAAATAGAGACTGATCATTTTCGGATAATAGTGAAGGAACGAAGATTCACTGCAACTGAAACCTAGAATATTCGTCTGCGCCAACAGTATGAAATTGTGTCTAGTAAAAGTCAAATTTCCTGATAGAATATAAAATCAGAAGTAATTAATGGTCAATAATAACATCAAAAATTACTCAAACACAAAAAAGGCCGTTTAGAAAATTAAAAATTTGATATATCGAGTGTTTAACTCTAATCCGCCATTTGAGGGCAAAATCTCATCACAGAGCAAACAGTTTTCACTAATTTTATAGCCCTGTAGCTTGTAAACAGTATAGAGCAGGGATAAACATTTTTGCCGCGGTTGAGTCATAGTTAATTACATTGTCAAGGGTGTTTATCATAATTTTGCAAATATTTCTTAATTATGTAACAGGTTTTAGGTCTGAAAATCTCTAAGAGAACCGGCTTAAGAGCTGAGAATTTCAACAAGAACAAAAGTAACAGAATGTTCTGATATACACGCCAAATAATAGAATTCAAAATAACGGCCAAATCCGGTCCCTCTAATCAATATGCCATTTATTACTGAATCGTTGACTTCCCATTCGCGTGGTTGTCCAATGGTCAGCGCCGCTCACAATCACCTCTCCCTCTAACACTCGCCAGCGTCTCCCATTTTTGAAACACTCCCAATTGCTCCCCTTTCCCACAACCCCATAAACAAAACAGTGCCCATTCACCCAAAACACTGCTGCAAATCACATAGAGGTCAGAGACGCAGAGAAGGAAAAATCACTTGTTGCAGAGATGTGGTGTGAGAGAGAAGAATGGAAATAGATAGAGACCAAGATGGAGTGGGAGGAGAGATTGAGGGCGCCTAATATCATTTCTTTGTCCATCGTCACTCTGGACGAACCACTGTAAAAAACACTATAAAGCAGCAGTCGTCCAGGCAGAAAATGCCCGCCATACTGATTTTATTGCCGATTAAACGCGGCAGCGCTGCTTTTGAAAATCCAGAAGTTATAACTGAAAGGCATTAACGTTGTCTCTACAGAAGGTTACTTTATAATTTTAGCTAGAAACGGTAAAGAAATGCTGCTATAATCAGTTTTTCAAAAGTTTTGTGCAATATTGTTTCTAATTACTTATTAGAAACATTGCCTCTTTATTTTATACTGCAGCTAGAAAGAAGACTTAGCTTCCTTTAATCCATGAGAATTAAATTTTAAAAATTGTTTTCTTCCTTGCTGGATCATTCGTTTTTCCCGAAAAAGGTCTAAGGAACTGCTAAGCAAGTATGTGGAGAAATAAAGAAATCTGAAATAAAGTAACAGACAATGTTTGCTGTAGGACAAAGTTATCATCACGAAAGGCACATACACCACAATCATTTTATCGGGTCACACAAAAACGGCTCTCTTTTATATGGAGAAAAACGGAGATTTTTCGAGTTTAAAAGTGAAGAGATATCGCATATAAGTAAAAAATGAAGCGACGTTCTTAACGTGTTGAAAAATGGGAATCTTGTACATGTCAGGAGTCTGTACTGCTGTGAGAATTTTGCGCTCATAATTTCTCGAAAATGCCTGCTCGAAACTGTCGGCTCTAACATATCAAAAATAACGTCTTCTTTAACAAGAGTTAAATTAACAAGACAGCTATGCTTTTACGTTCAGCAGAAATAAAAAACTCACCTAGTAATTTTTCAGTGACGAAAACCTGTAACTGGAATGTCTCAACAAAACAACTAATCGACTTGACGTTAAAAATTTGACCCTGTTCCATTTCTAAATGAAGTGATTCAACTTTTATGATTCTGACCAAAAATGGGTTGATTTTTAGAAAGATAGCCTCTAAGGATATTTTGAATGTATTTTAATTTTAATATAAGTCTTTGAAGCTAAATGATGAAGACAAAGGTAATGTGTTATGTATTATATCATTGCAGGGCAAAAACTTTTCAATGGAAAATGCAGCAGTTTTAAGCGAATCAATGATTTAAAATAGCTCATTTTACTTTTACAAAAATACCTTACAAATTCAAGATGGGAATACTTCAGGGTTTCTTAATTTAGAACGGGGCTCATAGGAGTAATTTTCAAATAGGTCGGCACGCGTTGGATTCCCGCAATAGTAAACAGAGGACCTCTTTCCCATTGAGAAACCTCCAATGCGGTTATTATCATCAACATACCACTATACTTTATTATTTTTTAATAACATGAGTTTGAATGAAAAATTTATGCTAAATAAAAATAGTCTAAAAGTAAATAAAAATAGTTACAGATTGAAATTAAATACAATTAAATACATTCTTATTTTATTTGTTTATCATTAATCCGAACATAATTTTTATTATGAAACAATTAAGAACCAACATTCGCCAAAAAATAAGAACAGAGATTTCTATGTATTAAGAAGATCTTCATTCACTTGTTTAAAAAGTCCATTACACCCTCATTCCTATGTCGCAAACCACACATAATTGGAATGGGAATTTTGTCGTGTGTGATAAGGAATGGGCTGCAGCAAAGCACTGTTTAAGTCGCCGCTCTCTGCCGTTCATTTTTTGCGGCGGCCTTTAATCCGATAATGCCACTTTGGACGGCGCTACTAATCAGGATGGCAACGCCAAATATAGAAAACACTTCGGAGATATGTGCAAAAGAGAAAAAGTTTCGAAACTTAAACTCTGTTGTAAATTAATTAAAAATTGATTTGCTATTATGTGATTTTCTCCTTTCCTTTATAGAGTTTGATTTGCTACAATAAAGCGTGCGTAAACATCTAAAAACTATCCTAAGCAAAGAAAAGCTGTAAGCTACCAGACAATGACAAATAAATTATTATGTTATAGGAACACGCGCTAAGAGCTCCTCCGGAAAATATGAGTGAATTACGTCACTTGTTTGTGAAATTGCACATTATCAAAAAATACCTAGACTTTTTACAAACTAACCCATTTTCTGATGATGCCTACTACATCGGATTGGAGGCCTATTTATCGATTGGCAATATTAGTTCATGCTTATCGATCGTTTTTCACTGAATTCAGGCCATCAGTCGGTTTTGGTACATGAATTAAGTGAATAAATCGAAAAGAATCAGTTTCAGAATAGATTAGCAGTTAGCACAGCACATTTTTCTCCTATGTGCTGCGCTGCTCGTTTACATGATGTAGCCTGAGATTTGTAATTTTTGAAAACCAATTCAGTTTTCAAACATTTATCGTCATAAAACTTAACTGAAGTTCCGTATAACAAATCGAAGTTTATAATACATTTTGTCTGACGTTGATAATATTTTAGGATAATCATTGATTGATATGATAATTAATACAGACAAGAAGCGGGATTATTATCGGCTTGCTCCATTGTAATAGTAATTATTTTTGCACAGGATTTATTTTCTAACTGTAAACTATGAAAAATGACATTGTATAAATTGTTGATACGTATATGCACGCAAATTTTTAGCATTTACTCATTTTCACCTTATTTGCAATTGAAACCTTCTTTAATCTTCATTCGAATCCTGGTCAACAAATGATTACTTACGTTTCGATTACTTACTAACTCAGAAATTGTGATTATAAATCAATGATACAATGACATTTTTGATTTGAACACTGAAAATACATTTTCTTTGAATTAACTTTATATATTCCTAGCCAACACATATGAGAATTATTTGAAGAATGGAGCGAGATTTAACGGGTCATTAATATATATGTTGCAGTTAATCTTGAAAATCAGTTAATGTTGAAATTAACTAGTTAATGTTGAAATTAACTGAAATTCCAGTTAATCTTGAAATTAACTAGTTAATGTTGAAATTAAATAGTTAATCTTGAAATTAACTGAAATTTCAGTTAATGTTGAAATTAACTAGTTAATGTTGAAATTAACTAGTTAATCTTGATAAATTTGGTTATTTTGTTTCATTTTGGGAACTCTTTGTCATTTTTCAGCGTTTTTTGCTATGTTGGTCAAAAATCTGATGTTACTCCCTCTATATCAACTTTTAGTCATGATCCCAATACATATTTCGGAATTTTTAAGCTTTGGATTTTTGCATCAAAAAATTACGATTTTGATTACTATGGCGCCTTATAAGGGTTGTTTGGGAGCTTAAGCCTAAGATTAAGTCCCTTAGGCCCCATATTGTTCGGGGCCCCAAGCCTAAATCCTTGTTTGGCGCCTTATAAGTAAAGACCCCAAAAATATTTTTTTACACTGCATGGTATGCTTAACCATTGTCTCTCTTCAATAGGCTGTACAAAAAGGCACTCTCTTTTTACATATTTAGAGATCAAAAATATGTAAAAAGAGTCTTTGTTCTTCCTTTTGTTTCTAGAAAGCGGACGCATCGATCATTCAATCAATATTACAACATTTAACCATTGAGTGCGTTGTCTGAACGATAGTCGTCTTACCAAAAGAGAGCGCCTTTTTGTGTTATCTTTGAAGAGTGACAATGATTAAGCATATAGGAAGTGTAAAAATATTTTTGGGGTAATTAAATATTTTTTGGCTGCCTGATTGCAGCAGAGAATCAGTTCCCTAGCCTGCTGCAATCAGGCTGAAACAACCCTTATAAGGCGCCAAACCAGGATTTAGGCTTGGGGCCCCGAACAATATGGGGCCTAAGGGACTTAATCTTAGGCTTAAGCTCCCAAACAACCCTTATAAGGCGCCATAGTAATCAAACTCGTAATTTTTTGATGCAAAAATCCAAAGCTTAAAAATTCCGAAATATGTATTGGGATCATGACTAAAAGTTGATATAGAGGGAGTAATATCAGATTTTTGACCAACATAGCAAAAAACGCTGAAAAATGACAAAGGTTTCCCAAAATGAAACAAAATAACCAAATTTATCAAGATTAACTAGTTAATTTCAACATTAACTGATTTTCAAGATTAACTAGTTAATTTCAAGATTAACTAGTTAATTTCAACATTAACTGATTTTCAAGATTAACTGCAACATATATACCGAGTAATATATCCTTTTATTCACAAGAACTTCACTTTTATATGTCACAAAATCACTACAAATCTTCGTAGCATTATAGTGGTAGTTTATATAGACTAGGGAAGAGCGCGAGATCAAACGAAATTTATCTTACTCGTAAAAATTCCTGTATGGTAATTTGCGCTTTGCGTGATAATTATTTGAAAATAAAATCCATTACCGTTTATTTACTTAACTTCTCACAACGTAATATTATGAAAAAAGAAATGAAAGTCATCATGCACTTTTCAGGTCATGCGCCCATTGAAATATTTTGGTCTACTTTATTGTCGATATCTAACGGTTTCCTTCATGTGCCGCCATATATTCATTTGGTTCTCCCAAAGTGCGATTAATTCAGTTATACTGCTACTATTCCTATGCCTTGCGAGATGGTACATTCCGACATTGGGGTCAAACAAGATATACTACAACTCCGACAACCCTTTCATCGAACGCTGCAAAACGATTCAATGCAATAACCAACACAACAAAATACGAGTGGAGTTGGCTGAGAAAATTTTAGCTGGCGCGAATTTGAGTCGATTCAAGGTAATGACAACGAATGTTTTACTGGCATTATTAACCAATTTAATTTTGTACTAGACCCATCCAAATTTTTGGCGAACACATGTATGTCTTTTTGATCTTTTCCCAAAAACAAAATTTTTATTCTTGCAGCTTTTTCATTCTTCTACCTTGAAAGTTTTCGACAAGCCGGTATATTATTCCCGATGGAGGTCGTAATTTTTGGACTGACACTAACTAGGGAACCTCCTGATCCACAAACATGTACCTGTTTTTACACAAAATTAGGATAACGTAATTGTCTTAGGATTATACTGTCTTATTTAGGGAATAGGTTATTATTGCTGGCAAAAATTCTTGAAAAATCCCTGTTTTTTACTTTGAACTAGTTTCAATTAAAAAATATTTACATTTATATATGTTGCAGTTATAACTGATTCTCGGTCTAGGTAGGCTACTATGAAAGTTGAGCGGACAGGAAGTCTGTCCAAGCTGAAGAACCAGTTCTAACTGGAGTCAGTTTTAACTAGGGATCGGCGAGTCCGAGCCCGAGCTCGAGCTTTGCCGAGCTTTCGAGCCCGAGCCCGGGTAGGTCGGGCTCGAAGCTCGGAAAAAAGAGGCCGAGCCCGAGCCTGACGGGCTCGGGTTCGGTCATTTTTGGCCGCGCCCAATGGGCGCGGCCGAGCGAAAAATTCTAAATATTTCGAAGAACAAGCAAAATTTTCAATGTTTATTTTCGCACACTACTCAATTTTTCAAAAAAATTTTGCCTGCGGCGCTTTTGCGGCTATGTATTTCCTTCCATTGTTTTCGTCTCACTTTGTACTAATGAGACAAAATACCGCAAAGCTGAGCATTTTGAGCACCACTCAATGACCAGTTTCAGGGAAAATCAGAGGGTCAGGGCAGAAAATCGAATAATTTTCGCCGGCGGCGCTAATTTTTATTTCTTTCGGATGGTTACTGAACGGAAAATGTCGTTTTCAGTAACAAAAATTACCGATTTTCAAGCTAAAAAAGCCGAAAATTGGAAAATTTAAGTCCTGTGCAAGCGAAAATTTTAGTTCAAATTTTTTTCCAAAATCTGAATTTTTTAAATATTTTTTGCCATTTTTGCAAAATTTTCCCAAATTTTGCAAAAATTTGCCAAAATTTTGGAAAAAGGGCAAAAATTTCGAACAAAAATCTAAAATTTTTGGGGCGGGAATTCAAATTTTGAATTTTTTTGAAAAATTGTCAAAAAATGACGAAAATTTTTGAAGTTGGAGCAAAAACCTTAAAAATTTTCGGCGCCTGTGGCGCGGCGCGAAAAATCGAGCGGTTTAATTTTGCCCCCTCTATTTTTGCCCCTCCCTCTAATTTTGCCCTCTCTAGAGGTCGATCGAATAATTATACCCCCGGGGTTAAATTAGAAGGTTTACGGTATTTTTGAAATAGTGCAAAAAATAAAATAAAATATAATTGAATCGGCATAAAATTGAAAAATTTTCCCCTGCGGCGCTATTTGGATACCATTTCTCCTTCAAGTATTTTAAAAATATTAAAAATTTTCATATGAAAATCATCAAAAATGGAAAAATTTTGCAAAAACCATAAGCAAAAATGGAAAAATTTGGACATTTTGATATTTTCCCGGAAAAATTTTTGGAAAAATACAGGTAAAATTTGACTTTGCATGTAAATTTTATTTAAAAAAATTAACTGAATCGTCTCAGTTTTGTCTATTTAAATTAAATATACGAAATACTAGCAAAAAAACACCAAAAAAGACCAATTTTTGATGACCAAAAAATAGGCGGGAAAAAATGAAATTCAAATCGGGCTCGAAGCTCGGGCTCGGCTCGGCATTATTGGCGAGCCCGAGCCCGAGCCTGGGCTCGGGCTCGAGCTCGGGCTCGCCAAGTGAATCCAGAATTTTGTCGAGCCCGAGCCCGAGCCTGGATGGGTCAGGCTCGAAGCTCGGGCTCGCCGAATTTTGCCGATCCCTAGTTTTAACTGCAACACATCAACTAATTTATGATATTTCAGTACGCTGGTTCAAGTTCATCGAAAATTCGACCACGCCTTGCGATCGCTATAACAGCCGCCGACCGTCATAACGGCGAGCTTTCGCAAGTGATGGCTTTCCTGTCCGCCCATATGCAATCCTTGTATCCAGTAGTAATTTGTAACACTGAACCAGGCGGTGAAAGACCCTCCGCAATAAGGCGATTCGAGAATCACATTCCTGTAATTGACTTGAATACAGATGGGGGTAAATGGCAATTACGATTGAAGGAAGAAAGGTGGAGGAAGGAGGCCCACGATTATTGGTTGTGTATGAATCAAACTCTTGAAATAATGTAATTTTTTATAACACCAATATATCATTAATACATGTGTGCCATTCATAATGCAAAAGCGCTCCTGTATCAATCCAGCGGGAACAAAAACCGGTATCAACAGAATATACACCTTTCACATGTATATTTTTTAGAGTTCTACAGCATTTTTAGACTGGGATTTTCGAAAACCCTCGTATCGGTCTCGATTGAATTGAAATATCAAATTAGAAATTTTAGTTGTTCTTGAAACATTTTTGTATATTGTTGGTAATTCTTGATTCAACAGTATTTAACCTAAAACATTATTATTTTACCTGTTACGCTTGTAATAATGTCAGCGTTTAGATTCGGTGTTCAAAAAGATTGGCCAGATTATTTGTTGATTTTGGAGGATGACGCAGTGCCAATTCCTCTCTTCGACGTTGCAGTTAACTCAATTATGGACCAACTAGACTTTCGTACAAAAACAGATTTTGTATGTTATTTCATAACTTTGCGCATATAATTTTGATTTACAGGTAAAGTTATACCGACGCTGGGATTGGAGATCTGGACCTAAAAGTATGCAATTTTATCAAGTGAGTAACAGTAATCAAATTAGATACCTAATTTTTATTTTTTATCATTTCAGAGTTTAATAGTGGCAATCAATCTTGTCGGTTTACTGCAAATGCGACTGTGGAAAAATAGAAACATTTTTGTTATAGCGACAGCAGTAACTATTGTGCAAATTTGTTGGCAGAAGTACTTTCGTCAGGTAACGCAGTTATATATATATATATAAACTTTTATCCTCAAAGATCCAATCGAGGGTTTCATTTTCTCGGCAGGAAAATGAAATATTTATAAAACTTTACATTTTTATCATTTTCCTAGTTAGTTGATTCAATTTTGTCGTTTCGTATTTCCACAATTTTCAGCTCATTTCTGATGCCCACTTTTCGCTCACTCATCGCGTGATGCTGACCACTATAGAAAACTGCTGTACTCCGGCAGTGCTTTATCGAACAAATCGACTGCCAAACATGCTGAATGATCTTTGGAAAGAGCAAGGAAACAAATCAGAGCCCAAAGATGTGATAATGGACAGAGTTGCTGAAAACTACGTTGGTCGATTAACGGATATAAATTTGGTAGTGCATGTTGGATACTACAGTACTGTGAGTAAGAAATATAAAAGAGTAGGTAATAAATAGTTTTATTCGAATATCGGAGCATATCAATACCGTTCTGTTAACTAAAATACGGATAAAATTTCCAACTTTGTGGTCACAATGTTTCTTAGATATCTAGATTTGAGGTGAGATTATTTCTAAGGCCCACATTCTGTTTTCATGTTTATGTAATTCGACGCCAGACACGGGCATGTCTGTTTACCAACTTTATTGTGCGCATTTTTATTTAAATCACCAATGACGATAATTGAGACCGCACAAAACATTGCATTTCGGAGTGAGAGATACTATAAAATGTTCTTTGTCTCCAGACAAAATGTGCTTTTTAATTTCTTTTCTTCGCTGCTATTTTATTGAAAATATTTTGGTCAAATTTGACAACGTGATTTAGATTGTTTAAGGACAATGTGGCTAAGCATTGCTTGACATGAGTTTTCCATGGGAAATGTCTCCTTGAAATTTTCTGATTTTCTCATAAAGTAAAACTACAAACGCTGAAAGGTCAGGTACTCGGAATGAGTCGCGGGAGAGACTAGGGTTTTTCCAGACGAACTTTTAGCGTTGACTATGCTCGAAGTTCTGTTCCATGAATATCGTATTTGTTCCACGAAAGCTGACATCATATGACAACAAACTGTTGTCAGAAAATGTTCTAAAGATGTTTCGTAGAAAAAGACTTCAATTCGTTTTATATATGTTGTAGTTTAATTTGTGCACCGGCATGGGATGAATGTTTAATCATTGGCAGGACTACGTTCATCAGAGAAATTAACCGTTAAAGTCTGTATTTACATTTTGTCGAATAAACATTTATTGCACAGCAACGCCAACAAAAATACGTTTATTTGCATGGAAGAGGAGGGACAAATTTGCACACATAACTGATTAAGCGATTTCTGTTTTCTTTATAGATGCCAGAAGATGAGATCCAAAATAAATAGAGGTCTAGTTTTGGGAAAAACTTCCCAAAGTATTTTCTGTGACAGAGCGGTCGGCTAATATTTTGACAGAGAGTTTAAGCATGGTTGTAATTAAAGTTTTTTCTTTTCATCCAAATCGCACCTGACTTGCCCAACCATTGCTAGCGGCTCTTTTGCCGAATCGAAGTTGAGAAGCCCATTTCTTTAGACGAAGGCTTTCCGGTTGCCACTAAAACGTATAATTAGCGATGTAATGGAATAGTCTGAACTTTGGAATGAATCGTCTGATCAACTGAACTTTATGTCACCAAAAAAAAACGCTGTTTTAGACCGTGGAATAAAACATATGTCTAGAAACGGATATGTCTAAAAATAAAGCACTTCCATCAAAACTAGACGTCGACGAGACAGGGGCTGCAAAAACTGGATTGGGATATTCTGGGACCATAAAAAGTGGCTAGTTTCGAATAGCCAATTTTATAAAATTTTTAGGAAAAATGCAGACTTATGGCTACTTGCCCCAAATTTTAGTCCGACTTTCTAACATGCCAATTCCAGATCTCTTCGCACCTTTTTACTTTTGCAGGCTTCTAGTTGGTACAGGTAATAATGGGTTTTGTACGAAATAAAATTCTAAAAATAGCGCTTTCTTTTACGTCAGAGACAAGAAAAAGACTGTGGATTTGCTTGAAATAATATATAAAAGCATTATGCCGAAATTGTACTTGATTATACCAACATAATACACTAAATTTGCACGTGAGATTAGGAATGTGTTAATCTTTTTGATTGTTTTATTTGGAATGAAATAACACAATAGACTCACACTGCCATTGTCCACTGCGTAGGCGTCAACATAAGGGGCCATATAGTCGTCGATCTCGCGCATTGACAAAGAAGCCGCCTCGCAACCAATATTTACTGTAATTGAAATAAATTATTGCGTAAAAACGTTTTAAGGTAATATATTTACAAATTGGGATGAGGTTCGGTCTCCGATTGATTATTTCTTACGGTCCCCAAACCTAAGTCTTTCTTTGTGACATGCACCTAGATTTCGTAGTAAATTGATAAACTTTTCATTATTGAGGTATAATGTCATTTTCCTCTTTGAGAAGTCGAAAAGTTTGGTAACATTTTCCTGCTTTCCGGACATGAAATTGGGGATGTCATATTTCCTTTCGCTTTGAATTTGTGTCATTTTTAAATAAAAAATAACTGACCAAATAAAATAACACAAAGAAATAGTGTAAAGATCAAGAGCGCATTCCGTGATACAGGTAAGGATGGGAATAGGCGACGCAGCGACCACACAGCTGTCCGGCTTGGCTTCATAACAGGCGGCATTCGGTTTGTCTTACGTGCAGGGACCTGAAAAGTGTCACATAACTATGGATAAATTTTGTTATTATACAATAAATTCAAATATGCGAGCTCGAAGACAATAGGTCGAAGAAATAATTAAGGAGCAAAGATCCGTGCTCTATGAACGTGTCGGACATATTAGACTACAGAAGTTCAAAATGACACCGTAATAAGCTCTGATAAATACCTTTCTGCCAAAATCCAACAATTGAGACGGATTTTCTGTTTACATTTGCTCGTGCGAACATTGGTGAAAAATTTCACAACACTATCAACTATCACATTAGCGAAAAACCATTCACTTGACTTCGGCTTATTTTTCCAATTAGTAACGTGAGAAAAGCTCGAGTCGTCGGCAAATATCAAAATGAGCATGCAAATTCACTAAAAATGCTTTTTAATGAAAGCCTCTCGTGGATTTTTAAATTATACGTTCTCTTCATACGCGCATCAGAAATTTTATGTAATGTCTTTGAGAGGAAATGATAAAAGTTATGCAAGGTAAAATCGTCATCCTGGAAGTTCGGCTGCCAAAACCCGCAATTTGTCTCAGCCGAGCATAACGGGTCCCATGCTTACATGTATTCCGGCTAATTGCTGGTCTTGAATAAGGAAGTTGGAAAACGCAACAGTAAACTTGCACTGAGCACATGATCACGGTGTGTGGAAATTTAAGCAGAGAAAGTGCAAATCTGAGAAAATAAATATAGCGCCCATATATCCAGAAATAGACCGAAGATGTCTGGATTTCACGGGGGAGCATTAGAAAAATTAGGGCGGTTTACGCTCTGCTAACTATAAGATGTATATAACAGTATTTTGTCAAAAGTTACCAATAATGCTACATTTTCTGGAAGCAAAACTACTAAGATTACATACGCAATATAATTAATAATAATAAATAACTGTGATTTGACTTCAAACTCGAACTTATCCTAATTTTGGTTAGAGAAATCGAAATATTCGGTTTAAATTTTCTGCTTTAGCAAGAATATTGGTCATTGGTGCCTTGCGTGAACTCAGGTTAGCATAATCTATCCTGAAAACCAGTCACGAACTTATAATTCCATAAAAGCGGTTGTAATTTGTAAGAGATAAATAGTAATTCACAGGATTCATTCAAGGGATATTTTTTAACACTGGAATGCACTCTGAGATATGGCATAAGATAATAGCCTCAAATGGTTTCTGTGAAGCATTTCTCCTGGGACTATTCTTTGAACGTCGGATAATGAACGTATATTGGCACGAGATATGACATTGTTATTTTTATAAATTTAATTGAACAATTCTGATCGAGAAATGAGATAAGAAAGCGTTCCTCCAGAAAAGTTTAAATATTTCCAAAAATCCGCCAAAGTCAATCGAGACGGGGAATAAATCTGCCAAAAAAGAACAAAGGCCGCACTTGAAACGTGGGAAGCAATCGAGAGTATTGAATAACCTCAATTTTATTCATAAGCGTTCAGAACCATTATTTCGTCACACAGCTATAATAAATATTTCAGAACGAGTGAATATGTATTAGCTGAAATAAAAAATGGAGGAAGTACGAGTTTCGTGACAAAAGAAACGGTCGATATGCAAAATGGGCAAAAATACGGCATTCTCAGATTTTAAAGTCACCCAAAATTTGTTCCTGGTTGGGAAAAAGAATCCAGATCCAAGGATTTAAAAATATGAAAAACATAATAAAACAAGTTAAAATTCTGACATACAGAAAATTTTTATTTTGACACAAAACTATCAGATAAATATTTTTGTAAAAATGTTTAGAGGAATGTCAATGAACTGTCTACAACCCACAAGATTATATTTTCAACAATGATTGATGGATAGTACCTTCATTATTTAAATTTTACTGAGTATGACAATTTTACCGAATACGATACTTATTAAATGACCTCATGAAGTCTCTGCATCATCAACTAAAACACATGAGTATAGCGTATTGAAAACTTTTTATGTTTAAAAATAGAAACAAAAGAATGACACTTTGAGCCCACCCACCTAACGGAACGATATGTTCTCCAAATCAAATCCCGTCATAATTCCTTCGCTGATAAAATTTGCAAATTTTTTCTCAAAACATTTTTCGGATCATTTCCGGAAATTCCTTTCACACCAAAAAAAAGTTTAGCTATTTACAGCACATCAAAAGTCGAGCCATTGAAGAAAGAACCCGAGAAAAGGATGTCGAACAATGGTCCCTGTGGCATATAATTAAACTCCGCTATCATGACATTTGGAGAACTTCTCGTCGAGAAACGCCAAGCAAAAATCGGCGAATGGCGACGTCAGCGAAAACGGTAAAAATTTAGCGGGGCGGGAGTCAAACCCCGCCAAAGTTTCCCACGATTGACAACCTGTGGGGAAATGTGGCGGGCAAAAACATGCTTTTCATTAAGTAATGAGCGAATAACGGCACAAAAGATTGGCTTAGGTTCCCACTCTCAGGCGAGAAAATTCTTCAAACACACCATAGTGGGACCGGAAGGCCCACCCATATATTGGAAAGAACGAGAAAAATAACACCAAGACACTTTTTGTGGGTGGTAAATTGAGATTATTCCCGCCGATGGATATGATTCGGATTGCGCGATTATTGAGACTCGAAGTTTGAGACGAGCTGTTTCAGAGGCAAATTGAGAACTCAATGCTAACCTGAGCAGAGAAACATTGCAGAACGCGTCAGCACAGTTTTCTGGCGACAAAAAAGGTCAAATTCCAATGTGTTGCTTATTTGCGCCAATTAGCAACGAATTTACTGGAAAGCCGCAACATAATTCCAATAGTTGACATAACATGAAATCATGAACTCACATCAAGTCAAAGTTGAGTCGAAGGTGACGTAAAGTTATGGTGAAGAGAAAATAAGTCATGTCATACTGAGTAACGGACAATCACACTCCAAAACCTGCGGACACCCGTAACGCTCACGACACCAGAATGCTCGCATCGATCTGAAGTAAAGTCCGCCGGGAATCCTGGTCATAATTTTCCCTTTTTAAATTCTAAATTATATGATTCCGGGCTCTGACAAAATTTTGTGAAAATATCCAAAGTCTTGGGGCAAAATTTTTTCAGCTAAACTTTTAATTTATGAAAGCTCATCGCGCACCAGTCGCTCTCTCTGTCTCTATGAACTGAATTAGGCAGACAAAGACGAACAATTAAATGAAGAAGAGCCAGACATTTTCAGTCAGAGATGTTTCACTTTTTCATGTATGTGTGCCGATTTTCACGGTAGTGCCTAAAAAACCACGGGTCTCATTCACGATGAAATTTGAAAATGTCGGCTCCGAATTTGATTTTGCCGGTCTCCAATCCGAGCAATACTTTACAATACGCATTTGTTTCCAAATTCGCTCTTTGCTTTCACAAATTTCGGCAAGTCTTTCCTTAGATATAATTCGTTCAGCGCTGTCTCTCAATCATTTTAGCATATCCTCGCTTGCGCATTTTCATTTTTCACTTCGCCAACACTGCTTTCATTACGCAAAAAGCTTATGCACAACCTTTCTCTTTGTCGTCTCCATTTTGTGTGCAGAACTTTCCAGAACGCGGACCAAAACGTTCCATCGTTTGTTTTCGTTTTACAAAATTGAAAGACGCTACGCAAAGCTCTCAAATGAAAGCAGCACGCCGTGTTGTTGTTTTCGTGAGCGATAGCTCCGTATATTGTCAGTCACAATGCTTCCCATTCGCATTTGTTGTCTTAATTTACTTCTGACCGATTTCATTAAAATGTTAATCGCAAACCTTACAAATTTTTCGGTTTTTATGATGTTTTTGCTGAGAAATATTAGAAAAATAAGAAGGCATTAAAACTAGCCTAAGTTATAGTTATAATCTTACTTGTCGATAACTTTATTGCCCATGTAGGATTATAAATGCAAAACGTTTAGTACGTTGGGCTATTATTGTTAATTAATGTCATTATCGAGAATTACGTTCGTCAATATATATAATTCTTAATTTTGCAGAAATACCTACATATTATTGAAAAGTGCATCATGGAAGACTACGGCGCATTTATCGAGGAATTCAAAGGAGATGTGAAATGGGGCACAGTGTTCAATTCGGGAATGGTGATTGACGTGCAACTGCTGGCTCGACTCATGGAGAAGTTTGAATCGGTAAGTGCTCGTTTTTTATTCTTTTGAAATTTCGCACCGGCTTGGATAAGCAACACCAAGAGAAGAACGCTCTTATATCAACTTATCATTTGGCTTTTCACGTACACCAGTAACCAATATATGATTAATCAATCTAAGATCGAATAAGGATTAACGCTAGGATACGCACCCATTAGTTAGGTTATTTCCTTCAAAACCGCCCAAAATCTGGTACCCTCTGATCAGTTATTTAATTTACCAGCAATATGGGTCACGATTTCGTGGTTCCCGACCGTGGCTCCTGTGTGAATTAAATATAATAATACTCTATAACTTTTTATGTTTTGCTAATATAATCGACCTATTTAGCGCATCATGGACCGATTCGCCAGCACTACTGAAAAGATGTCCGCTGAAATATTTTCTATCCAGAAGCAGATGTGTGAAATGGGGAACAGCATCGGGGAGCTGCGCGACAAATTGAATGACCTGGCGGACAAATTTAAAGAGGTAACATTTCCCATGTATCTTTATTAATTTTCCATTTATGGACATCTTCTAATTGTAATTTGAATATGTATTTTAAGCGTTTTAATTTTAGGTGAAAAAAGAGGTTTCTGAAGCGAACGAGAAGAATGACGGAAACTTTGCCAAATTGAATGAGTAAGTTATTTTTATTTTATCGCATTAGAACAGACTTTCTTGAGCGATAAAACATTTTCTTTGCTTAGAAATTTTGTAGTCTTCCTTACCTCGCACACAATGTAGAACGTTCTGTGAAGCACAGAATGCAGTTGTGGTCTTGTTCTCCTGGATACTTTATGACTCATTTTTAGGACCATACGTGATCAAATCGGGAAATCTGAGGCGCGCCGCAATTTCAAAAAAGACATTTCTGAAGCGAACGAGAAGAATGAGGGTATTTTTGGCAAATTGGACATGTAAGTTATAATTATGATATCGTATCAGAACAGACTTTTTCGAGCGGCAAAATATTTATGCATTTCTCTGCTTAGAAATTTCATAGTCTTTCTTATCTCGCTCAGAAGTCAGAACATTCTGTTATGAACAAAGTTACGGTCTTGTTCTCATGGGTGCTTTACGTCATATTTACTTATAACACATTTCAGGACCAAACGTGATCAAATCGGGAAAATAGAGGCGCGCCGCAACTTCAAAACAGCAGTTGCGAGTCAGCTCTTCAATGGAAACACAGTAAGATTTATGTATTTAAGAATGAAATAGGCTTTGTATAATATCCTATTTTGGAGTTTTTCGGTATAATCGAAGTAAATTTCCCATAATTTTTGATGATATTTTGTGTTTCACATTTTTTGCTTCTGATATGTTCACTTAATTTTTTATTACAACAATCCGAAATATAGCATATTTTAGTAAAAATTGCAATTAGATGAGAGGACCTGAAATTACGTCCAATACGATTTTGGAAAGCATAGTTTATGTCTAAATAAGGCAATACCTTACCTATTTTAACTATTTTATTTTCGTCCTCTAAATTATTCTTTTAGCCGCAGTTAAGCACAGATGCCGTTTGTGAGAGCAATGGGAAAGGCGCTGGATTCTATAAACCAATTGAGTGAGTTACTCTACTTTTGACATTAGTTTATTAAATTTTTAGAGCTGCACAAGAGCGCACTGATAACCCTGAGGAAGGGGACCGCACAAAAAACGCAATGGAAATTATGCGCCAAGTCTCAACTGGGGAAATGGTAATTTTTATATTTTTCTTCCAGAGTAAAGCCATATAATTAAGATATCTGAAAACACATAGCAATCACGACAATTTTTTGCGAAAAATGATACAGTATATTTAGATACAGTATATTCTATACAGAGTATATAGTAATATATAACCCATATTTACTAATTCTTGCACAATAAATGCAGTCTTCCTTCATGTAAATATAGACAAATTTTCGTTGTCTATCCATTTGAACATTTGTGAACACAAAAAGTAATTGATAATTAATTAGATTATGGATAAAAGAAATTAGTAGTGAACTGAGGAAGTGGCGTAAATAAAACTTTCTTGGATAATTAATAAAATCTAATTTAGTTAATCAAAGACGGAAACGAGAAGTCATTTGGCGGAAGTCATGGTGGGAAACATCCAAAGGGCAGAACTAACGCTATGAATTATGATCCTGAACAGGCTCATAATGTAAGTATACCTTTGAAGAAGTGCCTGGAATTAAATTTTGTACTTTAGTCAAAATCGGGTTCTTGGCGTGTCCACCGAGACAATTCTGAAAGACAGTCAAGAGGAGCAGTAAGAGACGCATTATTGTACTCTCAACCGCCACCGCCTTTGCCGAAACCTACTCGTACCTTTGTGGCCGGTGTTCGAAGATCTCATGCGAAAGGAACCCTTGAGTTTACCAACAAGAATTTGGCAGATGCGCCAGGATGTACTGCCGAGAGAGGAAATGACGATGAGGTATATTATTTTTTCACTACATTTATCGAACTAATTTGACGGCCAAAATAAATGAGTGATTGTTATGAAACGCGTGCCAAAATGACATCACGAATATTGGAAATATACCGTAATCCCTCTAATTACTCCCCAGGGGAGTAATTTTTCAAACACCAAAAAATTTTGGAACTTCAATTTCAAAGTCATTTTTCTCCGATATTTTCAATGACAGTTTTGGAATTGGGGTTTTTCTTACGTATCTCGACGAGATCAGGAATATGCATTTAGTTTTGGTCGAGCGAGGCCGCAAGTACGTTTGGCATTCTGTTGGGGGAGTAATTATAGGGGCAGTTATTATATTGAGGGGAGTAATTATAGGGAGGGGAGTAATTACAGGTATTACGATATACTTTTATTTGTTTATATTTAAGACTAAGATGTTTCTTGACGAATTCATCGGCACTGACAAAATGTTGCAAGGAAGTATTGTCGAAAGCAATCGTCAGGTATGTTGCCACTTCCATCGTGTTTTGTACTATTTCCAACCAAAATGCAATAAATAATGTGAAAAAATTCTCATTTTGAATATTTAAGAAGATATGCTGTATAAAATTAGGATAGCATAAGCTGAAAATGCAGAGACCTAAAAAATATAATATGCACTAAAATGAAACACTTTGTTATCAGATGCCATCCAACGAGTTATGATAATCAGTTTGGATAACCTAATCAATAATAGTAATAACTAATAATTGTTATATATTGTAGCAGAAAGAAGGCACATCGGCGAAGGAAAGCGGTACATCCTCCGTGCAGCAGCATTCCAGCGATATCGCGCAGAAGGGCGGATTTGGAAAAGGGCGTTATAATCACAGAGAGGTTTGTTGTGATTACATTTTTATACTATAACATTATGGTTATCAATCTTGTACACAGTGAACACACCAATATTTTTGAGTACTAACAATCATCAGCCAGCAAAGCTGTCTAACAGCTGAAGTTGAACACAGCATCAAGCAGTCTAACACCAATTTTCAAGAACCAACTGGACTAATTTTTTTTGATCATAAATACTGCTATTTTATTGAAAAATGATCATTTGGAATATTTAAAAGATATGCTATATAAAATTAGGATAGAAGAAGCTGTCATGTAGTAAGCTGTAATGTAACATAATAGTTATATATATATTTTAGCATAAAGAAGGCTCATCAGCGAAGGAAAGCGGTACGTCCGGTGATACCGCGCAGAAGGGCAAATTTGGAAATGGGCGTCAGAGCAAAGAGGTTTGTTGTGATTACATTTCTATAATGTTATAGTTATACATTGACTAATTTATCGTTAATTATTTTGTGAAATTTATTATTTGTTTAACTTTTCAATAAATTGATTGCAGACCAATGCAAGATCAATATCGAATTTTTCATAATTAGAAAATGTCTATAAAGTTTTTCGTATTGAAACATGTCTAGAATACGGATTTTCTTCAATCACTGGGCTAATCAGGGCCCTATATGGCACTAATGTGCTACAGTTATCAATATTGAGGACTTGTATTATTTTATTCTTGACAGTGAGTCGTTTTAATATTTCTCTGTTTTCTATATACTTTTTACCTATTTAAAACGAGGTGGACCGTTAATCTTTCAAAGCAGGAAGGATAAAGTTCGATGGAACTTTAGTTTCTATTTATTGAATGCTTAGTGATATTTCGAGATTAATCATCGCCTCCGCCCTTATAATCAATATACTTTAGTCGTTTAAAGAACACAAAGGCGGCAGCTACCTCGGGATTTTCCCCTTCTTTTTTATATGCGCTCACGAGGTTTCCGAATGTCATGTCCTGGGTTCCTGGCAAGTACGTGTATTTGATGAGTGATGCCATTGGTGAAGTGGGAGGCTTGTCGTTCATAGGCCCATTCTCGAAATAAATTTAAACCTAGTTTATTATTCGCTTCGAAAGCAGAGCATGCTGATTTCGCGATTCGTCCTATGAATTGTCGCTGTCAAAACATTTGAAGGAGATATTTTGCTTAAGAAAGTATGCGTCCAACCAAAATTTGGAAGAAAGTACGAGAATTTGTTGGATTTAGGTAAGTCGTGTAACTTTTTATATTAAACATATGCAATGAGTTGCCTACTACTTGCTCTATTACTTTCTACTCTTGACTTTATACTTTAACAAAGTCATTGGTTCGGCTGATTAGGACTTATAGCGAAATAAACCTGGACATAAAACATTCCTAACTTTTTATTGACTCGCACAAACTGCGTTTTCACCCTTTTAAAATGTCAGGCAAGTCACTGAATATCCAAAATGCCGCGAAAAAATGAAAGAAAAACCTTCCCATGTGAAATATTTGGAAAATTGAAATTTTGTATAACTTCTCGTTTATAGGAGATTTAAAAATAATTAGTCATAATTTCCACTTTATTTTCATCAGTCGCTACCCTATATTTCGACCTTTTCGCTACTAATTTTCCAACTGACTCGTTTGCGATCTTTGATCCACTTGATACGCTTGGTTTAACTCATTTTACACCGACCCGCTTTTTTCTATTCCTTGAGGCCCAAGTCACTTGATGGCAGCCCCCGGAAGAGCACCACCTGGGCTCCAAAGCCCATCTAATGAGTTTCTCGTCTTCCTGTGGTCAGCTGACCACACATTCTCTCTCGTTCACTTCTCTGCCCTCCCATCGTTTTTGTGATTTCATTGCCGCCTTTTCTCAGACTTTACTCTTTCTTTGGCCTTCTGCCTCAATTCCTAAGACCGCCGAAACCCGGAGACTTCCAAGACCAAGGAATTGACTGGACCCAAATCGATATTAATTTTTGTTATCTTTAATCAGCACACTTCTCCCTTTCCCGCGATTCCTTTTCGGTGCGTTTACACAACGAATTAACTTTTTGCAAAGGACATAGCGCCATTTTGCAACAAATGAGAGACATTTAGAGTGCACTAACTTCAACTTTAGTATTTTGATCTTTGGTCTATATCGGCATATACTTATGATTTTTGTATATTACCTATTCTAGGTGTGCTAAAATTTTAACTAAAATCGAGTTTGTTCTATGTCTGTTATGTTTAATTTATTACTTATTTTCCTCCGATCGTCGCCTATTTTCAATTCATTTGCGCAAAGTCTTAACTTTCCAAAGATTTTATCGCCGTTTCACAAAAAGTTCCTGAACTATCCACTTAAAATTTCTCACCTTTAATTTAGTTTTACAAGAGGCCAGGGCGGTGAAAAAATTTGTTTGCTCGCTGTGTTTTGATCGCAACTTCTATTCAAGAATTTATATATCTCAAAGCCAGGAAAATGTCCAAAAATATTTTGCTTCTGTTAAAAATAAATCCTTTGAGCTTTACACAGTTTCTTTTTCTGAAAGTAAATAAAGTTTAAGGGCCAAGAATGGCAATTGTTTAAGAAAATTATAAATAGAATGTCGGTGAACAGTTATTTTCCAGTACAAAACTCATTGCTTTCTCATGCTTAGAATGGATGTGTTGGCTAAGTGGCAGAGTTGTGAGTCGAAAACAATGTCAGATTTTTGAAATTAAGGGAAAATATTACAGACAAAAAATGTATTCACTTTAAAATGAAAAGTCTTCCATGCACATTAAAGGATTTAGAATATTCAAGCGCGCAAATAATTTGCAAGGAGATTAAGATTTTCCATTCATTTCAAGGCGAGCAGGCGTTGACTCAATCAGAGCAATGCCAATTTTACAGAGTATTATTTTTTATAGATATTTGGAGCCATTAAAATCCCAAAAGTTGTTAAATGAAAATTGATTTTTAGATAGCAAAATTTGTGTAAAGCTGTTTTTTCAAAAAATACTATACTGTTATTTATTTAGACCCCTTTTTACAAAACGTTGCGTTATAAAACATTTTTAAAAAGGGGGTTACTACGGCTGAGGGCCCGCACCCGAAATGCCCCAAAACCGGTGTCAATCGACTTGTCTCGACGAGATAAGACGATCTACACCGGTCTCGAGGTGGGGCGACCCCCTTAGAGCTATTTATGCCCTGGGGCAATTCTCGAAATCCATGATACCCCCCCTATGGTTCCAAAAAAATTTTTTTTCTCAATTTTGCCTGAAAACGTGTAATTAGGGGTTTTCGACCATGCTGATTTCAAAAAAAATATTTTTAGGCTCCGCCCACTTAGGCTCCGCCCACTTTTCAAAATTCAGCCAATCAGCGAAAAATCGTCCAAAATCGCCTAAAATAGCCAAAAATCGGCCAAAATCGCCTAAACAGCAGCCTAAGGGCCTCAGCAGCCTAAGCCCCAAGCCTAACCTAAGTCCCCTTAAGCCTAAGCCTAAAGTAAGCCTAAGCCTAAACAGCAGCCTAAGGGCCTCAGCAGCCTAAGCCCCAAGCCTAACCTAAGTCCCCTTAAGCCTAAGCCTAAGCCTAAAGTAAGCCTAAGCCTAAACAGCAGCCTAAGGGCCTCAGCAGCCTAAGCCCCAAGCCTAACCTAAGTCCCCTTAAGCCTAAGCCTAAGCCTAAAGTAAGCCTAAGCCTAAACAGCAGCCTAAGGGCCTCAGCAGCCTAAGCCCCAAGCCTAACCTAAGTCCCCTTAAGCCTAAGCCTAAAGTAAGCCTAAGCCTAAACGATTTTTGGCTATTTTAGGCGATTTTGGACGATTTTTCGCTGATTGGCTGAATTTTGAAAAGTGGGCGGAGCCTAAGTGGGCGGAGCCTAAAAATATTTTTTTTGAAATCAGCATGGTCGAAAACCCCTAATTACACGTTTTCAGGCAAAATTGAGAAAAAAAATTTTTTTGGAACCATAGGGGGGGTATCATGGATTTCGAGAATTGCCCCAGGGCATAAATAGCTCTAAGGGGGTCGCCCCACCTCGAGACCGGTGTAGATCGTCTTATCTCGTCGAGACAAGTCGATTGACACCGGTTTTGGGGCATTTCGGGTGCGGGCCCTCAGCCGTAGTATAGCCTTAAAAAGATTTTGGTATATGTGTTTTTGTTATTTTTGTAATTATGCTATGGTTTTGTGTAAAATCAGAAATGTATTACAGTTTAGCAAATTGTGTTTTAAATGGCTGATAGACAAGTTTGAGTCGTTTTGAGAAGTGCCGTTAGCGTTCAAATTATGAGAGATTTTAGTCCTGAGACAATAATTGTGTCTTTCATTTCGCATATTCCGGCTCCTCCTCTCATCGATATTTCATAAAACTTTCCATTGGACGTATCCATGGAAATGTGTCCGCTTTGAATTAATGTTTGAATTTCAAACGGACAAAGAAGACTGCTCCCGTTCATTTTTACAGGCATTCCTTTCCGTGTTGCATATTTTCCCCACAAATCATTTCGATTCGGCGCTCTTTGCTCCCGTTTTGTTGGTTCTCTGTTTTGGTAAAGTCTCAATCGCGTGCACTCTGTCGCCTTTATTGGCCTTTGTTTCGACCAACAAAAGTTAGCTTTGTTTTGTCAGAGTTTCTGGCATACCATTAATTATTCGCGGCAAAAACAACGCTCAAATCTTTGAAGAAAATTTTTGACGTGGAATGGAAAATTTTACTTTCCGTAGAGAAAGTATAGCTCTTTTTTCTGTTGTATAATCATGAATTTTTTATTTTATATTCACCGGGGTGTTACCAGGATTTCTTCCGGGGTGCTGCTTTTCCAGTTCGGAGAATGCTTGGCGAGCCACCACTATTTTTATTTTTTTCTTCTCTCGCCTTTTTATGTTTCGAATGAGAGTTTCTTATAACCAGTTACTGAAAACTAATTTTGTGCCTAAAATACGGCTAAAATTAATTTTTTGGTTCCGAAAATTTTTTTCCCAATTTTGATAATAAAATAGTAGCGTCTACTGAATTATGTTTGCTACAATATCACGAAACTTTTTATTAATTCACTAAATTCTCGATCTCAAATCGCAACACTCACGAGATTCGTCACTCTCTTGTCCGGTATGAATGACAGAAAATGGCCAGCAGTGACGTCTGCGTACAAATCCTTTGTTTAAACGAACAAAAGAGTGCATCGAAATTGTTGCAAATAAACAAACGTTTCTCTCATCGACCAAACTAAAAACATCAGAAAAAAGTCCGTTAAGTTTAGACGACAAATTGCCAGATTATTCACCGCTATTCATTTTTAAACGGTAATCATAACTTTTTTGACTCTCCATTATTTTCTTACATAGGCCACAGAACTTTTTCCTCTAAGCAAATGCAAACGATAGACTTTCAGACAGCGGTCTGAAAAGGTCAGACATTATCTCTGATAAAAAATTGCGTATCCTTTCGAACATTGAAAAACTAAAGCACAAAGTTTCTTTTGCAGTCTTGTGAACTTTTGCACTTTAAGAAACTGTTTAAAGTGGATGCCGTCAGAATTCCTTTAGCATTAACCGAGCTTTGACCGAGATTGTTTCCTTTTAATCTTTTGTCCCGTACGGAATGAATCATCTTTCGTCTTTATTTGCTTACAATTTAGCGTTTATTTCTATATTTATTTTTGTCATATGATTCTATGCGGCTCTGCCCTCAAAATGGATGTTTACGTATACTTTGGCCGGCGAGAAAAAAGTTGTGGACCGTTATTTTCTCCCATGGCCCGTTTTGGACTTCTTTGGGATAGAGAATTCTCGAATCTAATTGCATATTTTCCACTCGTGTTTTTTTTTGTTATTCCAACTGGCTTTTATTCATTACAAGTTCGCATAATCCTTTCTGTAAGTGGGCTGGGAAACATTTTGATGGGCTTAAATGGGAATGTAACAGTAATGAAAAAGCGAGAAATGGGAGCGCGTTCGTTAAAGGACCAGAAATCAAAGTGCAGCGCAATGCATAAAGTATTTCATGAACCTCATCTTTAGATTGTTTATCAAAAGTAAAAGTCTTCTTCTTGCATGAAAAGGTAAACAATCTTTATAAGTTGTTTACCTTAGAGCTGTTCTTTTTTGAAATGCCCCTTTTAGGATTGAAAATATCGAGGCAGAAAGTTGACCTCTATCCACGATTTTATGGATATTGCCAATTAAAAATGTGGCGTTTGAGTCCCCAACCCTTAAGGTTTCTTGAATTTTTGTCATTTTTGCCGATTTTCACCTTTAATTCGTTCTCAGATTTCTACATTGACTTATTTTATACCCTTTTTACCTTAATCCTATGTTTTCCTAAGAAAAGATTCTGGTCGCTTTTTCTTATTTTTTCTACTAATCAACTTTTTCAAAGATCTTGATCCCTAGCTCTGCTCCTATTCTCGACTTAATGCTTTATCAACATCATTGCGGTCATTCTTGCTCCTTTTTTATTATTTCTAAAGTATCTGTGAACCATTTAAAGTGAATGAAACAGGGTAACAGAACTCCGAAAATGCAGCAAAATTGGCCACAAAGCTCATTAGCCGACCAGCCGACACACCAAAGGGGAGACGTTTCCCTCAATTTGTTTATTAGGACCTAGCCGGCCAAGTCTGTTAGCGTTTCATCTCTTTTTGTCTGTCCAAATACGGGGCAACGAGCTGAGAAATGCGGCTCTAAACACTGAACTGGCAAAAGCTCTAAGAGGGCGCGGCTCGCGGATTGCATCAGACATAGAAATTCTTCACTGGGCGGGAAAGGGCATTTTGGCAAGGATACGACGAGACAGGAAAAGAATAGGCGGGATGCACAAATTGGTGAGAGTGAAGGGGTTGTGGAAATGAATAGGGAAATTGTGCTAGACGGTTAGAGAGGAAGAGGGCAGTGCTGGGCAGCGGGCAGCCAAGGACCATGCCGGCGCCAAGTACACACAATAGATCCTTCCCACAAGCATATCCAGGCGGCGATGGCCGAGTTTGGTTACACAGCGGATTGCATCAGATTTGTCCTGGACAGTGGGGCGGGTCGCAACAAGTCTGTAGTGTTTATGCCATTTCGAGCTTATTCTTATAAGGTTTATCATAACTGTGTGGGGCGCAAGCTTGTTGAAAAATTTGGGGTCTGCGAACTTTCAGGAAATATTGCGTCATGTTGGGGTAAAAATTATGCTGTAAATTTGAACATGTCAGATTTTATGGCAGTTCGAATGGGCGTATTTGACAGTGTTTTTACTGATTATTCGATAAACTCAGCTTTTCAAACCAATTTCTAATTTTATTTTCGACTTACTCTAACTTGAGAATTTATTTTAAATCTCGACATCGAATTACTCATCTCTCATGACCTCAATTGATTTCTAATTCCCAGCAGTTTAGAAGCTTTTTTCAATTTTTATCTCCATTTTTACATTTTTTCTCGAAACTTTATACAAAATTGTACAATTCTGATTTTCTATTTAGAATTAATCTTTTGTTTTGGCTCAATGCTAGCAAAAGAAATGTAATTGTATAATTTTTATCCCTTTTCCACTATTTTGACACTGATGACCAAAAACCGTTTTCTCCTACGTTAACGTTGTTCTCCAATTCCATTTCCCGAATGCTGCCACCTTTTGCAGTAGCCTTATCTCACCTTTGTTTGCTCGATCCAATTTTTTGCTTGATTCTCCATTTTCGTTTTGGTCAAAATTGCTTGTGCTGCGGTCGTCTGCCAAGCCCTTTGGACCCGCATCATTCCCACACCAAAACATAAAAAAGACGCGAAAGAAAGAAAACGGTCTGTTGATTTTACGGCTGCAATTGCCGACTTGGCAGCCTCGACTGCCAGACCGCCGCCGCTGATAGTGCAGACAGAAGCCCGTTTATGTTAAATTCATACAAATGTCCTTTTGTTTGGCTTGCAGTTTACGTCGGCGGACATTTTCGGTTCTCATTGCTTTTTTGCCAGATAAATTGCAGTTTTATGTCTGGAAAGGGCTAAAATTTCATAAGAATCATTACGACTTTTAAGATGGTTGTGCTAATTTCTTCTGACAAAAATCTCCAATTTCCATAGACACTAAATAATACAATTTAGTGTATTATTTTTAATTTAGTAAGTTTTTTAATTTTTTGCTTTTTTAGAAATATTTTCGCTCAAAGGGTAAAATTTTTCGTTTCGTGTTTTTTTCATTTGTTGTGTTTTTCCATTTCGTGAACATTTTCCATTCCAGATTTTTGCAATTTGCAGACGCTTGCCATTTAAATATTTACGGAAATTTGACCTTAAAATTTCTTCAGTACCACGTCCCGAAATCCTGGATACTCTTCATTCAGGGTCTACGTCCAGGATTTCATGCTAAGGTTGGATAACGTCCAAGGGTTCAAAAATCAATCTGAGCTATCAAAAGTTGATTTGTGATGCTTATTTTTGTTGAAAACTTGTTTTTGGAAACTTTCCGCTCCCAATTGAAGCCCTCCTATTATGTTAAATTGATCATATGTCCGTTATTCGGCTTTCACTTTCAACGAAACAGTTACAGCCAATCACCGTTTTTGTTAAAATGTGTTTTTGCACCTGTGAGCAGTGTTTCCCTCTTCGTACGGCTGCCATTTTTATGGGCTCCTATTGTTATAACTTCCAAACCCATTATCAAATCACGGAAAGAAGAGAGATAAAATTCGCTAATGGACATTGATTTTCGTCGGATGCGAAAGTCAAAGTATATTTTGTTTTCTTTCGTGGATGTTTCTTGGTTCATTTTGTTTGCACCAAAGAGAACGAAATTTGTCTTCCATTATTCATGCTTCGCTTTCATCCTTTGTTGGGTTCATCTTTGCTCTTTTCGACAATTCGTGACTTCAAAAACAATGAAGTTCAAAATAGAGCATGAGATTGAGTTAAATTTGACCATTTCTCTGAGCTCAAAAATTCCACTCGATCTGAAATCACTGAAAAGCTCCAAAATGTTTAATTTCTTTGGTATTTTACTTAAATATCAATAAATTTTTCAAATGTCAATGTAATTTTTAAAAATTCGTTTAGTATTATGTGTGATTGGATAAATTTTTTAATATAAACTGTTTTTATTACCGAAGTATCTTAATGTTCACTAATATCGAAAAGAATCTCTATAAGGCTATATGGACAAGAAATGAAAAGTGTCTTTCAGTCATTCATTTTATGACATTCACGCGATAGTAAAAGTTTTATCATTGAGCTATACTTTATTTTTATATTTCAGGCTTTTGTTGGAAATGAAGTCGGGCGAAAAGAAAGGACAAACATCCGACAGTGAACGCAAGCCTGTGGGCTGGAAGCCTGTGGCGCTCGACGGCGGTTATGGCTGGGTCGTGGTGCTCGGCTCATTCCTCATTCACGTCTTCGCCGACGGCTTTGTATATTCATTTGGTGTCATCGCAGAGTCACTTATCAAGGTGAGAACTTGTCAATCCAAGGAAGTTTAGTTTTTTTTTTGCGTTGGAAATAACAGAATTTTGGTTAGTACCCGTACGTAGTCCAGACACTGCGTAGCTCAAAATCAGCTTTATTGCCCATTTGTACATATTTCGTATAGAAATTGTGATGAAAATTAGGAGCCGTAATCCATTTGCTACCCACCTATGAGCCATTATGTTGTTTCTGGGATGACGTTTAGACTTTCGCGCCGAACGTTTTCTTTCCAATTGCAAAATCGTTATGAACAGTCATACAAAATTAAATTCTGAAATTTGTGTGGGGATTATCCCAGTCAAATTTTTGAATAAATCTTCAAAAAACTTAATGAAAAGTGCTTTATGGAAGGTATTCCCTTTTAAAACCGTACGTTGTAATTCACTAAAACGTGAACAACCTTATGATACATGTCTGTTCTTGCGATTTACATTAGAACTCATTAACCGTTAGTCGAAATACTCTGCATACGCATATATTGTTTGATAATTATAGGAGTTCAACGCGACAAACGCCGAAGTGTCGACCATTCTTTCACTTTTGACGGGTTTGATGTTGGCCACAGGTCCTCTTGCCTCGGCTATTTGCAACAGGATAGGATGTCGGATCACAACCATTGTGGGTGCTATCATTGCCTCAATCGGGTATGTTTTTTAAATATTTTTCTCATGCAAATTTTATTTTTTGTTTGTTTCAGGTGCGCTCTATCATTTTACGCCAATTCTATGACATATCTGATTCTGTCCGTGGGTATTGTCATGGGCACCGGTTTTGGCCTTATGTACTGTCCAGCCATTGTGATAGTCACGATGTACTTCGAAAAATATCGTGCATTGGCTACTGGAGTGACCGTTTGTGGCGCTGGAGTGGGCACCTTTGTTTTCTCAAAAATTATTGGATACCTGATAGAGACGTTCGATTGGAGGACAGTGTTCATCATCTATGCTGGTTTGATTTGTTGCAATTAAAAACTTGGCGAATGACCCATATGTTTGAACGTGAACTTTGATCTCTAAAGATTCCTATATATTTTGGTGGCCTACAACGTGATGGTGTTTGAGATATGGAGAGTCACGTGCTAATTTTCATCTGATCTATTTCCCAATTTCAAACTATTTTTACCCCGACACTGCAAATTTGAAAAATAGTGCTGTTACTGTTCTTTTAACGTTTACTTTTCAGGACTCGTGTTGCTTTGCGTGCCCTGTGGAGCACTTTACAGACCAGTAATGTTCGAGCCTATTTATGATGATGATGATAAATTCGGCCTGAGAATAAATGAAGGCAAGACGAATGAGGAAGTTGAAGAAGCCAGTGATGAGAAAGAAAAGGCTGCAATTCTCACGCAAAGGGTTCAAGGTAATTCCTAAGCAATTTGCTAAACTTATTTAATAAAATTTCAGCACCACGCAAGAAGCTCACTTCTATGAATGCGGCGCACGCGGAACCCATTCCCGAAGCTGCTGAGGAGCGATCCTCTGAAGAAGATCTGCCGGGAGCCGCAGGACAACAATCCCCCGTTCCGAGCGAAGATGTCAAAGGACTGCGCAGAAAGTCCGCCTCAGTTAGTAACCACAAACACACTCGCCGTTTTTCGAAAGAAGAACCTGGAAATGGCACGGAAGCGACGGTAATTCGGCCAGCAGTGTCTCAGGTGTTGGTGGAGTCCACAAAAATCGGCTCTATGGAAGAGCCTGCAAATGGAAATGCTGCAGGCACGTTTGTGAAATTAGATTTTACTGACGGAATATGTAATCGGGACCTCATAAAATTTGAGGAAAATTTCATAGTATTTTACGCATTCCAATTTTTCCAATAGATCCATTTTTGGACTTGATACGATATTCCACATTCAAGCTTCACTATTATTAGGATATTAAGTTTAACCTTGATTTTAGCTCGAAAGAATACACACCACTTTTTTACCAAAATAATTGTGATCTACTACTGACGACTAATGATATTTATAATTAGCATTTTCGTATAAAGACTTGTATGTTTTACTTTTAAATGATTATTTATTTTCATAACTATAACTTACTTTTTGCTGAGGATTTTCCAGAACATGAACCCTACAAAATTTTAAAAGCCATAAAATTTAATCGTACAAAAATTTGAATGGCTTCTGCTACGACTGACTTTTTCCTATTTCTAGATCGTATGCTTTTAAATTTATTTGTTGTTTACCAAAAAACAAAATGTTTACCAAAAGTAATAATATTGCCAAGGTTCTTTTAATACAGCAGTTTGGTAAACGCTTCAATATAAAAAGCTTCAATTAATTATTATAATTCTTATCATGATTATAATTTTCAGGCGGCGGCGGAGTCCTTCAACGCTTCTTGTCATTAGGTGAACATTTGCACACTCGCGCAAATGAGGGCGGTAAAATAAGTGTTTCAACGGGCTACCTGAACATCAAAGACGTTTTCTATCCGGGATCGATTTCCGCTCTGCCAGAATACGCTGAGAATCAAACTCGTTTCCGCTCCGTGTCGTCACTGCACTCTGAGAGAGATCGCACTGCGTCCAAAATCGGTAAACATAGCGAAGGTGGAGCGCTGATCGCTGACCAAATCATAGAGGAAAAAGCTGAAGATGAGGACGAAGATGAGAAAGAGGAAGACAGTTCTGCCACGAGTGCCAGTCGAGCTATCGAGGTTTGGAGGTGAGTATTTTTGGACTTTGATAGAGTATATATGATGTTGAAATACATTTGTGAAATACTATGAAATCAATATTAAAAAAATTTGCTTTTGAATAAATTTCTAAGTAGATTCGAGAAAAATATATCCCAAATAAAAACTCAGGTTTCCTATTTCTGAAACTTCAATATTATTTTATTGCTCCGTTTCATATCCTATTAGCTCAAACTTACTTTAACATTTCGAATAATTCCTAAAAATGATCCTTGTATCCCAGGAATGTTGTTTGTTTTACTTTAGAAAAGCTATCACTGACTCTTAGACTATGTTTTACGCTTAGCTATAAACAGAATATCAGCTATAATAATTTTACCACGAGACAAGTTGCTTATTGCTCTGAAAAGCTGTTACTTGAATTTCATAATAATTTCTTAATAACTTAACGAAAATTTAGGACAATCAAGAGACTTATGGACTTGTCATTGCTGGCCGATCCGATTTACTTGTTGTTCGCTGTGTCAAATTTCTTGACAAGTATTGGATTCAACGCACCACCAATGTTCATGCCAATGAATGCGGAGTCTGTGCTCGGACTCAGCAAAGGCGAATCGGCCAACACCGTTTCTGCTTATGGTGATTTTTACGCTAATTCTCCAACAATTTGACTTATTCGAGATTTTAGGTCTTGCAAACACCTTTGGTCGTATTGCTTTCGGTCTGACCTGCGATCGCCAGCTTCCGTTCAGGTGGGGCAAAAATCTTCCAAGAAACAGGCTCTGGATCTACAACCTGACTCTTATGCTGTGTGGTCTGGCTTCGTGCTTTGTGTTCACAATGCAGTCCTATGTCGCCTTCACGGCTTATTGTTTCTTCTTTGGCTTCACCATCAGCAGTTATGTGTGCCTCACATCAGTGGTACTCGTGGATTTGGTCGGAGTGGACCGCCTGACGAATGCATTTGGACTCCTGCTGTTCATTCAAGGCGTGGCCACCTTTGTTGGACCTCCACTGGCTGGTAAAGAATTTATTATAATAAACTTCTCTGGATTCAAACCGATATTTACGTCATCAGACGAGGATATGGGGGCCTAGGGTTGATGATTGATGCGATATTTCTATGAATTCGCGTAGCTCCAAAATCCTTTTTATGACAAGGACGTGATTCAAATTCCATAAACTTTAATAGTGGTGAATTCATGGGATAATATTTTTAAACTTGGCGAGTTTCGTTCTATTCGTATTATTGATTAATTTTTACAAAAATTCGCTTTTATTTTTTAAAATTACTGATATTTAACATTTTTGTCTATATTTCTCTAAAAGTTCGCTAAATATTTCGCAAAATATAAAAGAGAAAAATTTAAGAGAAATTTAAATCACTAAAAGTTCCGACCAAAATTTTAACTTTTTTGCAGGCCAGCTTTACGATTTGACAAAACGCTACGACTGGACTTTCGGATTCTGCGGCGTTTGCCTTTTTGTAAGCGGAATAATGCTATTTGTCGTCCCCACGATCCAAAGGAGGAATCACAATCGCTCCAGGAGGCCCACAGAACAAGACGTTCCGAACGGAAAATGTCGTCTCGATTACGGAAGCTTGGAAAACGGCAAAGCGCCTCTGGTGGAATGCTAATTTAAAATTATTCCCATATCCTAATTTATCTTTCAACGTTTTCAACTTACAGTTTATTTCTACTCTCGACCATGTTGGTCGGGATTTTAACGTGTATATTCTCTAAAATCACATATATTGATGAATGTTATACCTTTGAGATTTTATCATTCCTTCCATCTTCTTTGGAGTAATTATTGTAGTTTTTCTAAATTACCGCTATTTTCATTGTTGCATTGTTATTTGAGATGCCTTTATACAAAATTTCTCCTCGTATTTCACGGTTCTCCTTTGCGCCATTAAGTGTTATGGCCTTTACGATCTTTACAGAAAACGGTTTTGTCGTTAATAGTGGGCTTGGATTTTCTCAATTTCAGTCTTTATTTTGGTTACTTTGGAAATTTTTTTCGTCAAAATTGTTCCAATCCCATAAAATTAGAATATGACGTCAGCGATATAAAGGGATGTTGCCGAAATTTAGAGAAGAAAATTGAGATTCCCATGCCTCACAACGTTGTCATCATCTGTTATCTATCATCTTTTGTGTCTGTACATTTTCCGAATATTTCCACACCAAGTTATGCATTTGCATATCCTTAAATGGAACTAATATCCGTTAAATACAATGTGTAGAATTTATTTATTATAAAATGTAATAAAGCGTACATTTTATGTAATAAACGTACAATTAATATTACAGTGTTATATTGATACAAAATTGCGCCTAAGTAAATGTGAAAATGATATCGACGGTACAAATTTATGGATAGATGAAATGCGCGCGTACACAACTGTGGAAAATAAATAATGAATTTTGATTGAAGCTACCGCATTCCCTGTTGATTGGCCCCATGGGCCTAAATTATTCAACTTTTGAAAAAATTTGGAATTTAAATTTTCAAACTCTTTTTTCTTCGATATTTTCAAGAACAAAGTTTTGGCATTGGGGTTTTTCTTACATAACTCGACGAGATCTACATGAATATGCACTTAGTTTTCTCAAGATGGCTACGGCGCCAATTGGCATTCTGTTGCAGTGGGGCTGAATTAGAGGGCAAGGCTTAAAATAGGTGACATGGTATTCAACTATTTTTCGTAAAACAAAGCTAGACTCTCCTTCGTTAACACATCAGTTAACAAATTATTCAGTTATGAAAAATTCTTTCATTTCTGACAATGATTTTCAATCATAATCATTTTTTCTTTTCTAACAATTTATTGGCCATAGAATATCAGCAGAGGTCAAAAAGTCATGAAATCCGAATTCGTAACGAACAATTTGGTATATATTAATCAAGAACTCTCCGTTAAAATTTCTGCGGTCGAGGTAACGGTTTATAAAACTACTACAGTCGGCGCTCGATGTAAAGTCACTCGATATAACGTCACTCTCGATATCACGTCATTTTTGCTCGGTCCCGGCCAAAATATAAGGATTCACATACAAAATGACCCTTGATATAAGGTCACGACCCCCGATATAGCATCACTTTCGGAAGAGTTGGGGAAAAAGTGGGGTACGGTAAAAACCCCCCGGTAAAACCCCCTCCCCACGGTAAAAACCCCTCCATAATTTTTTAAAATCAATTCTAGAATTTGAAAAATTTTTCACGGAATGCACTAAAAACACGTAAAGGTTTTTGGTGTCACAGATTCGGGTTTTTTGTCACAGATTTTTGGATGTCACAGATTTGTGGTCTGTTGTCACAGATTTGTTTTTTTATCACAGATTTGGGTTTTTTGTCACAGATTTGGTTTTTTTTCACAGATTTGTTTGTCACAGATAATGGTACCTTTTGGTGGGAATTCGGAGACTTTACTTGTGTAATTTTTATTTTCCAATAAGAATACACCTGAATATAGCTCAAATGTGAAAAACTAAAGTTATTTTCGTTTTACTTGGTCGACGAGTGAATTTTGTATTGGATGGCAACGTTTCTATATCTTGCCGATTTAATACCAATGGTTTCTTGCTACAAAATACCTTTCGCTGCTTCACCCTAACCACAATTGGAACAGTTTTATACCACACAGCCAATGTTCGATTTGTCGATTTGTTCCAATTGTCGGATTTTCAGGCTCATATGCCATTACATTTTTCGCGCACCTTATAAGGCGCCAAGCAAGGATTTAGGCTGGCTACCCTGTACTTTATGGTCTGTGCCATCAATTTCCCTAAGCAAAAATGTGCACAATGCCAGAAAGTGGTACTACAGTATACTCCACGCCAAAACCGACTTCAGATTCGGACTCAGCATGGTCGAAAACCTATATAGGGTAAAAAATCTGAGTCGTACCCCATCGATTTTCGCGAAATAGGCTACTGTGCAGTCTTAGGCTAAACAACCCTTATAAGGCGCCAAACTTAGGCATAGGCTTGGATATATGCCCTGAGGCCATAGCTCGAAACCGTGAGATCCAAGCTTGAAAATTCCTTCGGATTCGTGATCAGCATGGTCGAAAACAATTAATTAGACATTTTCAGGCAAAATTGCGAAAAAAATTTTTTTTGGAACCATGGGGGGTATCATGGTTTTTTGGGAACTTAGGCTTAACGCTAAAACATATTTGGGTTTAGTGCATCGGAATCTAGAGAAATAGTTGATATAGAATCAGTAACATCAAATTTGGCAAAAAATAGCAAAAAACATGCACTTATGATCAGTTAACAGCCTTTTTAAAAATTATGGGGGGGGGTTTACCGGGGGGGGGGTTTTACCGTGCGCCAAAAAAGTATAGGGGGTACCATATGAAAAATTTTTCCCGGCGCCGCCCTTGGCGGCGCCGGAGAAAATTTTGAGGATTTTTGAGCTTCCTTTGGACGAAAATACGAAAAATAGCACTTATCAAAAAAATTTTAAACCGACTTTTTAATTGATTTTAAAGGATAGCTATAATAATCTAGGTAAAAATGAGGTAGATTTAAGGTGAAATAGTGTAATTTTAACGCATAAATATATAAGAGGGCCAAAAATAGCAAATTGACCACCGATATAACGTCACTTTGAGCCGGTCCCTAGATTTACGTTATATCGAGCGCCGCCTGTATTATCTAGGCACAATGACAAAATTAAAACAAAACTGATTAATTTTCCAGTCAATCATTATAATACACTAGTCAAGTTGAAAGGGCGCGGCAAAGCCGCGCCCGTGTTTGGTAACTTAAATATCGAATCATGGGTTTGGTAACTTAAATCTCGAATCATGGGTTTGGTAACTTAAATATCGAATCATGGGTTTGGTAACTTAAATATCGAATCATGGATTTGGTAACTTAAATCTCGAATCATGGGTTTGGTAACTTAAATCTCGAATCATGGGTTTGGTAACTTAAATCTCGAATCATGGGTTTGGTAACTTAAATATCGAATCATGGGTTTGGTAACTTAAATCTCGAATCATGGGTTTGGTAACTTAAATCTCGAATCATGGGTTTGGTAACTTAAATATCGAATCAGGGCTTTGGTAACTTAAATCTCGAATCATGGGTTTGGTAACTTAAATCTCGAATCATGGGTTTGGTAACTTAAATCTCGAATCATGGGTTTGGTAACTTAAATCTCGAATCATGGGTTTGGTAACTTAAATCTCGAATCATGGGTTTGGTAACTTAAATATCGAATCATGGATTTGGTAACTTAAATCTCGAATCATGGGTTTGGTAACTTAAATCTCGAATCATGGGTTTGGTAACTTAAATCTCGAATCATGGGTTTGGTAACTTAAATCTCGAATCATGGGTTTGGTAACTTAAATCTCGAATCATGGGTTTGGTAACTTAAATATCGAATCGGGGGTTTGGTAACTTAAATCTCGAATCATGGGTTTGGTAACTTAAATCTCGAATCATGGGTTTGGTAACTTAAATCTCGAATCATGGGTTTGGTAACTTAAATATCGAATCATGGGTTTGGTAACTTAAATCTCGAATCGGTCTCTGTCAACTTCAATCACAAATCATGGATTTGGTAACTTAAATCTCGAATCATGGGTTTGGTAACTTAAATCTCGAATCATGGGTTGGTAACTTAAATCTCGAATCATGGGTTTGGTAACTTAAATCTCTAATCGGGTCAAAAATCCAAAAACCGAACCCATTTTCGGATTCAGTGTATCGAAATACCCCATTCCTGCAATTTTCAGCCTTTTCGGCGTTCAAGAGTCAAATTGTCAAAAAATGGATTTTTCTGGATAAAGCCACTTTTTGGGTCAAAAATCCCGAATTTGAACCCATTTCCGGATTTAGCGTATCGAAATACCCCATTCCTGAAATTTTCACCTTTTTCGGCCTTCAAAAGCCAAATTTTCAAAAAATGGACTTTTCCGGAAAAAGCCACTTTTTGGGTCAAAAATCCCGAATCTGAAACCATTTCCGGATTCAGCGTATCGAAATACCCCATTCCTGTAATTTTCAGCTTTTTCGGCCTTCAAGAGTCAAATTTTCAAAAAATGGATTTTTCTGGAAAAAGGCACTTTTTTGGTCAAAAATACAAAAACCGATTCCATTTTCGGATTCAGCGTATCGAAATACCCCTGTCCTGTAATTTTCAGTTTTTTGGGGCCTTCAAGAGTCAAATTTTCAAAAAATGGATTTTTCTGGAAAAAGCCACTTTTTGGGTCAAAAATCCCGAATCTGACCTTCAAAACGCCTTAGGATCCCTTTTTCTTGCATTCCGAGCTTTTTGGGTTTTTTGGCCCCCCCCCCCCGGAACCCCCCCCCCCTGGAAATCGAAATAAGCCCCCCCCATGAATTTTTTTATTTTTTCCCCGATAATTTTTCACCCTGAATCCGAATCCGTCGTCACTTTTTTCCACCGCTTGACAGATCTTCAGATATAAGCCTTCCAGAGTCCACCTGCACATTATATATAGGACAATTTTGTATTTCTTCCAGCAAATTTCCGCTTGCTACTTTTTAATTTAAAAAAAACTGACGCGAAATAGCGCCATCCCTCTCAATTACAGTCGGACTATCGCGCTAACGCGCGGGGAGTATGTACTGTGAGGGGAGTATGTAATGTCCACGTGTTAACATTTAGTATAATTATCGATTAGGCTTCATACAAAAGTCCCATCCAAAATGAGAAATAAATAAAAATCGTTTCCATTAGTTTACTTCCAATAGCTCAATCAAGGCTGACAAAAGGTTTGGGTGAGGTATAGTTCAGCCAATTTTGCTCTGTCGTAGTACGTCGTCATAATACGTTTCGATAATTTATATCGGTCAAAAGCATTCGAAATTGCGACATAAATTAATTTGTTGCTTCGAGATTATAACATAGATATTTTGAAACTAGCGCGCTAGCGCGCGGGGAGTCTATATCAGTATGCCTTTTCTGTTCTAACTTCACTCACATTCCAAGGGGGAAGGTCGGGCGCCCCGCGCCCGACCACAGGACTGACTGGCCACCTGCGGTAGCTCGCAAACTCAGACTCAGTCGGAGTTTGGCTCAGTCTAAGTTTGGCTCAGCCTCCAGAAAAAAGGGGGACAAAACCTCACCGACGGAAATATACACCCCTAAGAATGCCTCCAGAAAAATTTTGTCTAAATTTGTCTATATTTTAGCTAAATTTTGACCTCAAATTCGGATTCCCCGTTAAAAAGTACCCTAAAATAGGTACATTTCAAAAATAAGCACCCCTAAAAATGCGCATTTGAAAAATGTAATAAGCACCCCTATGAATGCACCCCAAAAACGTGAAACGTACGGAGGGAGGATCGTCACTAACTTATTATAAGGATTTTGAAACGAACTGCGTCAGTGCAGGCTTAATCTGAAAACACTTTTTCAAATAAGAATTTCTTTTGCAGTCAATAGTCGGAATATAACTTAATCACCGGCGCATTATATCCCTATACTAGCCGAGCAAAGCTCGGCTAGCTGTCGGGAGTCTATATTCGTGGTTTAGATTGAATTCGTTGGTCAATAAATTTTAATTGGGTAAATATGAATAACAGTTTTGGTATTCGCTACGCGAAAAGAACTCGGCCTTCGGCCGTCTAGAAAACGGCATAGATTTTACAGGGTATAATACGGCCTTCGGCCGCTCCAACGTACGCTCAAAATGGCTTATATAAGCCATTTTAAGCAAAATGCCCTCAGGCCAAATAACTTCGATGTGTGTGGTCCGATCTCAAAAATTCTTGCGCCATTCGTTTTGTCTCGCCGAGAGCTATCATTCGACAGCTCATTCGCCTTTGGAGGTGGTCAGGAACCGAAAATCCCGAGATATGCCCTTAGGGTAAATATATCCACCGTGTGTGGTCCGATCTCAAAAATTCTTGTGCCATTCGTTTTGCCTCGCCGAGAGCTATCATATGACACCTCACTCGAGTCTGGAGATGGTCAGGAACGCCAGATACAGGTAAATGCCCTCAGGGCTCATAACTTCGATTTCCGTCGTTAGATCTCGAAAATTTCAATTTTCCCGGGCCAGGCACATTGAGAGGAAGCGATTGAGCTATCACACGCCTCTGGGCGCTTGCTGGATATTCTCAAACAATACCTCTCAGACAGGAAAAAAAGGGGCGGAGTCTGACTTTGAGGGGGTCAAAACAGGGGGTCCAACATGCGAATTTCAAAAAATTTTTTTCCGGGCATGTTTTCTCACCGAATGGAAGCCCCTGAGCATGAAATCAATGCCCCAGGTGAAAAGTCCGTCCTTAGCCCCTGTCAACTTTCTATGGGGGAGGGATAATAAGCGGCATCGTTCTGGAACGCTCCAAATGGGCGCAATCATCCAGAAATATCCAGCATTCAGATCAGGGCGTGTGATAGCTCATTCGATTCCCCTGAATGTGCTGAGTGTGGGAAATTTGTCAGAACCAAAATTTGAATATTTGAATTCGCGCCAAAACTTAAAAACGTGTTTTTAAGGGTTTTGGCCATGGGAAGTGATGTTTTTTATGTTCCCAATCGATTTGTGAGGCGATTCTGGACAACTTTGCTTTTTACACTTTTCGATTTGGCGCATTTTTGAAAAAAAGCCACTTTTTGGCCAAAAAATTGGGTTTTTTAATGAAAGGTGCCTACAGGTCTGATTTTTGGCACCCGGGGGTTTTCGGATGCGCTGATCACGAATCTGGCATCAGATTCGAGATTTGTTCTCACGAGGTCGTGTTATTCTCACCAGGTTTCTCACGAGGTCGGAACTTTCCCGGGCGGGGTGTTGCTTAAGGGCGACAAGCGATTAACTTCTATTGCTTCAACGAATTTATACCGCACCACGAATCTAGGCCCCCGACGGCTAGCCGGCGGTAGCTGGCTAGTTTGTTTATAAAATCGCGCTATGTTTTCGAAAGTCATATTGTATATACTAGAAAAAACGCCGCCGCTATCGCGGCGTCCAGCGCCGATGTATTTCTTTCGTGGTGGCCAAAAATGCCATTTTCGACCATTTCGACCTCCGCTTCTACCTGTTCGATCTATGTTCGACCTGCGAAATTTTCTCGAATTCGTGTTCCCCGACCCCGAAAACCCTATACGTAATGTATTACGCGCCTAAATCGGCCAAAAATGCCATTTTCGACCATTCCGACCCCCGTTTCGACCTGTTCGACCTATGTCGACTCCAAATCTGAGTCGATTTTTACGGATTTATGGGGGTGTTTACTATAGTGGTGATGATCTGGGTCGAAAACGGCCTAAAAAGGGCCTAAACGTCAGTGGACGCACGCAGCTTTGGACACTGGCTTTTTAGTAAAGTACCATTTGTTTATAAAATCACCTCAATATTCCTCTTCTCTCTATTGCTTATACTAGGTTCCGCATGGGGTGAATGGGCTGGGTTTTGTATTTTTATTTTTTCTGTTCTCTCTTACTCCTCTCTTTTTTCTTAAAACTAAACAAAATTCAACATGAAAATGCGTAAAAACGCTTCTCTATTGTTCACATTAGTGAAGAAAGAATACTCAACACGAGGGCGTCGGAGGGCTCAAAACCGTACGAACTTTTGGCGCTCTGCCCACATTTCGGCCAGACACCGAATTCGCCAATTTTGGCCTATCTTCGGCATTTTTTGACCACTAATTCTGGCGTTTCAGAGTCGATTTAGTCGCAAATCTTTTTAATTTTTGGAAAAATTGCGATTTCCGCGAAAATACGTCAATATTTCGCACTTTTCGCCTACCTCGGCGAATTTTCCGTGCTTTGCCATATTTTGACGTATTTTCCTTAAATATGCACATTTTGCACAAATCTAAAAAAACGTACCGACTAAATCGAACTTCGGGAATTCAAATCTGTGCACTGATTTTTCTGCACAACGAAAAGCAGGAAAATGGCCATTTTTCGTTTGAAAAAATTGGCAAATTAAAAAATTTAATAACTGAGAGATATTTGTTTTTTTGAAAAAGTAAAAATTCAAGACCTGCATTAGTAAATTGACCTGCATACAATATCTGCAGATACCTGCACCAGTAAATAAACAGGTACCTGCACCGGTAATATTGGTTTGGCAACTAAGTCTTTGCCGTTGTTTTAAAGTCAATTTTTATTCATCTAAAGCAACGTTTTTCTTGAGTGTTACATACCGTTCGGTAGCACACAAAATAGGTACCCCTAAGAATGCCTTCCAGAAAAGCGGGACAAAATGTTACAGACAAAAATAGGTACCCCTAAGAATGCCTTCCAGAAAAGCGGGACAAAACCTTTAGGTACATTTTACCTAAATTATGTCTAATGTAGCTAAAATTTGACCTCAAATTCGAACTCCCCCGCTAAAAAATACTCTAAAAATAGGTACATTCAAAAAATAAGCACCCCTAAGAATGCACCCTTGAAAAATGGAATAAGCACCCCTAAGAATGCACTCCAAAAACGTGCGACGGAGGACGGACGGACATCACTAACTTATTATAAGAATAGTTTAAAGGAAGCACACCAAAAAATGATTTTTGGTTATTTTTAGCAAATTTCATGTATAAATATTTTACCTTTTGGCACTATTCAAAGAAGTGGCATTGCGGCATGTATAGGCAAAGTCTGCGAGATATGACCTCTTGAAGTAGGGACATAAACCGAAAAAATCTCAAAAATCGAAATTTTCCGTTTTTCGAGCGATGTCATTTCTTAAAATGGTCATATCTCTGCAGCCACCAAACGAAAAACTTTTCTGTAAAAAGTAAGTATTAAAGCTGAGATTGCTCTACAATATTGCGCAATTGGAAATTGAATACCTAAGTTTTTTGCATACAAAAGATATAAAAATAGCTCGAAAATTGGTGATCTTGAAATTTTTCATGGAATCAGAAATATCTAATATTTTTTACAAAGCCAAAAAACCTGGGCATGGCTGTAGACAGAAAAGTCTTGGCTATCATATGGTATATAATAGGCGCACGGTAAAAGCCCTCCCCCATAATTAGATAAAACAAAACGGCAAAGACTTAGTTGCCAAACCAATATATAGAGCCTTAAAGTTGACGCATTCTATGTATTTTGTATGGGAAATTCAAAAATGTGTCAACTTTGAGGCCGGGGTAGGGAAGCTGTATAAGGCAAAAACAAAGTCGTGTCGAATAAATACAGCATATTCCACGCGAGACACATACAATCCAAAAAGTCAAAAGGTATATAAACGCTTTACTTGCAGATTCGTCATTTTTCTTCGTCAATCGTGAATTTGTCTTTCGATCTTCTCAAGCCTATCGTCGTACCGTAAAACTTCAGCAATGTCATATGTTTACTTCGGTGTCGCAGGATCTGGGGGCGATCCTTATCAAGTGCCAAGCTTGGCATGCCAAGTTGCCAAGCTGCCAAGTTGTTGGGTCCTTATCAAAAACTTGGCAACTTGGTGCCAAGTTGCCAAGTTGCCAAGTTTTTTCGACTTGGTGCCAAGTTGCCAAGTTTTTCTGTCCTTATCAAAAATTTCGAAACTTGGCATATGCCAAGTTTTCCAAAAATATGCCAAGTTTGTTAATTTGTCAATTATTTGCGTTGTATTGTACTTTTTGATTGAAAATGGCATTTCCTTAATAATTTTCACTATTTATGTTCAACAAATTCAATTTTAAATCATATATTTCATGTATTACACTGGTGAATTCGGTTCAAATAACAATTTTTGTGCTCAGTTTAACTGTTTTTATTGACTATTCATTATTTGATCGTACTTTTTGATTGAAAATGAAGAGAAATAGCGAATATTTATCAATTTCATTTATTTATTTGTCAACTATTTGTATTATATTGTGCATTTTGATGGATAACCTTGATTATTTTGAAATTTAGGATGAATTCAGCCGAGAAAAAAGAAATCCTGTCGTTGGTCAAAGATAAATGGAGTGAAATAAACGCCGACTTTTCGGATAAGGGCTCCGATCGCCACACTCGTGAAAATGCCTGGAAGGAAATTCTCGAAGCCGAATAGAATGCGCCATCGGCCAGGTAATTTTTCTTGTTAAAATTGTTCAATATTTTTCATCAACCTAATTACAGCTGAAAAATTCGTGGCGTTGCCTCAGCAAATTGCGCGTGAAAGACCCGGCCTATGCCGCAGAAATCATCAAGGCTGTGATTGTGCTGCACAATCGAAGAATGGATCAAAATCCGGAAGATCTGCCAACTCAAGAAGAAGAACAAGAAGATCAATGTCTTCCGGTAGAAATGGGCACAACTGAAGCCAGGGCCGCGGGTACACAAAAACAGATTCAATTGATCAATTTTTCGTTAAATAATTCAACAGTTACTTTATATTGTGATTTTATGCTGTGAATTAGCATTACAATAAAATTTTCAGTTTCTTATTACTTGTTGCAACAATAAAACAGTAAAACCAAAATTTTCCAAAAACTACCATAGGGGGACCCTATGGATTTCGGAAAAAAATCTGAAAATTTTTGTCTTGTAAAAAAGTTAACAGGTGTGTACAACTCAATGCCCTGAGCAACTTTTACAAAGACACCATGGGTATCTGAGATGTTCTTGGTAAAATATAGTGAAAATCGCCTCGAAAATGGGGTGTTTTCGAAATAGTGCATTTTCAGTGAAAAAATCGTAAACTTGAAAAAATCTGAAAAGTGCATCGGAATCTAGAGAAAAAGTTGATATAGAGTCATCAACATCAAATTTTGGAAAAAATTTGAAAAATCATGCGTTTTTTATAAACTTGGCACTTTACCAAGTACTATTTTCGGCTTGGCAACTTGGCACCAAGTTACCAAGTATTTGGTGCCAAGTTTTCTTGATAAGGACTGAAATGCCAAGTTTTCATGCCAACTTGGCAACTTGGGACTTGGTAACTTGGCAACTTGGCAGCTTTGATAAGGACCGCCATGCCAAGTTTTGGAAAACTTGGCTTGGCAACTTGGCATGTGATAAGGACAGCGGACTTGGCAACTTGGCACCAAGTTGCCAAGCTTGGCAGACTTGGCATTGATAAGGATCGGCCCCTGGTGGTGCTGGTCAAAAGTCAACGTGTATCGCTCCTCGAGCTGGCGGCAACAAAAGCAACGCAAGACCTTCTGCTGATGGTGGTGTAGTACCTACCTAGTGTTGGCGGAGGGGCTACGGTGTACTTTGGGGGCTGTGCCGTATATGCCCGAAACCGGTGTCAATCGTCTCCATTTGATGAGAGAAGTCCGATAAACACAAATTTTTTTGTACAAATGCTTGTAAGAAAGTCAAGCTTATCGTCCTACCGTAAATATACTTCGGTGTCGGAGGATCTGGGGGCTGTGCCGAGGATCGGGGGGCTGTGCCAAGGATCTGGGTGCTGGTCAAAAGTCAACTTATTTCGCTCCGAGCGCTGGGGGCGATTTCTATCAAGTGTATGATTCTTGTGACAAGAAATGTTTTTATGTCTATTTACACAGTGGTTTCACTCTCTCATCACAAGAAAATGAAAAGACTGACAAGAACAATGGTGCAGCAGAGAAAGCGATTGATTCATACGCACAAAGGATAGTCTACCCTAAAATTCTAAAAACATTTCTTGTCACAAGAATCATACACTTGATAGAAATCGCCCCCTGGTGGCAACAAAAGCAACGTAAGTCCTTCTGCTGGTGGCAATCCTGCTCCGAGAACGTCCGTCTACTTGGGAGTGCCTACCGGCGGAGCTGGAGCGGTAACCTCGGTCTACTTCGGTGTCGGCGGCGCTGGGCCGGTGGGCACAACTCCTGGGAACTATTTTGCGTCTCCGGCGACGGCTGCTGGCGGTGGAGCACCGGTTCCAATGGGTATGTTTATTTTATGATTTTATTCTATCATAACGCTCTGGATTTCATTTGAATGACAAATGAAATTGGCAAACACTTGCGTAATAATGATTATGATGTTATAAAAATTACGTAGTAATAAATTTGTATTGGAATACAGTCTCCAATTTGGTATTTTTTTGCAAAACAAAAATAGGATTGCATTTGCCTGCTGATGCTGACGCGTCAGCGTCAACATCAAAATGGATATCTAATGCTTTCGCTCCATTTGTTTTTAAAGTGAACATACCAAAAAAATGTACAAGCGAAAATACTAGAACATTTCGTCAGTTTTTCTGCAATTGAGATTCAATATGTCTTTAACTATCAGCTTTTCATCTCCATTCGTGTTTCCAATTTATTGCGTTTATTTCTTTCCAAATCGGCAGAATAGTCTCATCTGATTAAAATTTTCACTCATTCCGCATAATAATTGTGTACCATTATTGTATGTGTTTGTTCATATTATTTGCTCAGTATACAATTTTTAGGCACCCAGCAAAATGTGGTACGAACTTTTGCGATTCTTCTCTCGCAAAGAGCTCGTTATACTTCAATTCGGCAACAGATTCTTCGCCAAAGCAATTCGAGATTTGAAACTTCCTGCACTTCATTTCATCGCTCGTCTGGCCATCGGAATGATCAATCTTCCTAACATGGGAATTTTTTGTTTCGTTGGGACAGGAGTGAACGAGAAGCATCCAAGCGACACATTTTGCCCGCCCAGCTATGTGCGCTTTTCCAAAATCATTCTCACTACACTCGTCATCGACGGCGATTTTATGGAGCGTCTTAAGAAGCACAAAATCACATTCACGAACTGTGCGTTTGTTTTCTTCAAACTTAACGTTCATGAAGAACCTGCCAACGAGGCAATGAAGACTTTGATGGAAGATGTTTTCACAGGTGAGTCAATTTGATGTTATGCAACTAAAGAATGCCCTCACCGTGCATTTCTCACTTCGAAAAAAAAACAATTGAAACAATTAGTGCAATCATCGCACTTAAAATCTGACATGTTCTATGGTGGGTAGGTTGCTCGTGTTTACCGATGTACTGTAGGTAGAGCAGGTTTACTGTCACACTCAATTCGCTTTGCTCAGTAGATCATCTATCTTTTCGAGTTAAAAAGTTGGAACAAATCAGTACAGAAAGTGAACTTATTCACAAGAATACAACAGTAACAATCGTAATTACTTTTTAGAATGCACTAAAGTTAACCTCTATACAAAAGGGTGGACTTCAGCCAAACAATTGAACCTCTGCACTCTTCCTGGTGTATATAAATGCAACACGCTATCTTTTGACGGCGACAAAATGGTGTTGATCACCGAAGACCCAATCTTTGAGTCAATGATCGAGTGGCTTCATAGCAGTCGAGGAAGCACGGAAAAATGCATTTTTTGCGAGGCATTGCGGGTTCCGAGGCTCTGTTGCGAAAACTCATAATGGTAGGCTGTTCTTTCTTTTAATAGGATACATCTCTATTTATAGTAAATATTTGCTGTAATAAAAAAATAACACTGTCTTAGTAAAAATGTCTCTTACGTTTTTGGAAACGAACCACATCTTTGTTTATGTGCGTCAAGTCTAAAAAGCTTCATCTTAGATTTTTCACTATTTTCGTAACTTTTTGCATTTTTCAATTGAATAGTCAAATAAGATTACTTTCCGTTCATTATAATGATACCGATATTTCAGAAGTTTGTGGATGACGTCGAGTGTCACACTTACGTGCTTGGTATTTTTGACCTCCAAGAAGACTTTTTGCACGAATTTGCCGACTTCTCAGCTGCGAATACGACAACTGGCGAACATATGCTCTCATATGCGAATTTCGACGACGTTGGCGGTTCCAACTTTGCTCTGTCACGATTTCTTCCACTCTAACGACACCATTCAAGAAACGCTGTAATGACTGATTCTGTTCCCACGTTGTTGTTAAATTAACTTTCATTTTTTCTCTATAACATTATAACGAAAATAAAATGTTATACAATTGAGTCATGAAAGATACACATTGTATAGCGTTAATACACTTAATCGAATTACGAAATTAGATGTATTAGAATTTTGGGTCTCTTTGTTGCGACAAAGAAGGCCAATGCATTTTTGCAATTTAGCGCCAATTGGCGCAAATTTGAAAATAATTTTTGAGCTAACTCACGTTTCACGTGAGTAAACCCTACCATAATAATAATGGTAATTCTGATATTGGTAACCCCTTCTAATATACGGTTCTAGAGGGGGTTATGCTAGCCTTACAATCAGGGGCGATTCTGATGTGTGATGAAATTTCATCACACATCAGATTTCCCCTGATTGTACGCACGCCCATGCCCTCTTACAATCAGGAAATATCTGATGAATAATTTTCATCAGATTTTCCGATGAAAATTCTGATGAAATTTCATCACACATCACCCGCTTACAATAGCGAAAAATTTGATGAAACCCTAATTCTGATATTGGTAACCCCTTCTAATATACGGTTCTAGAGGGGTTACCAATATCAGAATTGTGGTTTACTCACGTGAAACGTGAGTTAGCTCATAAATTATTTTCAAATTTGCGCCAATTAGCGCTTGGCCACTTGCGCTAACTGGGCAAGCAAAAAAGATCTTGGCCATAATAGCGAACGACTTGGTCTCATGTAAGACCTGGCTCGGACAGAATCTTCTTCTCGCATGATTTCCACTTTCCTTGCTTATTAAGTCACTCGGATTGTGCTCTCACACTATAATTATGATGCAAGGAGATAAACGTGGAGGAAATTTGACAAAAATTTACGAAAAGGTCGAGTAAACACAATATGAGCTGAGAAGTATTTGCAAAATTAGCTGCGGAACGAATAAATTATGTGAAAATAATATTTTCTTTAAGGAGAACGACATTTCGGCCAAAGCACTTTTTACTTTTTATATGTTAAAAGTTTGTAAAGGGAAATTTTTTGTAATTTTTTTACCAAAATATTTGGTCCTTTTTTAACAGGGATGTCCAAAACGATGCCTTACATTTCAGGGCTCTGAGTTCTGGGTCTCGGCACCAAATTTTGTCAATGACTATCATTTGTGAAAAAATACCCCGGGTGCGGAAATTTTTAAATTTCTAAAGTTTGAATTTGTAGGATTTTTTAAATATCCTTTTTTACAGGACTGTTTTTGTCCTGTTTTACAGGATAGTCCTGTAAAACAGGAGTGCCGTACAAATTCTAGAACCTTCTAGAAAGTTCTAGAAGAATCTCCGCACCGCGGGAATATTTTTTTGTCCAATAGACTATAATCACATTTTTGTGATCCTAGGGATTCTGAAATTTGTTAAGCTTTCGTTAAAGTTGAAATTGTATAGATTTATTAATAACATTTTTTAGTACGAGCTCCAGCAGCGGCTCATCCTGGTGCAGCAAACCAATCGGTCTACTTCGGTTTCGGCGGAGTGGCGGTGGCGGCGCAGCTAGCAAACCGGGCATTGGCGGTGGAAGCAAGCCGGCTCCTGGAACTTCAGTCTACTTCGCGGCTCCTTCAGGCGGTGCTGGTGGTGCTCCGGGGGTAACCAGTTGCTACTTTGCGCCGAAATAAGAAGCGGAAAGAATCTAGCTCTATTCTTTTCGTCAATTGCATTGTATATCTTTGTAATTGTTTGTGATAGCTCATTTTGTAGGTCTCGACGAGCCTATACGAAACTGCAAAAAATTGGGGAGCGGCGATCTCGAAAAGTGGCCATTTTTGGCCAAAAAGTGGCAAAAATGCATGTCTTTGAGGCTACAAAGGAAAGTTTTTTTTCGTTCCCCCGCTACAGGGGTGTGTGATAGCTCATTTTGTAGGTCTCAGAAAGTTGGTATACGAATCCGCAAAAATTAGGGAGCGGAGATCTCAAAAAGTGGCATTTTTTGGCCAAAAAGTGGCATTTTCAAAAAAGTGACATTTTTCAAACACAATCATCTACAGGGCTGATTTTTTGCACCCGGAAGTTTTCGAGTATGCTGAATCCGAATCTGCCGTCAGATTCGTCATACATTCTCACGAGGTTTTATTCAACATTTGCCCCAATAAACCTATACAGAATCAGACTCGGGCGCCGTGGCGTATGTATCTATAGAAGGGCATACTGAGCGGCGTAGCCGCTGTGGCGCTCCCCTAGTATCCACTCTAACCTATTTCGCAGGATATATGTCGGGGGAGGTCCTATGGGTTTTAGGCTTTAGACGCTTTTGGTCCCCAGGCTCGCGGGTACCCCCCCCCTCCCCCCTAAATCGACCACGCTGAGTCGATTGACGCTAAAAATTTTCACGTGAAACGTGAGTTACATGGCTCACGTAAAAGGGCAAGTACTCCTGTCGCGCCTCGGATCCGGGCGTGTCAATCGCTTCCTCTCGGCGAGACAAGACGATTGGTACCGGTTTCAGCCTACACTGGTGTTCCTATCCGGAGATATGGCTTCCGGAAATCCAGAAAGGGGGGCGCGGGTTTTCCCTTCTTGTTGAACATCTAGCTTACAAGAAAGACGATTATTACATTTCTTGTAGAAACATTGTGTCAGTTAACTTTGCCATCCATTGAACATGCAAGGCCCTTTCCTTAGATAATAAGATGCCACTGCACGCAATGAGCAGAGAAAACTAAATTTACTACTTTTGTTCTGAAGCAAATAAAATCAAAATTGTGAATCATACGCTAGAGAGGAGAATACTTTGTGCCCATTTTCGCTTTAATTTGTGTGATTTCGTAGAATTAATTCCCATTTTATGGTCCGCCAAACTTTATTTTTCAATTGCAGGTGATTCAACTAGTCAATAATGATCCCGTCCTGGTGTCTGCTAAATGTTCTAAATTACTTCGGTCGCTACGAATTAGATTTGCTTCAGGTATGTTTTATATGAAAGTTGGTCAAAAGCTAAAAATTATCATTATATCATGTGGATATAATATTTTATGCGATAAAGAATATTGCGTTGTTACACACAATTGTTACTTATTTGGCTATCTTTGTGTCTACAAAGTCAACTTCGAATGGGAAAATTGAGTGGCGAATAACTGCGTGTCTGCGAACATTTTGGCCACACTTTAGCTTAAGCCTAGAGTTATGACTAAAAATAATATAATAAAAATAAAATAGACTTAGGACTGGAGAATCGTAAGAAAGCATTATTATTTGTCTCCTGTAAAAAAATTCACAGGAGATAAATAACAAATACAACTCACCCCACTAGCGGAGGCAGGGGGTACAGGGGTACGTACCCCCCCCCCCAAAATGTGAAAAAAGCAATTTTTCTTTGTAAATTTTGATAAATTACCCATAATTTTACAAAATTACCCCCCCACCAAAAACCCGAAAATTACCCAAAACCCGTGTCCCTCCCCCAAAATGGCCATTTATACTAAAACGTACCCCCAAAACAAATCCTGGCTGCGCCACTGACTCACCCCAAGATATGTGCAGTAAAGCCCAGGAAGTACGCACCCATTTACCATAAACTAGCTCCAGAGACTCCTTCTGGGAGTCTGATTGAAAACTTATATGATGCTAAATCAGCTAATCCCTAAATACTAAGCGGCGTCGTGCGTCTGTCTGCAACGCCCAAATGAGACTAAAAGTTAGGTACCTTCCCGTGGTTAGACCGGGGCGAGTGATAGCTCATTTGAAAGCCCTGAGGCTGCTGATCCCGAATAAACTATCAGACCCAAAATTTGAATATTTGAATTCGCGCCAAAACCGAAAAACGTGTTTTTAAGGCTTTTGGCCATGGGAAGTGATGTTTTTTATGTTCCTAATCGATTTTTGAGGCGATTCTGGACCACTTTGCTTTTTACACTTTTTGATTTGGCGCATTTTTTATAAAAGCCACTTTTTTGCCAAAAAATCGGGTTTTTTGATGCAAGGTGTCTAGCCGGGGGTTTTCGGATGCGCTGATCACGAATCTGACGTCAGATTCGAGATTTGTTCTCACGAGGTCGTGGTATTCTCACCAGGTCTCTCACGGGGTCAGAACTTTCCCGGGCGGGATGTTACTAACGGGCGGGATGTTGCTTGGTACACGATTTAAGGGGCATACTGAGCGGCGTAGCCGCTGTAGTCTCATGCTGCTCTACTCCCGAACAACCCAAGTCTGACCGCTGATGGCGGTATGCGAAGCGCCGCTGTGCACGCTTCCGCTTCCTAGCTTAGGGGGAGCCGCGAAGCGGCTCCATCTCAGCTAGTACGCATATTAGCCAGCTAATAAGCGAATTTCGGTTATTAGCCGATTTTGCCAACTAATACGCGAAATAGCTAGCTGAATAAGCTGATAAGCGAATTTCGAAAATTTATATGTTCTCTACCCGTGCTCTATGTACTATATGCTCTAAATTCCCTCACATTCCAAAAGGAAATTCGGATGCTGCGCGCCCGACCACAGGACTGGTTCACCTGTGGCGCCTTTTTTAATTCCATTTCAATTCGACCCAGTCTGACCACATTCGACTATCGATGTCGAACAGTGTTCGGGGACAAAACCGATCTCAGCCCAAGAAGTGCGAACCCATTTACTAGAAATAGAAATAGAAAAATTATGATGTAAGGATTCAATTGAATGATTTACAAAATTTCGTTCATATTTTCTTATGAAAACGAATTTTTACAGGAGACAAATAGAAGGGTGAAAAGCATAATCAACCAACAATTTGCGTCAAATCCGTATTTGTTCCGTGCTGGGCTCAGGCTGCTAATAGAATCCAGACACGGCGAAATTCATCTAAAATTGTACAGCAGTGTTGACTGCTTCGTGCCGAACCTTCGAGAATGGCGAAAGGATGAATACGACGAAGGAATCGGTGATTTTTCGTGCGATCACTTTTATTCCGTCGAGCAAATGCGTCCGTTTCTGACCGAATTCCTGCGCATCAGCAGCACCGAAATCGTCATTACGACCTGTCCCTACGCACCGGATCTGGACATCATCGCACCATTGGAATCAGTGTCGCATGTTTGGGCAGGACAACGGCTCGACATCAACGGTTATTCGAGCGGCACAAGAGCTTCATTCGATCAGATATTCCGCAACACTATGATACTGCAATGCCGAGATTTGCGCTTCCATTGCAAAACCTTTGGCCTGCAATTCCACAAATATCCAGGACTCTTCAATTTGCATTTGTTTCATTACTGCAAGCTGATCACGAACGAAGTACTTTTGGACATCATCCAGCAAAAGGCCCATTATCCGAAAAGCGATACCACTTTTGTTTTATATGTCTCAACATTCGACGATATATTGAGTGGAATCGAGACTCTCCGCAATGTGAGTTCACTTTTGGTTTTCTTTCATCCTGGTTGGTCTGCTTGAGTATACATAAATTGATTACTTTTAACTTAATTTGGCAAGCCAAGCAAGTCACTTTAACCTTGACCAAATGTAAAACCTTACGCAAAGGAAATGTAGCTCTGAACATCCTTTATATAGTAATCCGCTAATTCGGCTGACAGATTCCGTACGGACGGAAAGTGCATTCTTAGGGGTGCGTAATTTTAAAATGTACCTATTTTAGGGTAATTTATTGTGGGGAATGCGAATTTGAGATCAAAATTTAGCTAAAATGTACCTAAATTTAGACAAAATTTAGACCTTGTGCTTGTGTGTCAAGGCCTAGTCATAACTTTTCATGCTTTTTAGAAACAACCTAATAAATATACCGAAACAATGCAAATTAATTACTCTTTCAGGATTTTTTGGCCTCATCAAATAAGTGTCGCGTTCAAGTGATCGTGGAGATCGGCCTTCTTCTGGGAGATTTTGGGCATTTGGAATTTCGACTGGAGAATAATCGCACGAAAGAAATACTTCAATTGAGCTGGATCACGCGAAAAGAAGCTAAGGACAATTTCAGCGTGAGCACTCACAACGATCTCGCATTGGCAATTCAGAGATTTCCAAATTAATGTTACAGTGTTTGTTTTCTGGATAGTCTTTTGTTTCAAGCACATAATTGTTAAGTAAATGAATTTGTTAAATAACCGTAATTTTTACAACTTTTTGCAATCACTTATTGTAAGATACGTCGCTCAAACTTTTGGTGGTGCATTTTGAGTTAATTCGAACAAAAAAGTCGTTTTTATTGACAATAGCTCATCAATCTTTCTCAAAGCTTATAACGATTATGATTATACAATTGAAATACAAAGTATAATGCTGATTACAGTAAACTGGAGGCTCAAAATATTTTTGTATTTTCGAAAACCAAAGTAAGAAGATAAATATATTGCTTGACAAAATTTTCTTTGTCATTGAAAGCATGTGCGCATCATAGAGATTAGTAAAAACGAAAGCTATAGTCCTGCAAATGTTATTGAGACGAAATTGTACACCGCGAATGTTTCTGATGAATAATATTTCTATAACTTTCAATTCTTTAGTAAACATTTGGTGTTACCAGCGCATATAAAATGCCCCAAACCTGAGGCATTTATTTCAAATAATTAATTCAGTATGTCACCTGTTATCGTAATATTTGCATGTTCGTTTTCCTTTCCAGCTTGGGAACTGCATCTTTCGCAAAATCTTTTGATAAAGTTGCATTTACCTGCTTGTTGTCTGGCCGATTCTTTTGCCTGATCATGAATTTGGTTCGATTTGAATTAGACATTAAAGACAAAAACGGAGTAAATTAAAAACGCACTAATTTTAGCGCATTTCAGCTCAGATTATATTGAACTACAACTAATTTTGAGGAACAACTTTAATAAATCTAACTTCATCTCCGCTTTAGCCTTTCACGTGTTTCATGGAAGACCAAGTTTTTCTCTAAAAACACATTAATGAGCAACTTGAATAATTTATTTTAATAAAATAGTATGTGATACAATTGGACGACTTTATAATGTGAGAATTTATATGCATACGGAAATAACATGTTATGAGAATAGATTAAAGTATGCTTGGGATGGAAAATCTCTCCAAAAGACACGTATGTCCGTCGTACCATTTTTGGTCATAGCTGTGAAAATATTGTTCGCCACCACCGTTTCTTCTTAGCCATATTTCGTTTGCGTTATTTTCTCTTGATACAGTGTTTAACCAGCGATCATTCAGGATGATGACGACATAGCTCCGAGGAGTAGTTGCATTATCAAAGTTCTGAAATCCACTATTAAATCTGGTAAGTTAGATTGCGTTTTATTAATGTTTCATTTATTTTAAAATTAGAGTACTTGGGCCTAGTCCCTCTAGAGGAAAAACTCCAGATCAGTGATCATATTAAGCCAAAAGACAACACAGCCTAGGCTTAAACCCCTTTAGCATTTTTGGTATTTATTTTACCTTAAGTATTGGGCTACTTAAAGTATCGGATTAGTTGTACCAAAAGTTTTGTCGTTTTGCGATGACAACTTAATTGTGATAAAAATTTCTAAAAGGCACTTATAAGGGTAATTTTTTGCATAGAATCAGAATTGAGGAGAAAAACGTTTTTGACATTTTTTTGTCAAAAATGGCCATTTTGAGAATTGTATAGAGCCAACTTATCGAAAAAAGTATCAAATAATAATACCACCGTAGAAATTGTTAATTGGGTTTTTGTGGCCAAATGTTATGCAAAAATATTTTCACAAACAAAAAATATTTCAATATTTCGAGATTGATTTATAGGTTCCCGAACCCGGTTATTTCGTGCTTGACTCAGATTTAGCGTAGCAGCACTTCCTGGGATTCTGCTAAGTCAGCCATAAACAATTCAATCAAAAACCGGAAAGTTTACCCAATGTCAGTGTACAAAACTGCACTCGAATTTTTTATCATCGGTTCAAGAACCCATATGTACAAACTGTTGGTCGGTTTTTCTCAATTTTCGCGAAATTTCAGAGACCTACTAAGTAAATTCAGCCTCTGATATTTGATTAAAATTTTAATCGTTGAAGATACATACAGTTCCGAGAGTCACAAGCAGGTCACAAATATTCTCATAAAAGTCGTCACCATCGGAATTGATGACGAAAATTGTCGGACTGGCAGGATGAAGAACTTTACCCTCAATCAGCCTCACCATATGTTGTCCATTCCATGCGTGAGAAGTCTCGACACGCACAATATTGGCTTCATAAACGAGTGGGTAATTATAAACTTGCTGAACATAGTCCCAGGCGCGATATTGCAACTCGCGAACTCTGAAGAACAAACAGTTACTTCTAATCCATGTTTACAGTTGTAAAAAAGAACATTACCGAAGAAGATTGGAGTTGGACAAAAGCATGTCAATTGCGAGTCTGACCCTCAAATTCATTATGTCGTCCTGGTAAGTAGTGCGAGAAAATATTCTTAGCGTTTGACCGGTCCATATATGGCATATCTGTAAAACACACATTCTGGAAAAGTGCAAAGAAAAGCATTTCATATACAGGGTGGCTCAAAATAACGCTACCATCGTATGGGAAAGTAACTTTTAGAGAAATCTCCATTTTCCACGGCTTTTTACAGTCATTCTCAAGGGTGTGGGGTTTTTTTGATGCGGGGAATCTGATTTTGAACTCAGATCTGGCGCGAGTCAAATTTTTGGCGTTTTCTGGGCATACTGAAGGATTAGGCTTGCGGCAGCCCTCAGCAGGTACATGCCCCACCCTACCCACAGGTGATTGACCTTAAGCCTAATCCTAACCCTTGTTTGGCGCTTTATAAGATGTTCGGACGCTTCAGCCTAGGAGTAAGACCCACGTAAGCCGCAAGCCTAAGCCTAATCCTTCAGTATACCCTTATAAGGGTTGTTCGGGAGCTTAAGCCTAATCCTTGTTCGGTCGCCTACCCTCTCGGTAGGGTGGGGCATGTACCTGTTTGCATACATACTTTACATGCTTTGTAAAGTTTTTGACCAACTTCCGACAAAAT